>OY101435.1:24298300-24693300 GCA_956483605.1 Tuberolachnus salignus
CGTATCAACAGGTGCGCGGATCGCTTTACACCGGAGGGAAAGTATAATAATCGTAAGACAGACGTGTGCGGCTGACTAAGAAGGGCCGGCCCCGTCGTCGTTGGTTTACACTCGGTGAAACTGTTTCCGCGTTCGTCGCGTCGGGTCTCTTATTGTTTTCCTGGGGTTTTTTTTTTTGTTCGTTTCTCCAAAATAACCACTCGCCCCGTTAACGAAATCGAAAACATTTTACCGTACGGTATTACGGACGACTACATTGCAATACCGTAGTCTCGTATAAGGTACCCGCCGAGACGACAACAACGGCGGTGACGGTTATTGATTGGCACGGCCGGCCGGCAGTCGGTAGCGCGGGTCACACTGGCCGAAAGAGTTTTAACACGTCGCACACGTCTTAAGCGACGCGTTTTCAATCGAACGTCGCGTGACCGTTCCGCGGCGCGGTTAACGTTCTCGTCGGCCCGGGCCGTCGCTCCGGAATCCGGCCGACGTGACCAGCGGGTGGAACCACCGCGCGATATTTTCCACGTCTACGGGGGACCACCGTACGTACTACGCGACTATGTCTGCAACCGTTCCCGTATATTAACGTTCGGGGTCAGCTTTTAGATTTTATCGGATTTTTCAGTACCCGTAACCCACCGACGGCTGACCAGTGTCGATCACTACCCGGGTAACGTCCAAACTAAAACGTATACTATACGCACGGCAAAACTAAATTTCGGTAGTTGTGGGTATACGAGATTTGTAACCAACTAGGTTGGGTTGGGACAAGAGATTATACAGTGACAATATCTTTAGTTTATTTATGAACCGATAATTAACCGTTGCGAACGAAAAACGATTCTGAACCGCGGAGTGTTTTAGTCTTGTTCCCCACCCCCTCATTATGTCTACATACACTTGCGTGTGCCGAACAAGTTTCATAAAACCAAATAAAAAAAAAAATTAAAATTAAAGTGTACGATTTCGTCAATATAAAATGTAATTAGTTTTAAACTATATCATTTTTGAAAAAAAAAAAAAAAACACGCGTACATACGCCGCCATGTACGCGAAATCGGCCGGACCCGCGCCAGATTACGTATTATATTATAAAACCTCGATTTTTTTTTTTTGGGGGGGGGGGCAAAATGAGATTATTAATTTTTCGATCAGTAAAAATGCCTGGTATTGATATCCGGTAATATTAATGTTATCGTAATTCGACCCCAGTGGGTTGTAGGCGGAAACTCCATTATTACAATATAGCGGAATGTTTTCTCATTATTTCCGTATTGCGAACAACGCACGTGTGTACTCGTTTGTCTATAAACAATGACTATTTAATACGCTTTACTGAACTCGTCGTATGTACAACGTCCTTTATCGGACGGTTTTTATAAATCGAATACGAAATCCCGAAATCCGTCAAAACTAGTTTCGACTAGTTAAAACTGTGGAATCATCAACCGCACAGATTTTAAATGACGAGTCGGTCGAGACTAATTGTAAAAATCACATCCCGTGTAGTTCTATGAGTGGCACGCGACAACTCACCCCACAGCAAACAAATAACATTGTGTTAACGATTATCTTGTTCTAAACACCTATATACTCAACGGACTTATTCTAATTCATTTTTCTATTCCCTAGATTAAAAACTAACAAATTTCTCTTCGAAAACTATATTTTGCATCAATACATTTCGGACACTACTAGTGCTAACCAAAAAAAAATAAAAAAGTAGTTTAAAACTAGTTCCGACGTTGAGGATCCGGGTTATAGATCTAGTTGTAACCGGTCAAAATCAATCGTGACGAAACGGGGTTTGTGGAAACTATTTTCGACTGGTTAAAACTAGTTTTTACGGATACGGCGTACAAAAGCGTTAAACAACCACCGGTGGTCGACTAGTTCTATACTGTTATTTTTTTTAAATACGTATTGTACTATAATGTATAATGTTACAGCGAAAGGCGATAAATAATAATCGGTAAGCAACATCCTTACCCGGTCGACGACGTCATGTACCGAAACGTAAATTTAATTACGTATAGGTAAATGTCGTAAATAAAACTGCGTTTTAATTCAATTCGAATTTACATTTTTCACCTGTAAATTGAACGTCGTTCACCGAAATTGTTTTGCTCAATGATAATTAATCTCTAATAGAATATTGCTTTAATAATAATAAAAAAAAAAAGCCAAAATAATTATTATTTGTTAATAAACGTAAAATATACTATTATTATCTTTTTTTTTTTTTTTTTTTTGTATTTGCTAATAAAATAAATAGTTGCGTGTGAATTATTTATTTGTACAGTTTTTTTTTTTTATTATTATTAATATATATATACAAATGCCACAACTTGAGTTATGCAGTTGTACCTTTTATAAACTTGCATAGGTGGTACTATTGAACTTTAATTTAAATAGTCAACACATTTACTTATAAAAAAATGATTATTAAATACGTATGTCGTACACACAACTCGTCAGATAGTAACTAAGATACGAGATTTCATATTACGGACGTTGCATTTTCACTCGTCTATCTATGATACTTTTAACACACGAAGCTTAATCGCGCAATGGAATGTAAAACATGCATAGGATTTCCATCAAATATTATGTGTATTATATGTATGTGTTCGGTCTGTATTTCGATTTGATAAAAATAATAATTTCCAAAGTATAATATTGTAGTTATAGAATTTAATTTAACTGAGTGCAAGTGAATAAAAAAATACTTTAATATAATCACGTTAATTGATGGAAAAATCAATGTTATAAAAATATAATGTAATGTAATATACAATGTAATATAATATAATATCATTTGTATTATATATATTTTTTTAAAGTTTATTGCCATTTCACATTGGTATTTATTTTGCATATATTTATAAAAAAAACACTCATAATTATATAGGATCTTCGGGGAAAACGGGAAAATTAAATATATCTCTTTCTGTACAGAAGTAAAAAATTGTATTTACATTATTTTTTTTTTTTTTTTTATTATTCAATACAGACACTAAATTGTATGCCATTCAGAGTCTAAAGAATCATATCTTAAAATTCGTGTCCGTAAGACACGTGTTTGTTTATACGTATACGCAATCCTTAAATCGAACGCTATTTCCAACATCTCTTTGGGAATTGCGGCAATTTATCATTGAATCTGAATTATCATCTCGTTAATTGTTGTAGGACGAGTGGTACACACACACTGTCTTTGAGGTGGCCCCACAAGTGAAAAAATCGCACACCTTTAAGTCAGGTGATCTTGGGTGCACAATGAATATCATCAGAAATGTATTCAAGTTGTTCTGTCCTAAAAGTTTCAAGCATACCAACGTGTCGGAGCCGACGTAACTGCAAATGCAATCGCACTTTCATTCTCGAAAAGTAAGGCATCCTCAATGCTTCAACGTACTCGTCGCATCGTTTGGTTCGATTACATACTGGTGGGTTTTTTTTTGTTTTTTTTTTTTAGAGCTGAACCCGAATCATCAAACTTTTTAACCCGTGTCTCGATTACGTGACAGATGGAACACAGACAAACTGACTGTAAAAATGCTTTAACGGCGACCGCGCGTTGTGAACCGTCCCACTGATCCGTGTTGACTAAACGGCATATTTCGTTGTATCAATAAAAAATTTCCGCGTTTTCCTAGATGACCATGTATATAATGACGTTAGCAGACATGTTTTTTTCGTTATATTGTGACGCATATTAAAAAAACATTTATCTCGAAAAAAATTGCATTAAAATATAATAATTTTTGCAATGTATGACAGTCCGGAAAACAATATTACAGTGCATTTAATGTTTTTTTTTAGAAAATTAAAAAAAATGCATTTACGTTATTGGATTTCCGTGCGTTTCCATTTAAATGGAATGCCGGTAAAAATGATATTGTTTTATTTAACTAAGTTAATAGTACTTTTATGTAACCTTTCTGATCATCTAAAAACTTCCTGAATGATATATTTTATTTTTTTTACAAAATATTGAAAATGGTAATTCGATTTAATTTGATAGTAGTATTTTAGCTGTTTTAAAACTAACCAATCAATTATGATTAATTCCTGTAATACATTTTCAAAGCGTATTTATAACAGCACCTGCAATACTAGTAATATTATTGACAAAAGTGGTGGCAACGATGTTTAACAATTCAAATTAATCTAATTTCAACATTTTATAGTCATGCCGAAATAATACACTAGGAAATCGACTATACCTAAATGATCAACAAAAATGAAAAAAAAAAAAAAAAAAAACGGGTAAGCCACTGTTGTGACTGGTACGTTAGGAAGATAGAGCAATAATTATTTAGTTATTATACTGAAATCTGATGATACAATGTTGCAATCAAAAATTCATTAGGAGCGGTGCTCGAACCAGTAAGGTTATAGTGTAAGTTGTGGTTTTCGTCCCTTGCAGTCACGGTATACCAGAATTAAACAAAATTGAAACCCGCGTAAAACCTTTTCCCTCTCGGAAACAATATTGTTATAATCTTATCGTGACCAAGGCGAATCGCGTGATTTCAACGTAAGAATGATTAACCGGAACAATAAATTCGTAGTTATAATTCTAGTGATATAATATTATATGGATTCCGATGAAAATAGGCCGAGCCCCCAAACCCCACTAGACCGTTTGGTGTTTGGAATATTAGCTACAACATTTTTTTTTTTATTTTTTTTTTATAATATTATTTAGTTATAGTTATATAATATTGTTAATTTCGATTTCGCATTATAACTATAATATATACAATATTTACGTTGTACATTTGGCTTACGTATAACTCGGTTGCTGGAGTGTCCCTGCCCTCCCGAGATTACCGCTCGATAAAATACAATAAATACAAATAGTAGTTTTTCTATTATTGCAAAACAATAATAAAAGTTACGGTCGTAAATATTAAACACGCCACTATATTAGCATAACTTCTGGCCGGCGAGACGAAACACAACGGCGTTTTCGGGATGCTACGGGATGACAGTTTGCCGCCGAAATCGTATGCTTGTCCCGTTGTAAGCGCCGATTTTCTTTTCTAAATTTTTTTTTTTTTTTTCGCCCTTCGTAGCTGAGTACGGCTTAGTGTATATATATATATATATATATATATATATACACGTATATTTTATCCGGGACTTTGAGTTACACACGCGCCGAACAACCGTGCACACCGCGACAGGAAAAAAAGTAGAAAAGTGTACACAGAACTAATTGCTACAAACCACGCCAAACGCGGCGGTATGGCCACGGCGTATTATACCTATACGCGAGTCCGGTCGAGTAGAAATCGACCGGTAATTACACGAACAGCTGGCAGCTGGACTACCGGCGAGGCGAAAGAAAGAAAAAAAATATATATATATATAACCCATACCGAACAGAGAACGACCGAAAAGAAGAAGAAAAAAACGGAATAACACGGCAACGATCATACGCTGGACATTTACGACGTACCTCCCCGGGGGTGTCGCGGGCCGCGATTGTCGTACGTTCGCCGCTCGCGCGTGTACTTCTATTATAGTTTTTATATCGATGTCTTTCGGATTATATTTTCCCGTCGGAATTTTTTTTTTTTTTCAATCACGGTCGCCGTATTCCCTGCAGTTTCCTTTGTACCTTTGTACCGGCGGCGGCGGCCGGGAATGGGAAGGGAAAAAAATCCAAGTAGAAAAAAAAAAAAATAATAATAATAAAAGCGGCTGTGCAATTTGATGACGAGACGAAGAGAGTGTATAGGAAGAAAAACAAACGGGACCGGCGAGAGCCTTTGTGCGCGCGAGAATCCAATTCCCGGCGTGCTCGTTATCCGGCGGCCGATCGTCGAGTGAACTTTTCCCCCGAAAATCGAACGTCGAAAAATTCCGCGTCTACCGGCGCCGCCGCCAGCCGTCACCCGTTGCCGGTTTCCAAATCCCGACACGAATTTATCATGCCTAATATAAAATATAGTCGTAACTCGCCGACAGCGTGTCATCGGGACAACTGTACACCACCGAATAATCCTCGGTATTGTTTTTTTTTTTTTTTTTTTTTTTTTTTTTTTCAATTTAAGTTTAATCTTTTTTTTTTTTTTAAATTTATTTAAATTTATTTTCTCCCCGTTCGCTGGACTTTCGCGGGCGTCGCAGTACGTCCGGCGTGCCGAGTGGATTCGATCGCGGGCACAACCGTTTCTAATTAAAAATAAAATTAAAAAAAAAAAAAAAAACCTATAAATCAATCATTAAAAAATGGAAATTCGTTACTATAAAGTAACGGGTGAATATTTTCCCTCGGTAAGGGATGAAAAAATCGGACAATCGTTGTTACTGCAATATTGACGACTCCCTACTGTATTAAACCAATTTTATAGTATTATTATGACGATCGGTTGATAAGAAGATTATTATTTTGCTGATTTATTTAATATTTTTTTTTTATTATTATTATTTCTATAACTATAACAATAATATCCTCTAAAACAAACCGGTCGTTCATTATGTTTACTAGTGCACTGTGTCTTTGCTATTCCCTTTGCCTATCGCAAAATTATACTATAGCCAAAAAAAAAAAAAAAAAAAAACCTAGGAGAGAATAAGACTTTTCCTATGTATTTTCATAACCTAAAAAAAAACCATTGATTTATCATAAATAATATCGTATAGGTATAGATAACGCGTATCGGAGTCGTATTATCTTCACGTACCTATTATATTTTACGATAAATCAATGTGTTTTTCACGGAAAATAATATGAAATATTATCTTTATTTTTTCGCTTATCAGCAACGATGTTGTCGGACGGACCATTACGCGTATGCGGTACCAACAAGGTCGCAACCACTTGTGTGTCCGCGCAGTGCTCTCCAACCTGTGCATACGATCAAATATCTCGCCCGGCGATCAACGCGCACGTCCGTTAAAACTCGACAAAGTCATGTACAAACAATGTACCGGTGAATAACATTTTAGGTATTTTTTTTTTTTCCCCCTTTATTTATTTATGTTTTATTCGCTGTAAAAAAAAAATAAAAATACTACGAGGACCGCGTGCCGGCGATGCGTGTGCAGCGTTCATCATAACTTGCGTAATATTTTCCTCGGTGAACCCACACCGCTGCTACAGGCGGCCCGGGACAAATGGAGATTTATTTGATACGTCACTTATATTATATTGTACAAAATCCCGCCAAACGAACTCCGCATATAAATATTATTGTATACATTATAGTGATAAATGTCAACCGCACAAATATGACACGTGTTTTTTTTTTGTTTTCGAAAAAAAAAAAAGAAACATAATGTGCGGAAAAAAAAATAATAATATACTTTTCCATATAATATATTATAGGTAAACGTTAAAAAAAAAAAAAAATAAAACTATAATAATATTGCGAAATAAATGTGTTTGGTCGCGGCGTATTTCGGGGTTGTCGTTTTTATTTCAGGCCCCAGAAATTTAATTTTCGAAATTAATGATAAAATAATCGTAGAACACGAATAGATATTTAATATTGTTTTATAATTTAACGTTATAAAAATCCGCCACGAACCCGAAATCGGTCGTATATACGTAAACCGCAGTGTAAAGTTTTCGATATTTTAGAAATGCTTTAATTGTTTTATTTTTTTTTTTTTAAATAATAAAGTCCAAAACAAACAAAGATTATTTTTCGAAATTTATGACACCGTCGCTGTATTTATAATATTATATTACAATATGTACAGCCGAACGCGTACATTTAACGGACTGATGGTTGTTTGAAACAAATTCGTTATATTGTAATTTCGATTAGACAAATTACGATTTTTTTGTATTTAAAAAAACTCCTTTTTACTGTACGAAATATATTTTTAATAATATAATGTAATATGCATATGTATGGTAATGACTAAATACTTCAGCAGGATCCATTGTATCCCGTTTATAATTCTTAATTTATGTTCCCGAAACTTTATTTTGCCATACTTTCAAAAACTCCGAAACACAAATTCTGAGATTAATGATATTTTCAGCGGGTTGGACGTTTTCCAGCGGTCGCGAGAAGAGTCTTTTAAGAATCAATTTTCAATAATGAACTTGCAGATTTTTATTTTTTTCTCCTCGGTCTATCGGTTGTAATTGGTGATAAAAAAATCAACTTGACATTAACTATTTTTGTCGCTCAAGTGGACGGGTGTGTTAGACAGTTGATTAAAAAGAGAACAACATTACGTACTCTCGTATGTCGAATTGACGATCGTGTAATCTATAAATTACAATACTTTAAAATCAATTGTGGAGCATTGATATAAACTGAAAACGTAAGACAGAAACGTATGGTAACGGGCGAGAACCCGAAAGGAAAGAGACGTGGGGATCCACTAAATGAAGAGGCACAGACTGGAACGTACGTCGAGATTATAAGCCCGATAAGAATAAAAAGAAGATTGTACGCGATTTCCGTCGAGTGTTCGGAAAAATATGTGTAATTATTAGATTTAGATGTCATAAATAATATTATATTAAATTAATTTTGCGTATAAATCATTTCGTGTCTTTGTTGAGACCGATTTTTCGATTATTAAAAAAAAAAAACCCCTCCAAAACTTTATGTGCCGTAAAATAATAATGATTTATTAACGTAATTATTACAGTACGACTAGAAGGACGCGGCTAAGATTACTCCGACGACAACGCGACGCCTTTACACCCGGACTGTAAAATACACCGCGGAAAATCGTTTTTTGCACAAATTCGGAGCGGAACACGACGTCGTCGTCGTCGTCGTCTCCGTGTTCTCGGACCGTGTCGCCCGGAAGACTTTTTGGTCTTTGAATAATATACACGCGACCTGACCTGTACACGACACGACTGCGGTGCGTAAATTCAAAACGACCGCCTACCCATACCGCCACGGTTGGAAAATATCAAACTACACGCGTTAGGCGTATTAATAAACCCGCCCACCGTCCGGCGGCAAGACTTTTGCGGGTCGCGTGTCGTAACCGTATACGAGCAATACCGAGATACACGGTATAATAATAATAATAATAATAATAATAATTGATACGTATTTCTTACATTTTTTAGCGGGTACGCGCTTGATTAAACTTTAAATGTAACGGCGACGCCCCCCCCCCCCCGCGCACGTTCACTCCCACACGATAAGTGCGTAGTTAATAAATACATTATTGCCGGACTACGGAGGTTCTATGTGTTTTGAGCTAGCCTGAAACCGGGTGTTGAACCGATATTTTTCAAAAAAAAAAACTATTCGAAAACCAAACACTCGGCAAAGTCGGTGCCGCCCGACCTAAACTAATCGGATCGATTTCGACAAACGAGGTGTCGTTATGCGAATTCCGTTTGGATGTCGCGAAACCGCACTAAAAATGGCCACTATATCAGAACGGTAAGAAACGTATTCATTTTTGCTGAAGATCTTTTCGGTATTTTTGTGTAATATAATAATAACCGAGTATACGTTGTTTTTCGCGAACGTACACTCGCGTTTCGAGTAAAATATTCTGAGTAACAGATCGACTACGCCACCGGGGTACAATAATAACTAGTAAACGATTTAAACAATAATAATTACGGATCGTTATCGTTGAAACGGTAGAAAAAGATCGGTGTTTTACTCGGACGTTGACGAAATGTTATCGGGATAACGTGATGCAATTTCCAACCGCCTGACTCTTTAAACTCGAGTATTTTTCTTCGTACAGCGTCTCGTAAACGGCGAAGAACATCAATGTAGTAATTCTTTGTTCTGGTTTGTCCTTTTGGAGCATACTGACGGTGGACAATACCTTGACAGTCGAAAAAAACTCATTGCGGCTTGTCGACGGACGTCCTTTGCGTTCATCACTTTCGACAATTGTTCTACCCTCTTTAAACCGTTTGAACCATTCAAAAACGCGAGCACGGGACACGGTTTCGTCTCCACAAGCTAACAATAACATTTGGTAGGTTTCAGTAGCCGTTTTTCCCAGTTTATGGCAAAATTTAATGCACACTCGTTGTTCCATATTTTCGTTCATAATGAAATCCGACAGGACGTAAAAACACACTTAACTTAATCGCACCTAGAAGCCGACTGAGACAATTCCAATCTAATCTATGCCAAATATATTTTCCCAACATACAAAGTTTGATTAATATAGCACGTGCGAGTTCATACTCGAACCGGTTTACGATTTATCTTATCAGTCTCGATACTTTTTGATTAGACCTCGTATATATATGTAATATGACGTAATAATAAAAATATGATTATATGTCGGGACAAACACAGAAAAGTTCGATATTGAAATGTACACACATCGTAGTTACATATCGTATTTTATAATACGTATGATATAATTTATATATTTCATATCCGCAGTGTGTATTTATTGTTACGCGCGTGTATATACGAGAGGCGTTGACGCATAAAATCCTTCGCCGCGACCCACGCCGCGGCGTCGTGACGGCGGACGCGATTTCATTGGCACGGAAGACATTATTTAACGGTCTCTCCGCAAACAATTTTTCCATATATTCTCCGGTTTTTTTTGAAAATTTAAAATTATTTTTTTACCCGTTAAATGGTTTATATAAGACCAATTGTAATGCACGCTTGTGGGACATGGTCAACCGTTAGGAGCGACGAAAACAAATTGTTATACTTTGAGAAGGAGGTATTTATTAAAAATTTGGCGATGAACAGAAAACGGCCACGTGGAAGGCTCCGACAGCGGTAATAGCAAACACAAGAGCGGATAATGAATCCAAAAGATTGTAAGACTCCCGTAAACCGGGAATGCTGGAGAAGTATAGTTGAAGCTGCTAAGAACCTCAAAGGTTTGTGACGCAAAATAAAAACAATTAAATTAAACTTTAAAAAAAATTTCAAAATCCAAAATTTCCCACTTTAATACTTAAAATCTTGACAAAATGTCCATACATTTTTTGACATTTTTTTCATTACATTATCAAAGAAATAATAAAACTCGAGTTTGACAAAATCTCGTGTTTTTACCGTTTTTCGTCGTTTTTTGGTAGTTTTTTTTGCCGCGATAAAAATCTAATAGGTATATCGAATAATTTCCCTCTTTGTAGTACCAACTAAAATCAAATTTGCAACCGGAAACAGTATAAGACTGTATGGATCGACTTCTGGTATAAAAAGTGTACACAAAAAAGAAAAAAAAAAATTGTAAAATAAATATCCCTGTAAACCCACAAGAGCCCCGCTACGTTCAGAATCTAAAATTAAACAGAACGTTTGAATTCATAAACGAGTTTAGTTTAACTTTGCTACTGTTGGAGCGCTTTTTTAGATTTTTTTTAAAATTATTTACGAGAACGAAACGTTAGGGGATTTATATAAATTTGCCGATTTTCAATGGTATAAAATAACAAATTAAATTAAAAAAAAAAAAAAACGAAAATGTTAATACGAAAATTACGCTTCAACCGACGATAAGTAAAGTTACATTTTTAATATCGAACCGTCGGAAGTACCTCGATATTTTTACAGGCCTTATGTTTAATAATAGTAAAAATACGCGTATATATATATATATATATATATATATATATATGTGAATTATAGTTTTTAATTAAAAATGTCGTGTCCCTCGTGGCGTCTGACAGTGTTGGGCCCGTCGTCGGGTAATAATATTAACTTATTAAAATAATACGTGTGAACAAGAAATTACAACGGGTGTAGTACGTACTGTTGTTAATAAACCCGGAGATGCTTTTGCGGGCGCCTCCGGTTGTACCCGGAGTACAATAATAGAAAATAATATCGCGGGCCAAAGGGAAACCGAAATCGGTTTTTTCGCCACGCGTATAATAGAAACCAACGCGCTTTCGGTGATGTCGTCGCGTCGCGCCCGGTAGATTTTATTCTTAAGATATAGTTTTTTTGTTTTACTTTTTATTATATATATATAAAAAATAATAATATTTTAACGCACGACTATACACGAATTAGTCACCCCCGAACGACCGCCGACGGCTGACGCGGTAAGCGCGCGCTCTCAGGACGACCGTGAAATCGGTTTGGTTAGATATATTGTACTTATTTATAAAAACCTTTGTATTATTTCGTCGGGCTACCGGTACGCGGACAAAATCGAATTTTCGCGTTATTTTCAGAAGAAGAAAGAAAAAAAAAAACCATATGAGCTGCCGCCGATATTCGCGGCGTGTACAAAACTTTGTATAGGCGCCGCACAGTATTTCTGCAAATCAACATCATTATATAGGGGTTCTCGATTTTTTTTTTTTTTTTCTGGGGGGGGGAGTTCTTTTTTTACCACCTCGAGACACGCGGTAAATGTTCAACGTCTAACGCATCGTATTATCTCCCCGCAGCTGCGAGAAAACTGACGGAAAATAAAACTTTTATACAATATTTTATACATTACGCTTGGAAAAGAAATCATCAAAGCCGCCGCTGGATATATCGATTAGACGAACACCTCGCGGTATATCGGTGGTACTAGCGAGTTCCCAAAAAACACACACATGTTATAAAATATGGTCAAAGTAGAAACGAATTTTTTGTCATTGGACCCATTTTAATGTAGATAATGATTTCATAATTTAAGTGTCTGCGATTGATTTTCGATAATATTAAAAAAAAAAAAATAAAGGACGATTACAAAACATAAAAATCCCAAGTGTAATATTGAGAAATGTCAGTATTAAATTTTATCGAGTACCAATGTGTACTTTTTATCGGGGCTTAAATTTAAAAATAGAAAAATATTGTTTACCGTTATAAAAAATTTAAACGTTATGAATAATTTCGCGTTTAACTGTTTACAACGTTACTCGACTATAGCGTATAAAGTTTGAGCGGTTTTTCTTTAAATTTAGCGTTAAATTCTATGCAGAAACGAAACGGTTATATTTAATATTTGCATTTAAGCGTCGTATTTAAAATTTAACCATTCATTTTTATATTATTTAGACGAAACTACTAATTGTGACCCGTGGAAAGTTTTATAGTTATAATAATCAGTGGCAGATTGGGCCACCGGGAATCTGAGTTTTCTGAAAACTCAGATTCCCGGTGGGCCGCTTCTTCAAATAACTTATTTTAAAATAGTATTTTATGACGAAAAAATTCAGTGATATACGTGCTGAAATATACATTTTTTTACAGGGAATTTTTTTCTACTCGTGGTCATTACTCTGAGTCGAAATAGCTTTCGGTCGGCTTACTATTATGTTTCAAACATTTATCGTTTTCGGTTACGTTATCCGTTATCGATTTTAATCGTTTTTAAAATCGTTTAACATTACAATCATAACGCTTTAAAACATTTTTGAAACCATGCTTTTAACGGATATGCATTTCAAGAGGAAACATTATTTTTTTTATACACTGAGAATTTACTTGGTATTTTTTTTAAATTTTTATTTCCAGGTTTTTTTAATTAGTTTATCCAATCATTTCAAAAAATAAACAGATTTGTGCCGCAGTTATTACACAATACAACAAAATGTTTACCGGACCCTAGAGATTTTACAAGTCGTATTTATTTTGTCCCCGAAGAATTTCAAAAAAAAAAACTTCGAGATATTGTTGGAAAATTATTATTACAAGACAATCCTACATTATTATGAATGTATACGATCGAGGGAACGAGATTAAGTTTGAACAAGTAAATGAAAATTAAACTATTTTTTTTTTTTTTTTGTACTTAACGTAATTAAAGTAAAAGTCGGTTACGTCAAATGCGTACAGTCGTTTCTAATTTAGAAAATGACACGACGATGTTAAACCTAACGGACGAACATTCCCCCGAAAACGCACAATATTATAATATTTTATTGTTATTTTATCATGATTATCATAATTATTACTGGTTTATGATGAATTACCATAAACGTTTTGTTTTTTTTTTACATTGTTCGCAGGACGAAATTGTGTAATGAGTATAAGGACTGTTCGTTATTTCCGCAGATACTCACTATCATATTATTTTTAACACAACCGCATCGAATTAAAATAATTTGAATAAACTTAATTGAATTTGTTTGTTAAGATCATGCCGGTATGAGTAGGTACTTAATTATTATGTTGTTAATGTTGATAAAGAGGATTAGAAATATTGTTAGAAAATTACGAAAATTGAGAAACTCAATCATTTTTTAATGGAGTAGTGCAAAACGATTTTCTGTACGATAGATTCGAACAATTTAATTTTTAATCGTCCATAAATTATTATCAATCAAATAATCAGATTTGTTTTTTAGCTATTAAATTTAAATTATATTGAGTTTCATTCTATTAAGATTTTATTTATTTACTATTAATATCTTAATTATTTTTTTTTTTTTTTTTTTGGCGGCAGTGGCGGCCAAATTTATCTCTTGTCCGTGTGTCCTAGATCGAAATAATTTATACGAGAAACAATATTATTATAACGTTATGTAAATCTGCATAATATTGTATAAATATTATTCTACATTTTCCTAAACAATTAAACTTTTTTTTGTATATTTGGAGGTTGGCCAAAAAAAAAAAAAAAAAAA
The DNA here is from genome assembly GCA_956483605.1 of Tuberolachnus salignus. Classification (NCBI taxonomy): domain Eukaryota; kingdom Metazoa; phylum Arthropoda; class Insecta; order Hemiptera; family Aphididae; genus Tuberolachnus; species Tuberolachnus salignus. Next base: position 24,312,822 of record OY101435.1, read on the forward strand.
ACAGTGAAATATAATAATAAATTTAATTATGATACGTGATAGAACAGAAAAGAATGAATTATTTTTTACTACATTTAAAAGTCATTTATAAGGTACCAATAAAATTCTTTCGAATCGTTAAACAAATTCAACACAAACTAATAAAATACCGAGATACGGTCTTCGCACCATCATGGGTGAACCGCTGTTGTAGGTGGGAAGTTGGGAAGGTAAAAATTAACAACGATAAATCATCACTAACGTTTAACGATTCTGAGCGAAATTAATCATAGTTTTAGTTAATCGTAATTTATACGATTTTCTTTAAAATTTATACTAAGCGCTCATAAAAAATAATTATTAAATTACGTTCTTTTTTTGTCATTAAGTACAACTTATGTCATGTATTCCATACATTTCTGCGAAAAACAGTTTTATTGATTTAAATCAAAAAGCACTTGTAGTGGCTATTAATAGTTCAAAAATGGCCAGAAAATTTTGAAAATTTGTCCACGCCTAAAAAAAGGCCTAATATTAATATTTTGTGAATACGGTTATGCCTATGATTATTTTAAACGGAATTACAAAAAATATATCGACAATAACGAAACTGTTGTCGTAAATTTGCCCGTTTATCTTACGTTTTGTTCCCAATTATTAAGAAAACTACAACGAAAACAAAAAAAAAAAAAATGTCTTCTTTGATGCACCAACTAGATCATCCATAAACGCTTTCAGAAAAAGTGCCTACACTCGCAAATCGAAACGGGATGTCTGTTAATAAAGTTGTTTACCGGAAGAAAGAAAAAAACACATACGTCATTGTAGAACCAATACCATTCATCGTCTGGCTCGGCCCGGAATCTAACACAAAGCGCCCGGAATAAATATAAATTTAATCATTCACGAACGAATTATACTGACCTAACGAATTAAACTATATCGCAGCGATATCATGTGAAACGCGTGGAAATTACACGTTAAAATATACCAATAGTGTAATGGTTGAAATTTTAACTGTACGCCGGTGAGTGTTAATATTTTTTTCGCGCTCTCACGAAACGTACACTTTTAATTATAACCTTAAGAACTAAATATTATAGTGGGTAGCCGGTTAACGCTGTCCATAACATCGCATTTTCCGCTTAAAACGTCTACGTTTAATACGTTTATTTAGTTGGTAAGACGTTTGCGGGTTTAATATTTTACACGCGAACTTCTCCCTTACCGCGAGGCGTTAAAATGCCGCAGTGGTTACTTACGCCAGTGTGTAACCCCCACATATGGATTGCGCTAAAAAAAATCGAATATTCCCGTTGGCTATTATTATTACTTTAAAACACAATAACCATCGCGCGGACAAACACAAAAAAATAATAATAAATAACGTTGGGTAATAATATTGTTACCGTGGTATAAATATCCGGTCGTATTTCGTTATTTGTTACGATAATCGATAGAGGAAAGAAAGAAAAAAACGATGTAACGGCATATTTTTTTTTTTTTTTTTTTGTTAAAGGCGCAAGGTACCGCGCCGAGTAGTATAAATATTATATTATTATCATATCTAATATCGTAGAAGTATAGCGAAATTCATATTTTCGAAATGCGCACATTTTATCGTACGTAATATTAAATAACGATCGGGTGGTGGCAGTCGCACAACGGCGGCGTCTCGCCCCGCATTTTATTGAACAAATTCCGTTGACATATTTCGCGCGCGATGTTTTCTCAAATCGAATGGAAAATCGTTTCGACCTCAAAGGAACTGTGCACAGGAGCCGTCCACAGTCCCGATTTACAAAAATTATAGTACGCTGTAATATGTTATCGTTATTTTCGTAATAAATAAAAATGCGATTCCTCCGGACATCCCGATGGTTTTCGTTGGCTGTACCTATGGATACGGGTATCCCTGCGAGAAGTATGCAAATAATATTATCGAATTATACTGACGGGACCGTTTAGAAGTTTCGGAACAAGTTTCGTCTACGGACAAAACAAATATAACACACGATAATCTACCCAGGGGGGTCCCTAAATCGTGAGTTGTGAGGGCCCACAACTCGTCCGATTTGGTTCATTGCAATAAGAAAATACTTATTGGGTTAATTTGATCACGATATATAACTTTGAGTGCAACGAAAGCATTTAAAAATCGCTATAGATTCAAGGGCAGATCTTAACAAGCCCCAAATAAGAGGGGGGGGTTAAAAGTGTTTTGCATATTATTTTTACCTATCTCACTTTCCCCCTCCTATTTTTTAGTGACATAATAATTACTACTCGCCTTCCCCGGATCCGCCAGTGTAAAGAGTTTAGGTTAATTGATTTTTATTTTAAATTTATATCGAAATCGATTGAATTTAGCGCCATAAATGTATAGAACGTTAATTATTTTAAAACGTAATATTTTCTAAATAAAATAAAACTCTTAAACAAATGTTGTTTAAAACGTTAATACAATATTATTGTATACACAAATAATATTAAAATCAATTCGTTTATATGACGAAATTAAATTGTTTGTGATTACCTATATACTCGTAAATATAATATTATTAATAGCTATGAAAAGATAACGATTAATAACGGAATTCCCGGGACACCAAAAAATATCCTGCTACCTATATGCTGTCCTTATAAAAAAAAATTACTCGGGTACATGTTATAACACAAAAAAATAATTATAAAATTATACCAACGTTGTGCCGTGCATTTTTTCAGTTTTTATAGTAAAAATTTCATTTTTTTTTTTTTTATAGCCGTTACCGGGCATAATAACTAAGAATTTAAATTTTTCACCTCAAAAAGGTGAACTGACATCGTGTAACGTTGTTTTTTTTTTTTTGTTTGTATAAAACAAATTTCAAATAAACAAAATATCTATTATCCTCCTAAAATCTGATAGTTCTGAGTTTAAAAAATTGTAATAACTTTTTTTATGATACTTCTATTGTACAAAATATACTACGATTTCCCCTTGAGGTGCCCATAAAAACCAATTTGATCCCGGTGGCCCAGTATGGGCTCAGACGAATTATACTTACGTATATTTTACCAATTGATAAAATAAAATTAAAAATAATAATATTATCATCGTAGAATCGTAAAACGTTCGTTTTAGATTCCGAGTGAGTGTATTACTTTTATACTATGATGAGTGTTTATTTTTTTTTATTTTTTGTTCGTCTGTGAACAACTATTGTATTAGAGATCTCGGTCGGATTTTCAAGTGTAGCACCTATTCTAAATTACTATTGTATTCGGTCGGTTTGTTGTAGTTTTCTTAATGATTGGGAGAAGAAACCCGAAACTTTCGCGGAATATTAATATAAGCCCATTACAGACGTAAAGATTCTAAGGACTTTCGAGCTATTTGTAGGTATTTGAAATTTTCGAGTTTTTATTTTCTAGATTTCATGCGGGAAAAAAGTTGGTTTTCGGCCGAGCTCGGATTTCGACGAACCTCGTAAAAATCGCGGCATTTTAAAAGCCGTAACTTAACCGAAATGCGCTCAGTTAGCAACGGATTTACCGTGCGCGTCGCACAGATACGAATTCAATTCTTTCCTTGTACGCGCGTATCCGACATGCTCAAACCACTGGCCAACAACGGCCGCACGCCCGTCGGCGGAGTGTCCGCGAGACTTTATTTTTTTTTGTCATCTCTTCAAAATGTTTTATCCGTTTTTTTTTTTTTTTTTTGTCGTTACGTTACGTTTCGCTCAACCGCAGTTATAGGATTGCACGTACGGTTTTATAATAATTTTCGCCTAGGCACAACGGGTACAACGGTTTTTTTTATTTAACCGCCCGTTATGGTCGTAATAGTAACAATAATAGTAATAATAATCCGCGTGCCCTACCCCCGTTGACCGCGGTCTTACCGGTCGTAGGTGATTTATTCATGTGGTACGCCCGCAGTCGCGGTACACGATATTATGCAATGCCGTACACGTAGCTCAATAATAACGGTCAACCGTACGGCCGGAGAGTTACGCGCGCGTGTCATCATATTGCTGGTGCGCGTTTCGGCCGTTTTACACGTAATTTACACGATACACAATCCACCGTATGCGATATATTACGTACGAATATGCACGCCTACGGTGAAATATCGTTTTTTTTTTTTTTTTTTTTATTCGTATATTAGCCGGTACGGTACCGTGTTATTACGTCTTTGCGACGATTATTGCTCGTTTTTTTTTTTTTTTTTCGTGTCATATATTTAAAATAAAAATAAACACGTGATTTATAAAACTAAATAAAATAATATCGAATACGTAAAATATTTACTTAATAACAACAACACTCTAATGTAATGGTAACGAGTATTGCAATGTGTACATTGCATACTAATTATATTATTTCGTTTGTCCTGTATTTACCGCCTTCTTGTCGCTGATCATAAGATCCTCTTGTGTACACACGGGCTTGGCCCTCGATGGCAGACAAGTAGGCGCGACGCCGTCTAGTTCTTGTCCGCAAACGCAAGTTATGTCTTGATCTCCATGTCCCCATTTTTTCATAGTTTTTTTTTTTTTTTTGTCCGTCCTACACCAACACGCGAGTCTTCCATACCGGCCAGTCTGCGTAGTTACCGGCAGGAGGTAACCGTTCTGATGGTTCCGTCCGTCTTTTACCGTCGGTGTCCGTTATCAGTTTTTATTGCTCGTTGTACGTATACATATATATATATATATATATTATTTTACGATTTATTGCGCTCGCGCGTGCCCGACAAATTATAATAATTATTTTATTATAATATCCTAGACCGCGCAGTCGGCGGCGTGGCCATGGGTATGCGGCGGACTGTGCGTACGCCGGTACCGGCAAATTGTGTTCCCGCAGAGCGACATTTTTATTCTACCTATCACACCGATATTTTTGAAATGTGTACGATTCCGCCTGATTGTACACACTAAGTTTAAACGATTAATATACATTTTTTTTTTTTTTTTTTTTTTTTAATGATACATTTTTTATTGTACAAAATATACTGGCCGGACAAATTTCATATGACGGCATTATCAATTTCTTAATCGGTAAAAAGCGCCTTGCTTTTTTCTAAGTTCGCCGGGGACGGTAGTGAGCGTTCCTACAGCGCTGGCGCACAGTGTTACAGTGCGAGTCCGTGTCCCCGACAGTTGGTTTTTTTTTTTTTTTCTATTACCCGGGTCCGTTGAAATATCGGACGGTACGGAAAAAATAAGGAGTCGGGGACATAGTAAATCGCACATATTATGCAAAGCCATCGGTAGTAGTAAAACGACCCACTACACACCGACTTATACGACTATATGTTATACCGGGCGTCCGGTCGCGAGTTCATTTTGCGTGTTTTTTTTTTTTTTTTTTTTTTTTTTTATGTATATATATATATATATTTATTTTTTATTTTATTTTTTTCTAACGTCGCGCTGGCTGCAGGGGGAAAACTATACAACGGTGTTTATTCGTTCGTTATATTGTTTTTTACCCTACTTTTTATATCGAATTTGAATACCAGCCACCCTCGCAACACCCCCGCCACGGGGTAACTTTGCCGGAATGTTACGCACGGAGGTACGTAACGTAATACGCACGTCGACACCGCCGGATATGATATTATTATTAAGGAGATATACACGCACAGACGTCTTCTTTATGGCGCACACGACGGTGTCGGCAAATCGCGGGGTTGCCGGAGATCGAAAGTGACGTTTTGTACGGCACTACCGAGATCCGTATCCCCGTATAAGTCCACTTGCCATCGGTGACGGTCGGAAGATACGCGTAGATTGCCGGACCGAGACGTACGCGGACGGGGGACGATTTATCGTTATCAGGGTTGATAATATACTCGTACAAAACGATTTACACGTGTTTAATGTAACGTATCATAATACGTTTTTGTTTTGGAAATTCCTTCTTAAAAATATTAATAATAAAAAATGTTTCGGATATTAAGTTAGATTTTTAATCTTTATATTTAGTAACAATATATTAGTTATAAATTATATATATATATATATATATATATATATATACAGTCGATTCCGCTTTATTGGGACACATCGGTTGCATGTTGTTATTTTGTTCCAATAATCCGAAATGAAAAAAAAAAAAAAAAAAAAAAAACATATAAATTTATTGAAAAACTGATTTTTTATGTTTTTATTATTACAAATACATATTGCAATAATACAATTATAGAAATTATTTAATTATACAAAAAGAAAAACATAGTATTATAACCTAAATATTTATAAATGTACATGTATATATATATATATATATATATGTATGTATTTTATTTTTTTTATTATTTTATGTTATTTAAAAAAATTATGAATATTACTTTATTTCTTATACATATTATTGTTTGTTGACGAATGTAGTCCGAACAAGTATCTAAAGCACTTATCCGGGCTTCCCTCGTTTCCTTGTCGATGAAAAAATAATCACAATGTTTCCAAAGATTTCTTTGCCTCCTGTAGTCGGATTGGTGGATCTGGTTCCTCGTCCGTGTCGTCGTCCGAACTATGTCGATCTTGTATGGATTGAATAATTACATCATCGACGTATTAATTTTGGTCGTAGCGTTGCACATTTGAATCCAGTTGTTCAAATTCTACGTTGTTTAGTACACTTACGTTACCATATTCTTCGGAATTAGATTCCAACCGTTGATCGATGCTATGACATTCCTCCGAAAATATAAATTAATATTATACACAAAAAAAATGTCCCAATTATCCGGATTCGTGGCCCAGATAAGCGGCGTACTTTTACATTACAAGTATACATTCGTTTTCGTAATTATAGAATTGTCCTTATTAACCGGTGTCTCTATTAAACGGAATCGACTGAATATATATATATATATATATAAATTACAAACGAATTTATTTGTTGGCGATTCTCTTTTCTCGTTATTTCGAGTGCCTATATAAATAGAAAATAATCAAATATTTTTTTTTTTATAATACAAATTTTATTTTGAAATTGTATTATCAACACAAAATTATATGTGTTTGTACATCGAGCGACGAGAACACGACGCAAACTAATGCATTATAGTATTAAACACTAAATAGTATAATGAACTTTAATTTTTCGTGTAGAATTTAATGATATAAAAGTGTTATAAACATCACGAGTACAATGACTTATGAATACGTCGGCGACAGAATAATCATAGCACCATAATTTTGTTATCTATAATTTAAGTTTCCCTTTTTTATTACTGTTAGTTTAAATTATAAATGTATTTTTTGTTTATTAGGGATTTTATTTGTATACGATATAAAACGTATATAATTATGTGTTTTATACTATACCGTATAATAACGTTTCAACCCCGGTCTTTATACACACGAATACCGCAAAACGTATTAAATATATTCGAAGAAAAATTCGGGAGTAAATCAAGTGGGATTTAATGAAAAATAAATTTAAAAAAATATGTCCGATACCGATGTTTTTTTCGGTATCGTACCGAAAATATTGAAATCAACACGATATAATTTGAATTCCAGATACTATTTGTTCCCAAAAATATCGGTTTATGCATCGGCCCACCCCCAATACCAATGCACGGCCGCCCGTTTTCCCGAATCATTTCTCTTACCTACATTGGCCATGACATCGTAAATATTTGAAAATAATACGTTCCCGTGTAAATGAAAAGCGTTTTACGCCAGAATAGAAAACGTTATTCACGGCGCAGAATTCGCTTTAAACTTACAACTCACGAGAGACCGGAAACGGCGTACACGCGGAATACAATAATAATTTATGGTAATCGTTTTGTTTTTGTCGTTTATATAAGCAGGATATTGCGGCGACGCGTTTGAGTTATCATATTAACTTTTAAATTTTTTCCTACTGCACGAGTACAAATTGTACATTAGTCACTGCGGAGCGAATTTACTCGTTTAACGGATCGTATAATATTATTATTTTGTTGCCCACGTTTTATTAATGTAGGAGCCCGTATACAGTGCTCGATTTGGTAAAATAATACCAATAGGGGGACATCGAGTTGACTTAAATAAAAATATTAACATTCTCTGCAATTATTATTTGATATCAACCTAACCCGCGGGGGCGGGGAAAGCCACATTTCAGACATAATTCGTTAATTAATTATTCTAAAACTCCTGCGAGCTTAGTTTTTGCTTGCGTATATATATATATTTGTTTTATTTGTTAAAAAAATTGCAACTTATTATCGGGGGGGGGGGGGAAACGATGATATTTAGATTGTGATTGAATTATGTAGTCAATATACAGATCATATAATACTTCAATTATAAACTATAATCGTAATTTATAACTAAAGTATAAATATTAAATTCTAGAAAAGAATATTTACCGTATATATATATATATATATACATGTTATTTCGGAAAATATCATTATTTGTAAAAATAAACGTACCGTCCTCCCGTCTGAATAAAAATAATAGTAAGGGGACTTAAAAAAAAAAAAAAAAATTAAATGGAAGAACTCCATCCCTCTTTCTCCAAATTAAAAAATTCGAGGACTTACATACAGTAATGAAAAAATATATTATTTTCGTATTTCCACCCACGCAGTTACAATTTCCCGTTTATATAATATTATAATATTATTCCCTCCTATATATGTAAATATTGTGTTTGTGAAAAATGATTTTGTTTTATTTCGTTTCACGGTTTACGATTTTTTTTATTGTTTTTCATATTTATGTTAGAACTGAAACTCGAAATCCGTTAAAACTAATTTCAACTAGTCAAAACTAGTTTCAAAAAACCCTATTAACCTGAACCCTCAACGTCGCAACTGATTTTAAGCTACTTTTATTTTAGTCAGATCTAGTTGTGCGTGAAATATATTGATGAAAACTAGAATTATCTAAAATTACGATTTCTAGGAGTTATATTTATACCGTTAGTTTTTTAACTATGGAAAACTATGAATTGTCAACATATTATATTATAATAATTCATTTGGTATATAGGCGTTTGTTAATGTCTGGAACAGGATTATCGTTAACATAGTTATTTGTTTCGACGGGGTAAACTATCGCACCGGCATTTATACGTAATTCTACACGGGATTTGTGTTTTACAATTAGTTTCGACCGACTCGTCATTAAAATTTGTGCGGTTAATTTCAGTCCAAACCAGTTGTAACGAGACGGGTGTGTAGAGACTACTTTTGACCAGTTAAAACTGTAACATATATAAACCTAACCTAAAATATTTGTATTAAATTATTACAAATTCACAATAATAATTTATTTACAGTTTTTCGTATGTTTCTATAAAATACAGAGAATTCGTTAAAACTATAACAAATTATTATCACAATAAAATGAGTATTGGTTTATTTTTCTTGGTCTCGCTAGAATGGGTTAACTGTTTGAGAAAGCATCGAAATACATTTTTTTTTTTTTTAAAGGAAATAAATAGTGCAATAATTAATATTATTATTTGATTCTGTGACATTTTTTGTAAAATAAAAATTTAAATATGTATACGACATAATGTGCAAATTCACGTTTTTTTTTTTTTATTTTTTTTGTAAAACTTTGAACTTACATCGCCATGTGTTAATTAAATTCGATCGAGCTTTAATTTTAAAGATACTTTTTATAGATGTTTTGGAGCAAATTTCCGTCCTGTATTTTTCAAAGTTTAACAAAAAATATTTTTCTTATTTAAATTAGTGGCATCTCATTATTTATATATATATAACGGTCAATCAGGAAGATTTATAAACGTCTGACGCTTATTATATAATAGATGCGGTACTACAATAAATTAACGTTAAACGCATATACGTAGGATATATACGTGTTGTTTGTTCGTTTTCGGGAAATTATTTCAAACGTAAATCGAAAGGGGGAAATAAAGGACGAAAAAAAAAAGAAGGTATAATCGGACAACAACGACGTATTATCGGATGTATAGCCGTGTACCGCCTATGTACGTATAAAGTATCGGTAAAATAAATAAAACAGACGTGCGCACATTCCCGTAGTCGATAATCTTATTATTTCGATAACGAAAATCCGGACGTACGTCTGCGAGGCCAGATTGGCCTATCGGGAAATCGGAAATTTTCCCGACGGGGGCCAGTTTTCGTGCAGGGCAGCTATAAACATTATTTTATAGTATTTTTTAAAATAAATATAAATATTGTATTGTATTATTTCGACTCTTGCTTTTTTTTTTTTTTTTTTTATGTTATTATTAATAATATACATTTTTGTTTTAGTGTTTTGCCGATAATATTATGTAGTCGAACGATCGATGAACAAAATGAATCAAGAGATATTTAATCATTTAAATTAGAACGATTTGTCGCATACAAATATTTTACTCGATAGGTATTAACTACACGAATAAATTACATTAAAATCATCCATTATATGGATTTATACGACGTACTTGTTGTTTTTATGGTTAAATGTACTATAAAAAAAAAGAAGATATTTGTTTTATGTTTAACAGCAAAATTTGCGACATTTTTATTGTCTCTTTTTGTCTGCAAAAAATTGAATGTGTTATATTTGTGGCATTATTGTTACCGAGGGATATTTTGTTTTTTATTTTAATGTGTATGAATACGTTTTACTAACGTGTACAGTGGCGTAATTGTGGATGGAGCACTTGAGCCTTTGGAATTCTTGCGGGAAGGCAAAGGTATAATTTCCCCCCTCCCCTCTCCTTAGATATAACGACAGTACAAATCTCTGAAACTTCTAAAATAAAGAATGAATGCAATACATTAATTACTTTTTATATTCATAAAATAAAATGAAATTTTTTTTCTTCAAATTATTTCAACTTTGTATATATTTATTTCACTTTTCTCTAGCTGTATAATATTTTGACACGTTGTCAACAATATCGCATTATCTGGGTTATAAAAATAATAAAACTAACATTAAAATAATGTTTATTTCATTCGTTTATTTTTTAAGTTTTGTTTAATTAAGTGTTTGATTTAGTCTTTGATTACTTTGTATACATGGAATGAAAATATATTTACACCACCGCTCGCGGTATTGATGTTGATAAATAAATTATTTTTCGCCCCTCACCCTCCAATAGTTTTCCACCCAGTTGCGGTACTGAACATGTACAAAGTTTTAACTAGCCCACCCCCCCAAAAAAAAAAAAAAATTATAATCTAGTCGCCACTGAGTTTTGTAATCGGTGGGTTTAATTCGAAAAAAATTCGCCAATCCACCGACGTGCACGTCCGTATACGATACGAATTATTTAAAAAAAAAAAAAAATTCACCGAGACGCGTTGTAAAGTACAGACTCTTGTCCGGAATCCTCCAGCGGTGTTCTCGGCGCGCGCGACGCGCCCGGTTCAAACCGTTTTTTGCTAATTCCGTAAAGATTATTATCAAAAACCGTTGCTTTAAATTATTTTTTATATTATTACGCTGCTCGCGCGCGCGCAAAGAAGTGTACAATTATACGAGTATAATAATAATAATAATAATAATAATACTGCTACAGCGGGCGCGAGCGTATAAAATACACGACGGGTCGTTAACGGCAAAGGTATAATCGTAAAAATCCGGCGTTTTCCCGTCGTTCCGGGACCCCAGCGCCGCGGGAACACGGCCGCGTACCACCGTCGGCTCGGCGACGGCGGAGTAACGCAGCGCCGCGAGTTTAATGTCGGCCCGCGAAACAAGTAAAAGGAAAAATATCTAAAACATAGTCCCCCCCGACTAGAACCCCCCCGTTCAGTACCGGTGGCTCCTCGGACCGGGGAGTGAAACTTTTACCGATAAACGCCTGTATATAATTGTACGTATACGGTAGCTATGGCGCCAAGTATTTTCACGTCGAACCGCCAATTTCATTAACCCCACCCAACCAACCCACCGATTTTTCGCGTATTTTTTTTTTTTTTTTTACCGATTTTTTAGTTTAGAACCCGCCGGTATTCGGTACGTAGCCGACGGGGATCCGACACCCGACGCCGTGACTAGAAACCGACCATATTAAAAATGGTTAATGTTTGAAATTCCGTTCGGTCCTGCCGGGGTTCGGTCGGCCAAATGCCAAATGGGGGGGGGGGGAGGGAAACCGATTTTAAGCCTTTTAAACAATAAACGCCGGCGCGCGCGCGAAATAAATGACGATTTCGCCCGGGAGTTTTTTTTTAAATTTTATATTATATTTGTTCGTTATACCGTCTTTACATTGAATGTAAACTGCAAACTTGACTGTATAGCAGCATTCCGACGGCGACCGAAATAACGATACTATTATTGTTATAGACGAACGCGGTAAATATCGCGGCACTTATTTTATATACTATTTGTTTCGTACGCCGCGTTGCCGTTTCGCATATACGCGTTATTATAATATTATAATAACGCGCATTTCAATATTATACTGTACGCCCGTCACAAATAAATACGGAATAATTCTCGTACCGAACATATTGTTATCGTTATCGATGTACCCGACTAAATAATACGCCGACGGTCTAAGTGCTGGTCTAAACGTTTACGCCGCCCCAGACACGAGAGTCGAGTGTCGCTGATGCGCACGACACCCCGCAATCTGGATATTTCAACGTTCAGTGTTTGTCAAATGTATTTACATAAAAACGTACTAGAATTTTGTGTGTGTGCATACACGGCACAGTCCGCGGCGGAATGCAGTTGACACTGCACCAGTGCATATTATTATTATTATTATTATTATTGAAATGTAATACGCGAGCAGAAAGACCGAGTCCACTTATCGTCGATTTGCACATCCGCAGTCTGAAGTGACTAAAATATTGTATTTCGGGTACAAGCCGCGTACACGTGGGATCTTCCGAATGTTATAATAACGTTATAGGGTCGTTTTATTTATTTTGTTTTACAGTTTCAAGTTGTATATTCGAGGCTAAACAAAATTCGGGACGCCCACTGCCAATAAAATAAAAAAAATTACGATTTTCGAGGGAGCTCGGGGTACCTAGCCACCCCCCCCCCCCACTATAAAGTTTATAAACACACGTCACAAAATATTTTCGTAATTTTTAGTAATTCGACCGAGTCCTTTTGTAAAAATCGTGTAAAAGTGTATTTAGTTCCGCCGAGATAATTCTCTAAATTGCCGTCGTGCATAGAAATGCAGCTACAGAAACGATTTTACGAGCCAATAGGGCTATAAGGTGGAAATTATTTAAAACAATTCTAAGAAAATACTAATTATTATCGTCGTGTACTTTTTATGTTTAAACTACACAACTTAATAGAATAGAATATTGTAAAGTAGATTGACGTTTATTTTAAAAATAATTATAAAGTTAGAGCATACATTTTTTTTAACAATATGTATGCTGGTCTTTTATACTTTGACGAAATTTAAGAGATATCGTTTATTATACAGTAATAATGTTATAATTACAGGTGCAATTCAATTGATACGTTACAAATCGTCATATAAGGCACCCCCCCCGCAAAACGACGACCCCTGGGGGCCACTGAATAAAACAGCCTCTTAAAAATCTCTTTCGCCACGCCGCCACTGCCCATAAAATCAAAACCGTAACCTTTAAATTCGGAAGACCCCGTATATATTATTTTGTTTTTCTCGCATTCGCTGCATTAATATTGTATGATATTATTTTTTGTGGTAATTCATATGTATATATATATATATATATATATATATATATATATATACAAGTATAATAGTACATTACCATAATGATAATATTATTATCATTCGTACTCGCCGGTTTCGATGTACAAAGACATATAATATTCCGGTTGAAATTATTTACAGGACCAGCATATATGGCTGCAGCGTATCTGACCGTCGAAACCCGACACCGAGCGTATAAAAAATACTTTCCCCCCCGGAATTCTATATGGTATAACTCGTAATATTGTTATAACGACGTTATTATCCGACGGGCTTTTATTTTAAAACTTTTAAAAATGACATTATATGTTTATTACACGTCCGCGTAATTTAAATATTGCATAAATTATTTCTGTTCGACTGTATTATAAAAGCATAGGTATCGCGGTTTTACAACACATTATAAAACGGTTGCGGTAACCATTCGAGTTTCCATTTTGAATTTTCCCCGACTATTCCAGGAGTTGTTTTTTTTTTCCAGGACGGTTTACCAGAGTAGTTCGTGTTTAAATGCATGTGTTATTTTCGTTTATTTTGAATTTAACACCCCCGATAAAACATGTGGACAGAAAATAATGTCAATAGACTTTTGTATAAGAATTAAAAACGTGCCGAAGAGTTTTACAAATTTATACGATATTGAATTTTTAAATTTTAAATTACAATGTTTCCCGGGTCGGACACAATGAAATCACTTAAGTTATTTTAACAGTTTATAAAGTTTAAATTAGAAAGGATTTTTTTTTTTTTGTTTTTGATGATAGGATATAAATTTTAAAAATTTCAAACAACTTAATGGACAAAAAAACTCGTGTTTTTTTTTACAAAGTTAATAAAAACCGAAGTCATTGATTTAATTTAAAAATAAAAAAAAGTTTATAGTTTACATTTACTATGTACATGTACAATATTCCAAGAAGCGCTTGACTTAAAATTACTTTTGACACCGTTGCGATAAAATTAAAATATACAGAGCATTGCATATGTTTTAAACTATTTAATTATAATTATATTTATATGCCAGTTTAGTACTTTTATATTTTTTCTCATTTTGTTTGTGGTTGTCGGAGTGATATAACAGTAACACAAACGGGCTAAAATTATGAATACAGTAGACGCTAACCGAAAATGTTCAAAATTACTATTATATTATATTAATGGTGAAATAATCGTGTAGTTTAGACTATAATCGTGGGTAATTGACCCCGGGTCAGTTATTTGATACCATCATTGTAATAGACACGCGTATTGTTATTATAATATACAAATATTATCTACTTTCAAGGTTAGGCATTTATACCAGTTAAAAAGTTTAATTTTAATTCAATTTTTTTTTTTTCTTATTTATTTACTCAATAACGTACGCTAAAATAAATAGATATCATTTTTGATATTCCTCGTTTCCGGAATAAATCCATGGACCGTCCGTATTTACAATTACAGACTACAGATTCTATAGGTTTAAAAAAATTAACTTAATGTGTTAACTCGCCAAATGTTTTTCAATTAACTATTTTTAACTCCATATATATATATTAATATTTTAAAATATCGATTGTGTTAAATATAAATACTTAAAAATATATCAAATATTACTACTACAACCGGTATGACCGAGTATCGGAAGGTATGTGTTAGAAATAATTGCCAGTACATTCATATATGTATACAATATTACGAAACTACATAATAGTTATAAAAATTATAATAATTGGGCTATTATGTTGTGAAAAATCTACGAAATTGTCGAAGAAATTTTAGTGTAATTTAATATACGGCTGATTGGGTAACTCAATTATATGAAATACGCACACGAAATAAAATATTAGTAGTTTGAAAATACGGCGAGATAATACGGGAATAATAATTACGAGTAATTGTTCGACATTCGGTCGTAAAAATCGATTGGTTTTTTTTTTTTTTTTTTTTTTTAATGCCTCCAGGCAATATGCTTGAGATAAACTTGGATTATTATACAACCGCTAACCAGCAACTATCACTTAGAAATATAATCCGCGAGAATATGTTGAAATATAAATTAATTTACATATCGGGTGTACGAGCGAAATACGTTCCGTGGAAGTTTTACGTACGAGGACATATTTATAGAAATTAATTAATCATATAATACTCGTATATTTATAGATATATAGATATACATATAATCGAGCGCTCTTGCGTTAATCTCGGAATTTAATCACCACACATGTATATATTATAATATATATATATACTACGAATTAGTTACGAGAGTATGGAAACTATTTTATTTCGCGGTTACTCGCCGTGAATCGCCATTGTGTTACGGTGTACCGAAACGGGGCAAGTGACTAAGCAAGCGAGTAAACCGAGTATGTTCAGCGTACCGGCTGAAGAAACCGCGGAAATCCGGCAACGGTACGTTCTATCGGTTTTAATTCGTTACGCGTTACATTATATTTAACGTATTGACGTAAAATAATGCAAAAACACGAAACGAAAAAAAAAAAACCCTCCCCCCTCCCCGTATGATACAATACCGTATATACGTAATAAAAAAAATTAACGATTTAATAAAAGCCTGGGGAATGTATCGCAGGATTAGGCCGTATAGGTAGGTATACGGGAGTTTTCTTTCTACCGCGTAGCCGTCACAACGCAAACGCCGGGCGGTGGTTGTGCACGGCGAATAGGCGAACCGTTTGAATATTGCGTACATAGGGAATCGAGCCGGTAACAACAAGGATAGTTTTTCCACAAACGTCCGGAACGCATTCCGGCGACCGCGAGCGGCTGCCTCCTAACCGGCAGCGGCAGTAAAACCGTATGCCTACCTACCTACCTACGCGTGTACCGTGCACAACAATGTACAAAACACGTGACCGATGTTAAGTTATGACCGGGGTTTTATTTCGTATTTTTTTACGACGTTTTATTTACGCGCTGCGCGGACAGTGCTCGTGGATATTTCCCGCGACGACGCCGCGAACAAACGAAACGCGGCCGCTCGTTATAACGCGACGCTCCCGGCCACATACCCATACGTCGTAGGCGTCATAGCGCTGGGAATAAATACCTGTATACCGCTCGGCCAAGACCGATTATCGCGACGATAAAACATTGTTATTCGACTGGATTAACGGAACGATTTTCGTTACGCGTCGTACGAAATTAATAGATCCCGGGACCTAGCTAGGGTCGAGACGGGTCAAAGCCGCAGTATCGCGAATTATCACAACACTTAGAAGGCTTAAGCCGGACCCGGTCTCGTTTGAAATGGCATAAATTATTATTTCACAGACATTATTGCCATTTATTGTAATGTTACCGATCCGAGAGATACGTGAGGCTAGCATGAGGAAATTAATATCGAATTATATATTACGTCGACCCAACCAACGTCACATGTCTTCATCTAAAAATTATTTTGCTCCTTTTTCTCGGCCCAAGATTCAGAAATTGCAGTTGGAACATTTTATTGGTTCAGGTTCATAATCGTTATTTTTACAATATTCAAGATCAGATAAAATACGATACTTTTTTAACCTTATCATACCTCCCCGTAAAAAAATCACAGATCCATCACTGTACAAGATGTTTGTTTGTTTTTTTTTTTTTTGTATCATGATCAACGGTTATCATATATATATATATATATATATACGAAGATTATGAGGAAAATTGAAAATTTTGAAATGGTTAGGGGTATGGTTTTAAAATGAAATAATAAAACTAATGTAAAATATAAATGAGTAGGGGTAAACATTTAAAAACGGTGATAATATATAGCTTAAACAGTTGCATATTGATTACAACAAAAAAAATAATAAAAAAATCTAACTTACTAAGTCATCCGAGAAAATTTCTGGATCGAAATAAAAAAAATCACATTGTATTTTGGATGTTTTTCTTTTTTTTTTTTTGTTCATGTGCGTTTATATTAATACTAATTACTATTAGTCGTGTTTTCGGGACGTACGCGGTATGCATGCAGTGTGTGGTCTTTAGTAAGGACTACGTTAACGCGCACAATTCGCGAGTTTTATCGTAATATAATTTAATGGCTTATACCAGTTGGAATGCGAAAATGTTTATAAAATCGGATTTTTAAACGTGCCGAAAATGTACAAAAATTAGTTCAACGTATCTACTATAAGTACGCGAGATAAATAAATAGAAATAAAACGCCGCCGCCGCCGCCGCCGCCTCCGCCGCCGCTGTTAGATGTTGTCGACTTTTGAACCGCGCCATTGTCTTAAAAGCCTCTGGTTTTAAATCGTTAACCACTCTACTAATTGGTATATAGCAACAGTCTTAATTGGCATTTGCGTCGTACTTCGTTACAACCCTTGCCTGCCTGGTTTTTTTATTTTTTTTATTTTTTTATACTAGCGAATTAAAGAAATACGAGAGTAAACCGTTATTAAAACGAGAAAACGGCCGCGCATATTTTCCAAACGATTCAATTTAATTATAATTACCTATTACGATTTTATAACAAATCTCCAACAAGATATTAATTAATGATATACAAGTATATATATTTATATATATATATATATATGCATAATCAGTGGCGTAATTTGGGTGTTGAAAGTGCCGCGCATGCAATACCAAACTATATCCAGGTGTTTAAAAAGTATGGTATTATTACGCCAAAAAAAAAAAAAAAAAACCCGTTGTAATGTTGTAAATAATATATTATTATTCAATAATAACAATAATTACAACAACGCGAATATCAAATTGTTAAATACGACGATAAAACGATAACTATACCAAGTATGTTTTATATGATTTTCCCCAATAACCGTTTACGATAACTTATATGGTTTTGAAAAAGAATATTGCAGATTATAACAATACTTATTCTTTATTTTGTGTTATAATTGGTCTTATTTGTCCGTCCGTCGATATAGGGTTTGAAAAAACGCAAAAGAAAACCGAAACGCCCGCCCGTCGTATGATCTGAGGAGCAGAGAGGAGTATGCAATTGTTTAATATCGACGATCGCGTGTAAAAAAAAAAAAAAAACACACGTTGCAACATCAAAAAAGGCGTACATATTTCGCACTGTTGTAGGTGGAAAATGGAGAAGTTAGTACATAGATTTAAGGAATTTAATTTATATCTGTATGCAACGACAAATTACAAACCTTTAAACCATTCCGAGCGAAGAAGAATTAGTCGTGTTTTTCATTGTTGCCACGGTAACCCAGAAATCACATGAATAAATAATAAACAATAAAACTCAAGTTTAACGAAATCGGTTTTTGCCGTATTTTCGTCATTTTTCCGCTGCGATAAAAAAAAGCTAATAGGTACATCGAAAAATGATCTCTTTAAAGCAGTGGTTCTCAACCGGGGTGACATGTCACCCTTGGGTGACATGGATCCAATGTAGGGGTGACAAGAAAATCTTGGAAAAAGTTTAAAAATATAGATATTTTTTTGAAAAAAATCGTATTATAATACCCTCGACTATCGACAAAAGCTATTGATGTGCTACTTCAATTTTCAACGTCCTGACTATGTGAACATCGATTCAGCGCGCTCACGAATATTAAAACCAAAAAACGTCAAAGACTCACAAAAACCACACTAGAAGACGATATGAGACTCGCTCTTTCAACCATCAACCCTCGAATTCCACAACTATGTAAAAATCATCAGAATCAAACTTCTCATTAATTTTTAAATTTCATAGTTTATTCAATTATTATATATTATCAATAATCTTAATTATTTTTTTTCCAATTTAAAATTTCAATGTTTATTTAACAGTAAAGCAAAAATAAAATGTGTAGTTATTATTTTTCTGCGTACTGTATTTTTTATAGTGCTTGTATTTTATATTATTATTATTTTGATGTTAGGGAGACGTAGTGTTGGGTTATCGTAGATGAGGGTGACATGAATCCAAAAAGGTTGAGAACCACTGCTTTAAAGTAACCAAATATTTCGACGAAATTTCCAACCGGCAACTGTGCGATGAGTGTATAAATCAGATGAAGTCTTCTGGTTAGAAAAAGTGCCTACAGGAAAAAAAAAATAAAATAAAAACGAACATTATTATTTTAACCGCTCGCTCCGCTCAGAATCTAAAATGTTCGCCAAATTAATGGCACTGCGTATACACACACTTTCAATTAAAAATCGTATACAGTACGAAAACTTGTCGCAATGTCATACGGTTTTTTTTTTTTTTTTTATAAGCGTATGTATTTTCATCTCGCGCTAAACGCCCAGTATTATTTTATTAAATACGATTGCTGTTATTATGCACGAGTACGTTGAATTGCAGTCTACTGCGATATTATTATTGTTAAGTATATTTCAGGGCCGGCAATAACGTTTTTTTTTTTTTATTCTATTATATATTTCGTATGCCGTTTAGCGCTGTTTTGTCGTGTCGTTTTAAGAATAGTGGCTCTATTGAATTCGGCGGCCGTACGCCAACACATAATATACGTATTGTTTACTGTCACCATAGCCCTGATACTTACACAGTAAAAAAAAAATTAAAAAAAAAAAACAACCGATATTATATTTATTCGACTTTTTTGCCCTCCGCAAAATTAATCGGGATAACATTTCGTATTGAACTCCGAGCGTAACGTACGGTTTCCATGCGTACCGGATTGACTAAGATAATATATTATTGCGTATTACGCCCTCCAATAAGTGGCGACGGAAATACTTAATGCGGTTTGTCGTTAACGCCTTTACATTTACTTTATTTATACATTTTTATTCCTCGAAATTCCTAATAGTTTTCTAAACTAATTTCAATAAAAACCACGGTACAACGGTTTTATTTTTATCGATTTTTTTTTTTTTTTTTTTTTTTGGCTTATCCGCACGTATCTACAATGAGAACCAAAACAACTCCACTCGGCGTCGTTCTATGATTGCAATGATTTACAAATTCGCTAAATCGCCATATATTCTATATACGTTCAAAACTTTCCGCGCATAAACGAGTGGTCGACCCATGGTAGGAAATACGTCCGAATTTTTTAATAATTTGTCGGCGAATGTTAATAAAACAGATTTTCAGTTTGTGTTATGCAATGTATAAAATATACTGACGTGTAACACAATTTGCCGGGAACTATACGCACAATATCAGTAAATTCGATAAGCTACGCGTTCTTTATATTTGAAATAAAACCGCAAGGTATCTAATAAAGAAATAATAAAAACAATGTACCTTAAATGTTAGTTTAATCAAATATTTAACAAAAAAAACAATTAACCTCTCTACTATAATACCTACGATTATATTAGTTTTTACCAGGTCATATAATATGTTGTTTCATTTTCTTTTTTCTTTTTTTTTTCGTCCCCATGTGCAAACGGTTTTTTCCGCGTCACTAAAAGTTACGGTTTTCCTCCTCCCAAAGGGATATAAATTATATTAGGCGAATTCAAATTATAATTACTCTTGTGCTGTTATCTTGCCTAGAGTTAAAACTTTGATTAACGGTGCGGCGCAATACTAAGGGCCGTACAAAAACTTCTCGTCTATAAGATTAAAGCGTTACATTTTTTTTTTTTAAATATTTTTTTTCACATTTTTATATACGAATACGTTTTACGGCGGAAGGTTAAAATAGATATTTGCCGGCAAAATAGAATTATAACAATATCGCGGCCGTGAATGTATTACCGGGTTTTCTCGACGAAATTCCGCGTGCTTAACCGAATACCGAATGTATTAGACCTAGGTCCGGTCCTAGGATAGTCTACGCGCGAAATATTATAATAGTAAACGGCGAGGTGGGTTGGGTTAAGTTAAAATTACCGCTGAGGGGTATCCGCCCATTGGCAATGGAATAATATAGTGTGATATTTTCTGTAATATTTGTTTTGCCATTGGTATGCTCCCACACGAGCGATATTGGTTCGGCGTGGGTTTTTTCGTGCAGTATGTTTACCGACGAGATAGGGGAAATCCGCAGCAAAGTTTCCCGTGCCGAGCGAACTAATTCCCGGTGACGGCGAAGAAAAGTGAATTTCGTGCAAGTATAATGAAAGTTTTGTTTTTATCACAAATTTAGACCGCGTTATTTTATACGGTCCCCGGTGCCGAAGTTGTTATTAAATCAATCATCCATTATTTTACGGCGGCATTCCCGCCGAATAAGAAGAAACTTTTTTTAGACGTATATATAATTATTTATCGACTCGCGTTAATATACTATCGACAATTTTCATGTCGATGTGACAATAATCAAATCTACATTAGGTTTTACCCCATCTCTGACTGTCCACTGTGACCAATGGCAGCCAAGATGGGCGAGCAAAACTTTAACCTCCTGAAACTTTGGCGAGGGGGCAGGTTAGTATAATTTTGCAACCCACCCCCCAGGTGCAATATTACAAATCTCTAAATCTTCTATAATAAAGAAAGATCGCCATACATTAATTACATTTTTATATTCATAAAATAAAAAAAATGTATTCCCTCAAATTATTTCATAAAAGTTTATATATATATATTTCACGTTTTTCCTATTATATAACGTGCTGATTGTCATTGTAAACGTTATCGAATTATCTGGATTACAAAAATAATAAACCTAACATTTTAAACAACGATCTATTCTTTCATTTATTTTTTATGTTTTGTTGAATTAAGCGATTAAGTCGTTAAACTAGTGTTTAATTATTTTTTACACATAGAATAAAAATATATTTACACCACAGCTCGTTTTTTTGTTTTTGGCGAATAAACTATTATATCTACCTCTTGGTTTTTTACCCGGTTACGCCACTGACTGAGACTTATAAAAAAAAAAAAATCAAACAAAGAACAACCCGTAGATTTTCCTAAATAACTCGAACGTACGTGTCTATGCGTATTAATATGATAACATTATATAAAGTACTTAAAGTAGCTTCGTTTCAAATTTCTACAACGATATCGCGTACCGGGATCTTTAAACCGCTTTCAAACGGATAAGTCTTCGATGATCGCAAACAGACAATTTTAATTTGGAAAATAACGGTAAACTCCTCGGTGTGTATTACCATAATAAGAAACCGATACTTATCGGTTTTTACGACAATTCTATTCAGAACACATTCATATCCAGTATCTATGTATATGTAGATAAAAATATACAACGGTTATTATACGGGGATTTTTATTCTCAAAAAAAAAAATTTTAATTTCGTTATGGATTATGGTAATTATAATATTATAACATATAAAACGGTATGGAAGCGAAATGGATTCAGTTAAAAACGAAAAAGACTACCCAAGACCTGTTATGGGAATTTATTGACATACAATTTTGAACATGAAAAAAAAATTAATACAATTTATTACCAAACGCATTCCCATAATATTTTGATAAAAAGCATAGATTGTTTGTAAACCGCATTAATACCGTTTGGCGTATAGAATTTCCTATAAACCAAAAATGGCCAAATTACGACTCGATCCTTAATCTCGTAAAAAAAAAAAAAAAAAAACCCCGTCAAATTATTATAAAACCGTTGTCGTTTGAATCTTGTCGCTCGAAAGGTCTCGACTGGAAGAAAACAAAAAAATGGGTTGATAATAATAATAATAATCCGTTACGTAATTCACGATAAATTATTCGACGGATATAAATCGCGAAAAACTACCGTGCCTAGGTAAATTTGTTTTTTTTTTTTTTTTTATATATAATAACATTTATTCGGGAAATATGGAAAAAAAAAAAAAAAAAAAAATACAAAATAGGTACATCGGTAATATTCTTTGTGTAAAAACCGATTGCTCAAATGTCAGTCAACCGCGCGCCGCGCGTATACCCACGACGACGACGACGACGACGCTTGTGATTAATCGGTCTGCAAAGTTACCGGGACGACACGCGAGCTCCGTGTAAAATTTTTCGAATATTATACTCTCTCTCTCTCTCTCTCTCTCACCCCTTTTTCCATCGTTCGTGCGTTATAGACCCTTTCGTCACTCGTAATATTTTATAAGAATGATGACTACAAAACACACCCTTGTTGAACCATAGTCTTATCTACAACGTACAGGTCAGCCGGAACGTTATTTGCTGAGGGAAAAAATAAATTTAAAAAAAAAAAAACCGACACGGTTTTTCGGTAAATATCCGCGATCGGCCTTTGATGGCCGGCGAAAAGTTTGCAAAATATATATAATAATAATAATGTAATACGTTTATCGACAGTGTTGAGACTTGTCTATATAAATCTATCTAGATAATACATTTTTTTTATTATCTTTTAGCCTGCTAGATGAAACATTCGATATCTATTTGAAGTTTATCCAAGATGAAAAATAATTATCTTTTTTTAAATAATTATTATCCAGGTAGGTAACCTCCCTAATCTTAATCTTCTGAATGTACAAATTATATAGATTGTAGATATAATATGTTACTTGAATAAAAAAAAAAGTAATTATTATCTAGATAAAATATACTTATAAAAATAAATA
The DNA here is from genome assembly GCA_956483605.1 of Tuberolachnus salignus. NCBI lineage: Eukaryota > Metazoa > Arthropoda > Insecta > Hemiptera > Aphididae > Tuberolachnus > Tuberolachnus salignus. Next base: position 24,336,901 of record OY101435.1, read on the forward strand.
GTAAAAAACTATCAAATACCCAACTGTATTGTTACACTTTAAGTTAATAAATCGTAATTATTATAACTAGTGATTTACACATTTTATATTTAAAGAATTACTTTAACCGTTTACATCATTATCTCCTTGCTATAATGGTCTAAATAATCTGTATCCAGATGATTTCGAAGCAATTATCTTTTATCTTTATCTAGATTAATTTAAATTTTCAGTAACTCGACACCAATTATTGAATCTTCCGTCAAAATATATATTGTATACGAATGCTGCGATCAGGATAATTTTGAAACATTATGTTTTCTGTATGATACATAATATATGCGGCATTTTATGAACATTTATAAATACTATATTAAAAAGAACGAATACATCGATTTTTTAACAGTGATAGATAAATCAAATATTTTAGAAAAGTGTTCAATCATTTAACATTACTTTGGCGGTAAAATTAACGAGTATCTACCAATAATTTCTATGAAAATCAATACTCCTCAAATGTATACCACCGGAATTTAATTTACCTGAGACGAGATTTCACACAACGTTCACCTCGTAACGAAATGGATAACCGATAAAAAAAAAAATGTCTATATATTAAAATCATTTTAATAGTAAAAAAAATCGTATTGAAATGTGGACGTCTCACAGTCGTTGCACAAAATAAATAAACCTTTGAAGGAAGAGTAGTTATACAATAGTAATATTCACGTGCTCGGCGATTTCGTGAAAAAAGGAGAAACCATATTACGACTTAAAATAAAAAAAAAAATATATATATATATATATATTTCGGTTATGTTTCGTATTATATGTTTTTCGGTAAGTTTTGAGAAACATCGCGAGATTGACGGGTAGTTATTACGATACAAAAATGTTAACGAAACAATACCGGACGCGGAGATTCTACGACGGCCGTGCGGTGTCGGTGAAAAAAAAAAAAAATAATAATAAATGTTTCCCCAACTCGGCGGCGGTGACGATTTTTCGAGATTTATACCGTAACGGTGGTTGTCGTTTTTTTTTTTTGTTTTTTTTTTTTTCAACGCACCCCTTCCGACCGCGAGCCGTCAAATTCATTACGCCTGCCTCCCTGCCGCGCGCGCGCGCGCGGATTACTACTATTATCACGGTGCGTCCGCTGCTTTCGCGGGGGTGTATCGACGGGGGTTTACGACAGGGGAGGAGATCGGTAAAAAAAAAACGCAAAATGTATAGAAACGAGCAGAGAGAGAGAGAGTGAGAGAGAGAGAGCGGGAGAGGGAGTGAAAAAAAAAAAAAAAAACAAAAGGATTATTTAGTATTACAATAACGATCCGGCCGAAACGGCGCGGCGGCGGTGCCCACCCGCGACCGTCGCCGGTAGAGTTAATGAATACCAACAACGCCCGTCGTCGTCGCCGTAGAGTCGTAGTCGTAGTCGTAGTCGTAGTCTCGTAGCCGTTGTCACCGACGAGGTGTCTGCCGTCGACGCCTCCGTCGCCGCGCGCGGCGTGAGCGCCGTTACGCTTTACATATTATACGATATTAAAGCGTTCCCCGTTTTGTCATCATTACCAATGCTATTGTCGAGAAACGACGTACGTACGCGTGCGTGTGCGCGTTACGCAGTCAAAAGCGCGGCCGGGCACCGGGAAGAAAACGAAATATTTTATGTTTATTAGAGTGAGTGAGAGAGAGCGAGAGAGAGAGACGAGCGCGGGAAACGCGATCGGGGTGCCGGTCGCGCGACGTTGACGCGCGTCCGACTTTTTGTTACGGAAATCTTCTCTACGCCACACACACACACACACCCCCTTATTCTTTATATATTTCCATAATACGAACCCCTGCGCGTGTAAATAGATATATACGCACGCGAGAGTGTCTAAAGGAATGCAATTTTAATCGGTGGGCTGGGGGGGACGAGGTGGAAGTGACATTTCCGGCAAAAAAAAAACAAAAAAAACCAACTTTATACACACGCGCATTTTATCAATTTTGAAACGCAATTAAACGAAACGCCCGGAGCTTTTGAACGACTGGGATTGAGACAGCCGATTAGGATTTACAGTCAAACCGTGCCGCACACCCTCAGCATCGCCTCTATATTATAATGTCTATCGGCGACATAATGTTTGTTGTTTTTTTGTTGCAATCTTTTATCCTATCCGCGGGACAATTTCGATATGAATCCGAAATTTATCCGGGTGAAAATAAAATCGTATTTGTCTAGACCGAAATATACCTGTAAAAAATTAAATTGTTAAATACCTAAAAACTGTATACTTTTTACATTCGGTTCGAAGTTCAATGTTAGTGATTTACAATTATCACGGGGGGGGGGTACATTTTCGCGGTTACGGTTTGCTTGTTATAACAATATTTATCGCCCCGAAACACCAGCGGAGATTTTTTTGTTATTTTTATTTTTTTTAAATTCCGTACCCCTTCCCCGATACAAAAATAACGAAAAAAAAAAAAAAAATAAATAAATAAACAAACAAAACCCGTTCCCGGGATGCACATCCGAACGCGATTATCTCGTCGTACGGCCCGACGTGTAGTGACGTGACGGCGTTACCGCGGGAGCCCGGTCACGTGTCACGTTACACGCTCGTAATTCGTCCGTCGCCGCCGACTCGTTTATTACTATCGGACCGCCGCCGAATTATTATTCGCTGTACGCAGCCTGTCCGATTATCCGATTCATTTTCCATCTCTTAATATTCGCTACCGTAACAACAATAATAATTACCTACCCGGATTATCATAATAATAATCACTGTTAAGACTTGTAAGCAACGGCGTGTTTTTTTTTTTTTTTTTTTTTTTATTTCGCTACCGCCAAATGGAGTTTTAGTCGGTAATTATTCACGATTTGTAATTTAATCTGACGTAACGCTACGATTTTTATTTTCCTTACATTTAAGATTGGTGCATATTTTTGCATATTCTATATAGTACGAGCGTATTTATTGTATTCAAGGCGGTATTAAACGTATATTACTTGGTTTTTTTGGCCAATGTTTTTAACACGTTATTTTTATTTTTTAATCGGACGTGGACAGTTTCAAATGTAATTCGCACGGATGTCTTTATTCGAATATGACTCGTGACGTCAATGTAAAAGCTAATATAGACCAATACAGCGGATCCACACGCCGATCGTTTATTATCAACAAGTTAAAATGAAAATAATGCATCGTCGTCGCGTGTAATTACGAGTATTTCCACTATTGGACGTGAAAAATACATAAATAATTTAACAATTTTTAACGTCAATTAAACTATACTACGACAATTGGAGTGGGAGGGTGGATCACTGATTTATATCGATCAATAAATGATTTTTGTTTTTGCGTACCTATTTATTTTCGTGTTATTTTTCTAATATAAAAATACAAATTTTTGCATATTCGAAGGAAGATAAAAAAAAAAAAAAAAAACGGAAATTTTATTGTATTTAAATATGCGTATTCAAATCCTAGCCCCGATAATAATATAGTATAATTTTAATGGCACGTCTGTCAATTGTCTTTTTTTAACGGTGTAACGTAATAGCCTATATTATTATAGCTTATACAGTAATCGGTATTATAATATTACAAGAGCGTGAAAAATGTATATATATATATTTTATCATCGCCAATAATAATAATAATACTATAATAGTATTATAATCGTATCGCAAATCACGCCAATTAATATTTACGAAAAACAAAAAAAAAAAAAAGTCGTTCGTTATTTTTAATCCGTTTATTATTACGATAATATTAATAATGTGATGTAAGAATAAAATCTGTTAAAAACGATTTTAATTTATCGATAAGTAATACAATAAAGAGAAGGTAAAAAAAAAAAACATTTAAATTATAAAATGTGCGTCCGTCATAATAACGTTTATATATATATATATATATATATATATATATTTCCAGACTGGTTTTTTAAACGAATTTTGTAGAATTTTGAATCCGTTTACTAGACATTTTCGTGTTTGGACGAACGTACCCTTATTATTATATGAATATTAATCGAATAATATACATAAATTATTATTAATCCTAATGCCTATTCAAAATAAGACGTATTACACAGCGTTAAGAAAAGTTTAGAGTTCTATCCGAAGTTCTATGTGTATAGACGCAATTATTTAGGTGTATGATTGTCGGAATACATTAATTATTATTGTTAATGCACATAATTATATCTCCAAAGTCGTGTAGAAAAACCATTGTTTAATCCGAATTTTTTTAAGACCCGGTGTTAATGTTTTAGATTCTAAAACGCGTATTGTGGTAACACATTCAAAGTCAGTGAATAAAGACGCCAAATCGTACACATCCGTACCGTGAATATTGCGGATCTCTCGACTCGACGTTACTTAATTCGAAATATTATTCTTGATTCCCAACAGTTTTTCCAAACGACAAATAAGAGAAAAAAAAAAAAATTACGGAACATCGATTTCGTTTTACTGGTTTTTGGAATGAGTATGGCTACAAGAAAAACATTCACAACACGACCAATACTAAAACCTTAACGGTTCACCGGTCTACGCTCAGAATCGTATTTTGATTACAACGATTTAGCGTTGCTTTTATCGTATAAACTCAACTACCCTCTATATCCTAAACATTTCCAAATTCTCATCTACAACGGTGGCCTACCCACGGTGCGAAGTATGTCCGCCTTTTTTGAAAATTGTATTTATTTTTCATTACCCACTTAACGACGATATAATACGTGTTTTACAATAAAATAGTGTTTTTAAACACAATCGTGTATGCAGACAATGAGGAGGACCCGCAGTAATTTACGTACGTTTCGAATAAATTATCCGAGATTTACTGATATCTCGTGTATCTAGTCGGTCGGTAAAATGTGTTTTTGCTGAAGGTTTAACAATCCAATAAATCGACAACCATTCATGGGTCGTAAAAACATTTCCTTAATTCTATGTATGTGTTCCGGATTGGTCGATATCACATAACGTAACCGTTATAAAACAGTATTAACACAAAATGGTTGTTTGTTCGGTGTGGTTTTGAATATTATCTTCAAGATTTACCCGCGATATAATAATCAGTATCCTCACACATTCTCGTAATTATTTTGACCTCAAAAATGTTGTTTGATAACATAAATAAAAGCACTCTAAATCGGTGATATACGATTATCTTCAAAACGATCGATATATTCAAAAGTATTTTTTTTTTTTTTTTTTATAAAAGCAAAAAGGGGAAGAGAGAATGAGAAAAAATATAAATGAAATGACAATAAAAATCATTAAAAATGAATTTCAGATAAGTGAAAAATTGAAGAAAAAATAAAATAATAATAAACGTGATCCGGTTTAACGATGCTAAAATCTAATCAAAATTATATATATATATATATATAAAAGATAACCGGGATTCATGGTACACAAGTTAAAAATAATAATGTATAAAAAAAAAAAAAACAATTTACCAACAGACTGATTCCCGCGACTGGTAAGCGTGTGCTTAATAAAAAAAAAAAAAATATTAATTTATATTGTTTTATTCTCAATACGATCGCATTACTAAAATGTTTAGCATTTGATTTGCATTCGTTCATATATCATACACATAAGTACCTACGTAACATAAATTGAAATAAATTTACAAAAAAACAACCTATTTATATATTAACGGTTAAATTTTATATTGCGTGCCTGTACGACAGCGATTAATATGAGTACTATTAGTGGCTTTTTAAAAAAAAAAAGTTAACGTTTTATATTAAAAAGTCTTAACAAATTATTCAATCAGTTTTAATTTGTATATTTAAAAAAGGTCATTCATTTTTGAATGAAGAAAACTACCTAGAAAGCTCTTTGGACTTCGTTTTATGATTATAAAACCGAAAACAAAAAGTTGGAAAATAGTGTAAATTAGTCGTATTTGATTATTTTAAACTCTAGTTAAAACGTTTAGAAATATAAACAATTTTATAAATCAAAGTCACACGTGTACTGTATGAAAGTTCTTCAAATAATAATAAAAATGTATACAAATTATCGAAATTATACCATTATACGGAGCCCGAAAGTTTTTCCTGTATATTATGTTTTTGAGCTTTTTATCTGTTTTTTAACAGGTCCTTTAACAGTTTACGTATTGTAATTATTCGTTGAAACTTATATTTTATTTAATTGGGTTTTGATTTTATTTTTCATTTGCACACTAAACACACATGTAATAAATAATTAGTTGAATTAATTTCGTTTTAGACATATTTTACAGAGCGGCGGTTAAATCGGTGCACTGTATACTATAGAAAAGTTTTCAGTTAATATCAATTTATGCATTTTAAACCGCTCGTTACAAAAAAATACCGGTTTAATCAATTTCGCTGAAAGTGATTGAAATTCCAAAATTAATGAAAATGTTATTGAAATAGCATTTTTTTTTTTTTTTTTTTTTCGAAACCATGCACCTGCACTGTTGTTACACAATTCTATGTTTTATACAAACTTAAAAAATGTGTGACTAAGAAAATTATCCAATATATATATATATATATATATATATGTATATTATGTACAATGTATATAGGGCGTTTCATATAGGAGGTCAAATATACCAAAATGAATAATATTATTTAAAAAATAAATGTTCACGAGCTGATAAAAAAAAAATTATGGCACCATTATTGACACTCGAATAGAAAGGCGGCGGTAGGTATTTTATATGTTTATTCAAGTTTATACGCGTTTAATAGGTATGGTTTTTTTTTTTTTTTTTTTTTTAGAGTTGATATAAAAATGCAGTATTTTTAATTCTATTTATCGATTCTGGATCCTACTTAAATTTCATTCCTAATACGAAATCGAAATAATTGATTTTATATACGTATAGTAACCTATATAACTAAATTATTCAAATACTTCCAAACGGTTTTTTCTTTCATGAATATTTCTTTAAAAATATCATGGTTGCCACGAAATTCCATTTTGAATATCCCCCTGATTTTTCCAATGTTGTTTTTTCAAAATAATTCACCAGAGTTCAGAAATTATTATACATGTTCAAATGTTTATTACTTTCAAGTTGGCATTGAATATTGTTTAGGTAATTTTAACAGTGCCGCCGAATTACTTGTTATCAAATAATTAATACAAATTAATATTTACGGAAATATAAATTGAAGTTTGAACTTAAAATTCCCGAATTCCCTTACTATTCCTGATTTGCCATGATTTTCCCGGGTTTTCAGAAGTCGTAGCAACCATGAATAGTAATAAAAAAAGATAACGCCTTACAATAGTACTCATATTATTTTATAAGGTTATTAAAATGAAAAGCTCAACGATAGGTTTTTAGATTGACGGTAAATTTATTGAGCCGTCTATTTCAAAAAAGTTCTGTTCGGTCCAGTCCATCTATAGGTTTAGGTCCGGTATAAAATTAATTCGACTTAATGCGATGAAAATTAAACTATTTTCCGGGTTAACGTTGCCAAGTTACTAAATTCGTATTGTAAAAATGTCGTTAGAGGCGTGTTGTAAAAATGTCGGCGGGGAAGAATGTAGTCAATTAACATACAATTATTTGTTGGTGACGATAACTTCAATGCATGTTTGCGGAAGAAATAAATTACAATTTACTATACAATGTCATCCAAAATATGTGTAACGACGGTATGGATATAATGGTTAATAATATTTGACCGGATACTGTATTTCAATAGTAGCTTCTTCCGAAAAGTTTTAATTTTTAAGTTCAGTAGTAAAAATTTAACGAAGTGCCGTCAGACGGAAAAACAGATTTTGCCGGTAATTCAGAAAGAACATAGGTTTTCTTTTTTCTTTTTTTTTTTTTTTGACGGTTCTCCGTTTCGTCCGTGTAACCGCATATCAAAAACTATGCGATACGTTTACATCCGCAAATAACCCACGGAAAATCGTTTAAACATACAAACGCATAAATAATAATCAGTTTCTCATTCGGACCGGTCTGGTCTTTTATGGAATTAAAGGCGATCCGGGACTAGGTCTTTGATAAACCGGACCGTGGCAGAGCTCTGTAGGTAGTCGGTGTATGTGTAATTTGTTTTGCACAAATTGTACGCGGGTATTATTAATATATAAACCGAAAAATATTACGTAAACAATTGTGTATGTTTTATGCGTATCATTATTATTAATTGACGCTTGGAAAAAAAAAAAAAAAAAAAAGAAAAAAAGTCACGACACAAAACTGCGAAAAACGTTAAATTATTAAAAAAAAAAAAAATTAACGGTTTATTTATTATTAGTTTTACGATATGCGCGTACTGTGAGGGGGTGTTTTTTTATTATTCTATATCCGAGCATAAACGTGTAATTTTAAAACCGACGTAACCAATAGGTACCTACCTACTTTTATTAGGTGTGTTGTATACGTCTGAATGGTCGACCATAGTAATAGTAATTTAAAAACATTATAAGTGTATAAAAAGTATATTTTTTTTTTAAATACCGATGTTCCTACACTTTTTTTTTTTTATTTTTATATTTTTATTTAATAAACTAATGTAACGCGGAATTTGAATAAACCTAATGTACGGTTTTTATTCCAGTATTTTTTTTTTAAATAATCACAAAATAATCGATAATTTTATACATTTTAATAGACTCGTCGTATAGAAGCAAATAATAGGTACGAAAGAAAAAAAAAATACGAAAATATCATAATAATTTAATTTCTAACAACTTAATTGGACGTTAATAGATAGGAATTATATTATATTTTATTACTCGAAACCGTATGGTTTTTTTTTATATTTGTTAAATTTTCGAAACTAAAACGTGAAACATTTTGTATAAATTTAATATTTTTTTCATTTTATTTAATAAATTGTGTATTTTTTTTTTATCGAAATTCATGTACCTTTATGTTTGAAATAATGTTGAGAAATTCATTCGTATTTTCTTCGACATGTGAAAATAATTGTTAACCGAAAAATAGTGAAAATAATAATACAAAAAAATAGTAGAGGTGGATACGTTCCCGATTTCGGAATGTATAATTTGTAGTTTTATCGGAAAGCCTATGTAAAATGTTTTAAATCGATTCCAATACTATAATATTATAACTACGTTGCTGTACACTAATTTTTAAAAATTATTATATTTTTTTTTTTTGTTTTATAATTACGCAGTCCGTAACAATTAGTCTGTCGGTGAATTGTTGCTGAATGGTTTTTTTTTTTTTTTTTTGTTTTAATGAACTCGAAACATCAAAATACTATATTGTTTTTCTGCTTACTGTGGATAATGGAAAATACAAATTATCTAATATCGGCCGTCAAATGATTCCACCGTCCATTCACAAAATATATACTCGGCAATACCATTTGGAAACCACTATTATTAACTCACCGCTATACAAATATGTAAACGATGATAAAATTTTTGCCAACATAGCCGCACACCGTGAATAGGACTTACGAGTGGAAATTAATTAACTACAATCAATGTCGTTCTACCATTAATCGATGTTAGGCATCATTGTAATTATGTACAAGTAACATTTACAATACGTGCGTGTTGAGAAAAGAAAAACTAAGAAGCCGCCGTTATGATCGAAACTATTATAACAAACTCGTGGAAACAATTGATTCTATATAATATATCATTATGTGCTCTGATAAAAAACATAAACGTTCGGAAATAAATATAACGAATAAATATTCGCGTTGTGCATATTATTACTATACGATAATAAGTGTAAAATACAAATTATATATAATATATATATATATATATTCTTAGGCTTTTCGGCGGTTTCAAAAAGCGATATTATAAAGTTTGCCCATCTCCTCTACACATTGTTTAACAGTACGGACGAACAATACGGTTCGAATGAGAATTCCACGTCCGACGGTATAGCACAAACATTTTATTTAAAAAAAACCAATCGGAAATTAACGTACATCATTACGAGTATTAAACCACAAACAGGGCCGTGGTAAGGATGGCGGCAAAGAGAACAAATTCCCTTAGGGCCACTAATTTTAAATGGATATCCGGGGTTTTTTTTTTTTTTTTTTTACATATTTGAATTGCCGTACGAATAAATAACACCGATTTGAAAACTAATCTCTGATGGTTGGCGTACCGATATTAATATAATTGTATGCGATATATTTTATATCGTTTTAATTATCGAAAAGCACTATTTCGGTAAGAAAAATTGCATCCGTTTGTTCGTGACGTAAGTTAGGTTAAAACAAAAAAAAAAAAACATTTTTTTATTATTTCTTCGAAAATACTTTTTTTCATTTGGTAAAAATACTCGGTTTTTCTCTCGTAGTACCCCGAAAGATGTGGATTTTCCGCGCTAGGTGGTAAATTTACTCGCGGAAAAATGTCTAGATTCACAACAGATTTTCTATGAAATTTAAAAACTCACAAATAACGCCGATTACATGGGTTTTATTTTTGTTGATTTCTACGTAACTTTGGCTACAAAGAGGGGAAAAAAAACGACTTATACAACTAATACTGCTCTGCTCAGAATCGTTTTGGTAGAGGTTTAGATGTATATAAATTCTTAATTTTTCTATAAATTGAATCTTATTTGATTTTAATTAGGTGCCTGAAATATGATTGCCCATGGGCGCCAATGATTGTTAACATCACAAATGCAAACGAACAATTCGTAAAGAATAGATTTTTATATTGGCGATAAACGTTATAGGTGGGCACGGTCCGAAGAGATAAAAAAAAAACACGATTTCCGTGTTAAAAAAAAATTGTATTTCGTATTTTCACGTATAATATTTTTTTTATTGACTTACCTACACACATCATGTGTGGATATTTCGAATGTTATTTATATTCTGGTAAATATTTGAAGTCCATTAAAATTATAAAAAAAACCCGATACGGCAATTTGATCGAGAGGCTATAAAGCATAATATAAATATTTATTATAATCAGCAACACGTGACTAAGATAAAAATATTTCTATAAAAAAATATTTTCACGTTTGTGTGGATTTGTGAAGTATAGTATTATAACTCTTTTATAGGTATGTATACTCATATCGGTAGTTTTTGCAGAAATTCGACAATTATACGCAAAAAAAAAAAAAAAAAATTAAAAATTAGGAATTAGAGAGGAAGTTACTTACCCGAAATCAATGAAAACGAAAACGGATTTTAAGTTCGTGTTTTGATATACCGTGATTTTTACGATTTCCGTCCAAAAATTTACGCTTAAACCCGCTTATAACACAGAATAATTAAATTAGCCTTAACAATTTTTTTCAATTTCGCCGTTAAGTACAACTCTTACGATGAACCTATTGTGTTAAATTGTCGCGCGTTTCTGTTCGACTAAAACCTTTTTGTTTGATTAATTCGGAAAAAAAAAAAAAAAAAAAAAACTTAAAATTACTGCATAAACATAAACGTTTTGAATATTTTTCCGCGGCAAGATAGGTCTAATATAAATATTCTGTGAACACTGCAGGTCCTCGCGGACATTTTCAACCGAGTTGCAACGAACAGAGACAAAATCGAAAACAACGAAACCGTCGCCGTAAAATTTGCCCGTTTTTCCTCAACCATTATGTTGACTCACCGACAAGATCCGAAAATGCGCCAAGCATGAAATTCGGAACGGGAGGTGTGGTAGTAAACTCAAACACGCCATAGTAATACCGATAATTTTAGTGTTTTAAAAAAAAAAAACAACCTCGTAATTCGTACGGGTCGTATACACGCTGTCGGTTGTTACCGCGGCCAGTGGACGTACGGGATAAAAAAAAAAAAACATCGACGACGAAAATTTCCAGGCAAACCGGATCCGGTGTTACAGTACGATGATGATAATAATAATAGTAATAATACTAATAATAATACTAATAATGTAGGTACGTGTAATGTATTATATTAATAATACGAAGCGGTAGGTATTACGACGACGACGACGGCGGCGGCGGCGGCGGCGGCGGCAGCGGCGTTGACCGTTTCGTACTGTAAATAATAATATTATTTTTTGGGAAACGGCGAAAAATGGTAGGAAAAAAAAAAAGGAAAAAGATGTAATAATCGTAATAAAAAAAAAAAAAAAAAATATATCGCGTGACTTTTTAACGACGTGACCAAATTGACAGGTCAACAGAGGGCGGCCTTACGGTTTACGCGAATAACGTGCACGGCCCCAGTATAATATTATTATTATATATTATATTATACCGGGTATGCCGTACAAGCCGTTTCGTAGCGCACACGCGTTCGCGGTTACGCGTAACTTACGCACGTCGTACACCGCCGCCAGGGCCCTATAGTGTTTTTTTTTTTTTTTTATAAGATGTAATTAAAAAAAAAATAAAAAAAAAATAGTACAATAGAAAAATAAATAGGGTGCAAATTACCTTGACCCGAGACTCCTCCAGGACGGGCGTTCATCAGCCAGAACAGCAGCGCCAAAACCAAGAACGCCGGACGGCGGACCACCGTGGCGGCCTTCATTGTCGCAGCGATGATTATAAGTAACTTTTTTTTAAATTCGGACGGGGGACTCGACGGGGAATAGAAAAAAAAAATAATAATAATTAAACAACGAATACTACGGTCGCGGCGCGAACGAGTGAGAAAAATAAGCGAAGCGAATGTATAATATTGTAAATACGCGTCGGGCGATCGACGGGTAAAACGAGCGCGGCGGGTCTCGGACAAGACACCGGGACGGTCGGGCGGATGTGGTGGTCGTCGTTAACCCGCGTCGTACATTTCGGTCGTATTATAGTAACGTGTCGGGACGACGGGCGTCTTAACCGCGGGCGTACGAGCGTACGGCACACGTAATCCGCGGTACAACGGGACGGGGCGAGCGCGTTCGCGGGCAACGCGGTTACGGCGCGGCGCGATGTTATAGACGCACGCGGACGGTACGTGCGGTACTGCCTGGGTGTGCGCTGCGGGTGATCGCGACCGGCGTGCAACGTGACTGCTGTGCGACTGGCGCGCGACAGAAACTTGATGTCGGACGCTCGTTCCGCTTCGGACGCGTTTGCGTGGTGCGTGCGCGCGCGGTCGCACCGACGACGGACCGCGTCGACGGTCGTCGGCCGGTGGGCGCGCGCGCCATCCCGTTCGCCCGTATAGGTACGCCGCCGCCGGACGTCGAGGTCTCCGGCGCCGGCCGGTTTGAACGGTGAATAGTTTTGTTTTTTAATTTTTTTTTTTTTTTTTTTTTTAACGGTAGGGGAGGATATTTGAAATTGGACTTTTTCGATGTTTCCCGACCGGCCCTTGTCGAGTTTTTTCCCGCCGGAACCGGTACGTTCCGGACAATGGGTTGCTGTACCGCCAAACCGAATGTTATGTGTTGTCCGGTGGAATTGGCCGTTCGGAAAAATTAAAAAAAAAAAAAGAAAATTTTTTATGCGTATTTTTCTTTTATTATTATTTTACATTCTTAACTACATGGGGAATGTATTTTTTGTATTTTGTTTTTTCTATATGTGTAAACAACATTTTTACCAGAAAACCATTTTCTGAATATCGAGTTCGGCGTAGCGGTTTTTGACACTCTAGTAGGTACGTAAGAGAAATCATTTTTTTTTTCTTCTCGTAATTCGGTGAAAAATAATTTTAAAGACCTTAAACCGCTGTCGAACACTAATATTAAGCTCGTTTTTGTTTTATGGGGATACAAGTTGTGTAATTTATTTCTATCAGCGTTTAAGACAAATATTCGTCAGGAACACGAACCGGTTGTAATTGATTGTGTATTTAGATATTAATTTTTTTTTTTTTTTTTAAAAGAAAAAATATACAATCTATATCGTTTGACATAATAAGCAAATAGGATAAAAGTAGTTATAACATGATAAACGTGAGAAAAGAAGCTACTCAATGATGACACATTAATATTGATTGTTTGTTAGTTTAGATAATTTTTTTTTTTATTTTTATTATTATTAATTATTGTAAGAGATCTCTGCACTATTTTCGTTTTAGTCGTCTTGGGGGACTGCCTGGAATTGATAAGGTCGAAATGTTTTTTTATTAGAGGATTTGAGTGAGAGGAAAGACGGGAGTGGAATCTTTTATAAAAGCATTTAGCTTATTCGTGAATAGATTTAACCTTCAAATCTGAATGGAATGTGTGGTTTGATATGTAAGGGGGAGCGTTAATTAATTTTCTTAAGGCAAGATTTTGGATTTTACTTAAGCTGGTTTTTTTAGAAATTAATACATGTTAAATTTATCAAACTTCGTTCAGAATCGTTTTTCTATTGCCATGGTTTATCGTTGCAATACAGAACAATATAAATCGAATGTTCCTGTATTCTTGGTATTCTACATTATCAATATCTTAATAATTTTTTTATTATTATTATTTGTCCAAATCGGCAATTGTTTAACAGCTCCGATGAAAGGTGTACCCGTTCGGTACCCTTACATATCACTGCGTTCGAAACGCCTACGAAACTCATGCCCGGATGCTAATAATAATATCATCCGGTATTCCTAGGGGCGCCCGCGTACAGAGAATTAGTGCCCGAGATACAAAATATTTCCAGTGGCACTTTTCTCCTCAAGGAAGGCTCCGTCTGCCCACACCACTATGTTCCTACGACCGGCATAATCAAACGAGATATATTTAATTCGTAATTAATTTCGCGTATAAGTTCTGTGGAAATTCATATACGTACACACACATATACATTAATTATCGAAAAGCAACGGGAAGTACTATTCAAATAAGTTAACAATTCCGTAAATTCGCCGATCAAAGAAAACCTAAATATCGCAATGAGTTCCTCGAACATGTACTGCACAATGTACCGCACAATCAATAGAATACGCGGATAACGTAATAATTAACAATAAATACCAGCAATTATCGCGACCGAAACGAATGTATTAATAACAGTGGGTTTCTAATATTCCGCGAAACTCATTTATTTCATGGAAATATTTAACTTCAATGAACACTAAAATAAATATGTATAAAATTATTATTTCAATTTAATACCATAATAGTGTTTACCGCAGAAACTTACTTAGGTGTCTATAGAAAATGGTTAATTATGTATTCATAATACGCAAATTACAATATTTAATTTAAATAAAAAAATATGCTAAAACGCCAAGAGGAAATCCTTCAGAATATTAACGTTTAAATATATTATTGATTATTATTAGATTATAATGTTATTAATTGCGAAATGCTCGTGGTATTTATTCTGTATTTGAAAAAAAAAAATGATCGAGAAACATTTCCCCGGTATAGGTGAGGTGTTTTGTATTTTCTTTTTAAATCGATACAGTTATATTACTGGAGTAAAGAATAAAAAAAAAAAAAAACCGATTACGAATCTTTCGTAATATCTTACGGTGACCATACAGTTACACGAATATAGTCTATTTACAATTAGCAGCCAATTGAACGGCATAACGTTATAAATTGGCGATTGACATTAATTGATATGATAAGAAATTGGTCACCACTCAGTTATGACTTTATAAAACACATTGCATAACCAATAAACAAACGACTATTCGAATAGAATATGTATTTTTTCAATATTTCAGCGGACTGAAAACTGTCAATTCCGTACTGGTAACCGTCAATTAATAGACCGCGCGGTATTTCCGTCCCGTCGTGCCTAGTAGGTCTAGTACGACAGTCACTCAAAAACCATCGGCAATATTTACAATATTTCAGGCACAATCGCGGAAATAAATTAACACAGAAGCGACATGTCCAACTTCGGAACATTAATGTTCAATATTATATCGCAATAAATACTAATTGTATCCGTCCGCTTTCCGATTCGAGCCGGGTAATGTTCGGGAGTAATAATCATACCGGACGCGTCGGAATAAACCAACGAAGCAATCGGGACGAGTCCGAAACGCAGACAGTTATTCCGCCGCCGTCGTCGCCGCCGCTGTGACACGACCCGCGGGGACAACTCGAAGACTTGTGGTGCGGTCTTGTGAGTAGGCGTGACGTCAATGCCAACAACGATACTATTAACAGCATTATGGATGACGATGATAATTCGACGGCGATAGAAAATAATATACGTTCGACGAAGATATTGCCAAATCTCCCGAGACAATGAAAATAATTACATATTTTTTTTTTTTTTCTTTTTCTTTTCTAGACGACTCACAGGGATAAAGAATAACAAATGTTTATATTTTAATTACAAAATGTAATTATTTTTCGCTTTTGGTAATTTACTAAAAATTACAACTCTTTATATTAATATTTTCGAAACGTATGTAATTTTATTCTTCCGCATAACGCTGACGTTTCGATTACGCGATTTTCAATAATTTCAATAATTGGTTTACGGAAAAATATTTTATGATCAAATATCACCTAGTAGTGTTTTGGAATTATTTTCATATCGGTTTCTCATTGAGTTGTATTTATCGAAACACTATTATGTTGTTAGATGAAATATTAAATATCACGAAGCCAATGAAAATAAAACATTTTTTAATCGAAATTTTCAACAAAAAAATTACTAATTAACTATACAATTTTTGACATTTTTCGAAAATAATATAATAAAAAGTTTTTTTTTATTGATTTTCCATCACAAACTTATACATTTTACAGGTTAAGCGTCAAGACCAAACATGTAACTCTGACAATTACGCCACGTTCGGTAGTCAGCCCTTACATGTAGAACTCGTCTTTGTCGGAGCGCAGGGACTCCAAAAACCTTAATAATACATATAAATTTATGGAAACAAAATAGTACTCGTGTGACCTGTAGAACAAGCTAAAAACTTAAATTGATAAGAATCACAGTGATAACATGTAGTGTCGGTGGGCCCTACGCGGCGCTTAACCTGTTAATTGAAATATGAATATTTGTAATCGTTATCCCTGTGAGTCGTTAAAAAAAAATTTAAAAAAAAAATTGATAATCTTCATTATCTCAGGAGATATCACGACGGGTGTATATTCGTGGGACGCCCTGTATGAACATGTGTTTAATAGAACTAAGTACTAACCCATGCCAGTTTGGGCGATTTCGGCAAATCGGACTCCACAAATAACAGGCCCAATTGTAATCGATTATTTATGAGGGGTACCGTCGTCCATCGCCAAAAATCTTTGTGAAACACGGTAATTTTTTTCCTTCTAAAAAATAACCCAGTCGTCTAGCACTTTTTTCCGATCTACACGAATAATGTTATTATTTACCGAGCATAAATTCTCAACAATTCGACAAAAAGGTGCACCGTTATAACTATTTGTAATGAGAAAATTCGCGAAAAAAAAGTTGAGCTTAGTGTGCTATAGTTATTTTTTTTTTATAATCGTTTGAAATTCAAATTTAATAATCGTATAATCGCAGAATTTCGCGTACCCCTACAATTTTACGATATGTACGCAATAACACTTTGTTCGATTTCATAAAAACGCTGAACAACTTGAGACGGAAAAAAAACACAAACAGTTTTAATTTATTTTTCTAGTAACAAGTAAATACAATTTTTAATTTAAATTCATCTTAACATTTCAAACCGAATTTCTCTCGTTCATAATCGTTTTCCGTTTAAGTAAATTTTCCTCTAGTCTTCTTGCCTTTCCGACTTTTCACCAACAACACTGGCTCATCATGAGCAGTATCCTTCTGTTCGGTTCGGTTGAATAACATCATGGCCGGTGCCGTAGCTCGAAAAATATTTCAGAGAGGACGGGAGCACTTATAGGTTTTATAATTAGCTACTTTTTTTGTTTAGATCGATAATAGAACAACCTAAATAACCAATAAAATAATGGTTTTAACACTGAACTGAGCTAACGGTCCTTCGTGCCGTGCAGGATTGCATGCCGGCATAATCCGGCTCTGGTTACTCGGTTACTTACGTACTGTTATTACTGCAGTAAATTTGTTGGAAAAAAAAAAAATCAGATTTGGTCCGACTTAAAAATTATATACTGCGCAATAGTTCGGAAATACCTACTACATAAATAATAATAGCATAGGTCCGTGTGCCGGCTATTTGGTTTTCGATCAGTTTCCTATAACTCGGTCGACCCGGTGGATAATAATATATACGAGTTTATTGCATTTAATGATTATTTCGATTATTCGGGTATTGTTTTTTTTTTTTTTTTTTTTTTTTTTTTTATATCACGACGCATAGAATGAAATACGTTAATCCTTTCAACTAAAAAAAAAAAAATAAAAAAAAAATGGTTTACGGTTTACCGTTTCGTCTACGGTCCGTGATAGGATATATTCTTATACGCGGATTCTGTTCAGAACTTTTGAAAACCGTATAGGTACACGATACGATTGGATGGACGGGAGTCTGTTATTTTAGAACGTAAAGAGTTTTTTTTTTCACCGATCTTTGCATTAAATAAAAAACAAAACGGTGTACGATGTTTTTCAGGTAACAAAATAACACGTTTTGGGATAAATTTCATATTTGTAACTCTTTCGACATGTGCGCGTGCAATACTGCAAGTTCTATAGCTACGAAAAAAGCTATGTATTTTTTATTTTCAATCAATTTTTATTTTAAAAAAAATATTTGTTTTATAAGTGCGATGTTTACCGAGGTTCAGTTTACCCGCATTCTTAATCGATTTAAAAATTTAGATATAAATTCAAACATTTGTCTTACCGAAAACCACCTTTTTGCCACTGTACATATAAAATTTAAAAAAAAAAAAATCTCGATAAACGTCGAGTTGACGAAAGATATTTTCTTTTATTTGCTTGAAAAATGTGTAAGTATTGCGCGTGCAAGTACACAGCGAAACGGTTGTACATTTTAAATTGAAAGTAAAACGTGTCTTTTTGCTGTCGATTTAAAGTGTTACGCGTACGAAAACACGTTCCATGGTGTAAACGGCGATTTATTTCTATTCTTTTTGATTTTATTTAGACATTTTATATGTAGCAGTCGGTTGTTTTTCAACTAATATGTAAGTATAAAATAAAAACGGTGTATGAAATAACATTTACGCTCTGTTTCAACCGTGATCGCACGATAAAATCTGTTAATTTTTTGTTTGTTCGTTTGTTTTTTTTTTTATATATATATATATATATATATATATATTTTTTTTTTTGTTTTTAGCAGTCTACATAATGTTGTTTAATCTGCTATGTAAGACGTACGATGTCATCTCGCTCCTTGTTGTCTATTACTCTTCGTTACACAATTATTATTATATATAAACACTGTGTTTCCCTCGATAATAATGCAATTTCCTGACGATTTTTTTTTTTCGTCCGTTATCGTTCTATGAGAATCGAAATATAATAATAATCTCCGAATAAAAAATTGTTTCTATGATTTCTTTCGGGTTTTTTTTTTTTTTTTACTCCATTTTGTTCTGATGTCAATGAGATTAAAATATTATACTAGCATATATAGTCTCTTTTATCGAGTAAAATTGTATAAACGGGGGGGGGGGTAAGTACGTTAAAATAAGAGAGAGAGAGAGAGACGAGTAATTTAATTAGCACATAATAAAAAATTCCTACTAGATAATTTTGCGCGGTAAAAATATAATTAAAAAATACTAAACAAAATATTATTTTCTAAAACCTTAACGATACTATTATGTAATATTATATAAACTACTAGTCGTATGCGTTTTACTCACTGGAAAAATAATTTACAATTTTTAAATATAAGATGAATTATAATTTATGGTAATTTTGATTCTCGGTACAGTAGTAGGTTCCGTTTAAACGGAGAACGGGGAGAAAAATCATCGTCACAAGCATTATTCGGCATTTATATAAAAAAAAAAAAAAAAAAACAAAAAAAAAAAATAAAACAAAATAATCCCGAAAACGATTTAAAACAAAAAAAAAAAAACGTTTTAAAAATTGCTAATTTGAAATAATAATTTTAAAAAAAAATCTACAATAACATTTTATTTTGAGTACAGCTATAGTTCTAGACTACAACACATACAATGATCATAATTGTAATAGACGAATCATCAGTGGGATATTTTCCAGACGTATAAAGGTTATCGTTGTTAAATACGTACGTCTTTATTAATGTACATTAATTACGGCGGAGAGTGACTTTTGTAATCTGAAATTGTTTAAAAAAAATATATATATTTTTATTGCATAATTCGACGATTAAAATGATTTACTATAATTGTCGTGTGTGTAATGAATGTTATAACATTGGTTTATCTTTCGACAGAAAAAAAAAATAAAGAAATGATTTGTATTTATAAAAAAAAAAAATAAAATAGTTTAAAAAAAAAAATAATAACACGTTTATAATCAACACGCTTTTTCTTCCTCTACGCTGAAACCTTAAGATTGGTTTTTTAGTAAATCTCTAAACCGACACGCTAAAGAAATCTATAAACTTGATTTTAAATTCTGACGGTACGGAGGAATGAATTAGTTTTATTATAGTAATTAGTTTTACTATGATGTGTGTGTATACAAATACTTTTCGACTAAAAAATATACACTGATTTACAACTGATCTCAACACTTTATAATTTTATTCACGTGGCATATTTTGTGTAGTCTCAATTGAAGATGTCAGTTTTCTGATTATCTTCGTATGGTTTGTTTAAAAAACGGGAAAAATCGAAAAAATCAAACGGGAAATATTTAACGGTTTCTGTTATTTATACGATTTTTGTCGTAATTCAGTTCAAATAATCGTAATCTTGAAACTTTCACCAAATATTTTTATTAATACGTTCTAGACGTGGTGATGAACTTTCAAAATATTATGGTGTTCTAAGCGTTAATAATATAACTAATTGAAATGTTGGAATTGTTTTTTGTATTATTATGAGGACAAAGATGGTGTAATTTATTCTCATTAGCGTTGAAAGTTCAAATATATGTTAAAAATTATTTTTAAAAAAATTGAACAATTGGTATTCGGTTAGTGATTTTAAATCAATACAATTTTCAATTTAAATTTTTTAAAAGCGTGTTTAACCGAACTTCATTCAGAATCGTTTTTTGTTTGCAATGATTTATCGTTGGATACAGATATAAATTAAATTACCCCGAAATATTATACTTCCCAACTTCCTACAACACGATGCGTTGTACGTAGGATTTTTTAAATTATTATTATTATTATTTTTTTTTAACTATGGATTTTCTTCGTACAGACGGATTAACGGATTATTAAATAATTTCAATCCTACGTTCTCGATACACGGTATTGCGAAGGTCTTATATCATGAATTGTTTATTTACATTAAATCATTTACTGGAGATTATCCGCAAAAATAAATAAAAATCACAGTTGAAAACGTGTATTTGGAAATATATATATAAACGCAATTAAATCGTCCAAGCCGCGCGCATAAGGGGGGAATCGTTATAGTTTGGATTAAACCGAATACACTTAAAATCCTGATTGTAATAGAATTTTTTATGTTTTTGTGAGTTAGGTTAGGCCATATTAGAGGAGGTCATGTTAAGGACTCGTAAACCAAAAGTATTACGCGTAATATTACGTTCAAATTTGTTGTCCGTCAAAACCGTGGTTACCCGTGTCATCAGTAATTCTCTCGGAAATCTCTCCGGTCGCCTAAAACGGAAGTGCCGCGAGGAAATGTTTAACGTAAATCACTACGGACGTGCACGTAAATAATTCGAAATATTTTATTTGTATATACGGCGGAAATACGTTAATGTCTTAAAAAAAAAAAAACCGACGTCCGTCGTGGAAATAAAACGTTGTCAGTGCGCCACCGGTTCGTAGGTAATTTTAAAAAATCCAAACCCTATGATCGATATTACGGTTTTATTGCCACTTAAACGCCAACACACTATCCGATGTAAGAACGTTGCAAATTTCTTTACGACAACTCCTAACGACGTACGTTTTTATTGCCGTTGAATTTCGCCACCAGCTATTATTATATATAGGTGCACCGTCGAACGTTACACCGCAGACATAAAACAGTAATAATGTTACGCACACAATATCTGTTTTGTCGATACGATTTCGTTACTCGTGGATTTGTCCTCGTCTAAAACCCAATTGCACCTCATCTGCATTCGATATGAAATAAAAACAGTGAATTGAATCGTACACCTTTTAATACGTACATCTCTGTATGGGTAAACATTGTTTCGCGTCCGGTCTTGCGATCAAATATTATGCAATTATTACGTTGTAGTCGAGTATATTTCAATAATACAAACAAGTACAAATAATATTAAATAATTTCCAAAAAATGTTTCAAGAGTGTATAATTATTTATGTCGGGTAATTTTTTTTATTTTATTTTTTTTTTTTTTTCATCGTCATACCTACCCGTTGTTATTTAATGTTACTATATAATTTTAAATCGATTTAAGTACCGGTTGTATAGTAGTTTTATTGTACCGGTTGTATTTTATTTTATACGTTTGTAAATACGAAACGGATATTATCAAAATGAACCACTGATACAACAAATAAAACGGTTGTATTATTTTCGAATTTATTAAAAAAATTAACCAACACGTGCAAGTGTTGCGTATAAGTATAATTTTTGTTATTTTTTTTTTTATTATTATTATTTTATACGGTTATATGAAGTCATATAGTATTATTACAATAAATATTCAATCGAAAGTCTAACAATATTAATTATAGTTAATGTACGCAAAGCTAATGTATTAATGGATAGTTTTATGCTAGTTTTTTATTATTATTTAAAAAAATATTCAGTTTTTGTTTCCGATATATTTTACATAATATAATAGATGGATATTTTAATTATTAACACGGTTGCAGTAAGTGTACCGGATAGCTATAATATGCCTAATATATGATTATAATATAGTTTTTCGAATATTATTAAACGATGAAAAAAAATAGAAATAATATCGTAGAGATATGTGTGCGTGTCAAAATGTATCAAAAAGAGAAAAAAAACCCCGTTAAATGTGTCTTATCGTTATCCCATCGTAAAAAAAAAAATAATAATAATAATAATAATGAAAACTACGTTGCAGCGAATCGGTTTCGTATAAGTACACAGTTTACGATTAGGTCTTCGATAGCCGTTCGTCAGATAATCAATGAACATTATAATATGTTTGTCTTTTGTGCGACGTCGGGTCGTTTACAAGTCGTGGAAACAATTATATATATATATATATATATATTTTTTTTTAACGACAGTAAAGCGCCGACAAAAATTTAGGAACGCGAGATTTTCGTTTATGATATCGTGGTTTCATTGTGTTATGTTTGTTATGAGGAGAGATCACTACTTTTTTGTGCGTTAATTACCGCCGAACGTATGTATTTCGATTAGCAGCGTGATAATATTACTTTGGATTTGGCGGTAACATTCCTGTGTCGTTATTAAAACTGATACGTGTTCACGTGTTCATGGCGTCGTCTAAGAGTCGGGGGAAACTTGAGCGTTCGTCCCGGTCTAATTTTTAGCCTTGTCTTAAATTTCGGCTGTTTCCCGGCTTTTGGGATCGGTGAAAATAAATATCTAAAACTATCGGGAAATACTTCGTAAACCTTATATTTTGTTTGTATGGTTCTCTCGCAGAAAATCAATCCCGTAGTAGAATTTTCCCATCGATTCTCATGACTTTTAACAACGATTTTTAATGACTTTTCAAATAAAATAACCTCTTTTCTCGACGGTCGGCGGATTCGGTAAGTTTCCCGGTCAAACAAAAAAATATTTAAATTAAGCCAACGGTTATGCACACGATATGCCCATACGTCATAATAATAATAATAATTAAGGCTGGGATGTGAATGCTCTTAAAAAAATGCCGTAAAATCATTAAAAAATCACTAAAAATGTGCAAATATGCAAAATTGAACTTATCAGTATAACCTTAAATACATTTTCTATTTACGGACCTACGTTCCGGAACACCGGGAAAAAAAATGCAATTGCATCAAAATCTCAGTCTTAGTTAAAAATCTTAAAATAAAATTTCAAATTTAAATTTTGGAATAGATAAACGAAAACAATACCCTCGTAAACCGTAAAATGCTCTATAAAATTATAAAAATAACCTAAAAACCAAAAATTCTGGTTCGGAAGTACATTTGGATTTATAATCATAGGAGCGTTGCACGGCAAGCTTTAAAAAAAAAGCACAAATTGCATCGTAATACCAATTCTAATCATAATACAATAATGCATACGCAAATAATATGTTAAATAATAATTACTATTGTTTGTAAGTATTTGTTTCGAATTAATTTTAATACGAACGACATTTTTTTGCGGTAAATGTTGAGAATAGTTTTCAAGGGGAGGTTTTTCATATTTCACGAATAAATAACGATGACGTATAAAACCGTTTGGGCGGGATCATTTTCCTCCGAAAATTGGATACCGTTTTCCTCTACTACAGAAAAAAAAAAAAAAAAGGTATTTTCCGTTTTCCCTAAAACATATATATGAACTAAATCTATGTTCGTATATTCATTTAAATATTGATATAATTTTAATCAAAAACAAATATATCAAATATTATGCGTGTGTGCTCATGGAATAAGGAGTAAAAACAAGTTCCAGTGAACTTGGTGGACGTTGGTTTTTGGGTCAAATGCCACAAGTCAAAAAATACATTTCGGGAGACGCAAAAAACATTATTTTATCGTTTTAATCCAAAACTCTTTGCGCCGATATACAAACATGTAATAATCATAAAAAAAGTTTTTTTTTTTTTTTTGCAACCTAGATGTTTTGTCAAGAACGGCTTATGTCGTTCTTCGCTCGATACACCATGCTCTTTATCACGATACGAATATTAATATCGTGAATTATTGTGCTTTATTGTGCACTGTCGAATACAATGACAACCGTGACACATACGTTAAATCCGGCGATACCGGTCGACGCAACACAAAATGCCCAATATATTTATATAAAACCCGACAATTAGGAAGTAAACGGTTATGAAGAAAAACGGTACCGCCGTATAATTTTTTGAGAAAATTAGCGACTGTCATATTATCGTTTTTTTTTTTTTGTTTTTCGAAGCTCGTATTCCAGCAATTCGATATTAAAAACGTATTGTAAATTATTCACAATAAATATAACGGAATTATCGCGGTGTGTTCGACAACATTGGAATACAGACAACGTTTTTTTGCCGTCGGATCAACAATTCAACAGTAAACAGATTTCTTTTCCTACCCGCGTTGTTGAAAGCACCCGTAATATAATACTCATTATTTGACACGGACAATGAATAATTTTAATAATTAATTGCCGTTAAGAGCACCGGAGATTCCAAGAATATAGTTATTACTATAAATAATAAATCCTCTTAACTTCGGTTCGGTCATTCTATAATAAAACGAAAAACCGACGGCCAGTGTATTTTCGAACATTTTTACCCCAATGTTTTAATGTCGAGTGTTACCGCTGGGTTGCTGCTCGCCTCACGCATTCATAATAATTGTAATTTCAGCTCAAACGCTTATTGTAACCATTATTACAGATTGTATATAATCTAATAAATGTTAAAAAAAGAAAAAAAAAATGTTTTAACGGTAAAACTGATATATTATGACCGGATACGTTTTGAGCAGTACCCATCATTCCTCATCGGCCTACTGTATTCATTTCATTTTTGATTTTTTCGCACCGAACGATATTACAATAAACGAAACGAATACGATTATTCGTATTTCAATACGAAAACCGAAAAGCCAGACGTTGTAGGTGTGTAATTTGAAAAGGAATTATAGGATACAATTGATAATTTGGTTTATCAACCGAATGCGACGATAGATAAATCGCTGCAACCAAAAACAGATTCCGAACGAAGCTCGTCGTATTGGAAATCGACGAAAATAAAACAGTTTTTTTTTAATCTTTAAGAAAAACCATTGGACTCGTGCGAAATTGTTCAAATATAGAGGAAAATTCGCATAAAAATCACTGGAAAAGTGTCAAACTAATAGATCCTTAGCCCCACTCGGAAACTGAAAATCGCATTATTTACAAATACGCCATAAACAAATGCATTTTAAATGTACCGTATAGTTTTATCCTATAATCAATACTGAAGTAAATGTATTTATTATTTTATATTTGTACGACCTTTTTTTTTTTTTTTTTGTCTTTCATAATACGTATTACGTAAGTGTTTTAAGTTTTCTTTCTTACTTAGATTAGATAAGTTAATTTAAAACGCGATATGTTGCATCATGCGCAAATGACATAGTAATTACTAAACCTACTACTAAAACAGTTATTATACGCAAACTTAAGGTTTTAAATAGTCGTTTGTCCCGAGTTTATAATAAACTGTGTAATATACATAGTAAGTTTATAATTTTTCGGTAAGTAAAACGGTTGCATATAATTAGCAAACTTTCTAACTTCCGTATAGACACTTGAAATTTTCAGAAAATAATAATTGCACACGACGGATACGTATTTATTATACACGCGAGCGTGCTGGTTCGTTCTCGTGACGGTAATATTTTTTTATATCAAAGTAACAATAATAATCCAAAATCCTATCGGTTGTGCCCTTTTTTTTTTTTGATTTAATCCGGCAATACTACTTCGGGAGGCAGGTCGCAATCATTTAATGAAAATAACAATAGCAAAAAAAAAAAATAAATAATAATAAAATCCCGTATTCCCCTAAGACGGGGCGGGCTCACATAAGTAGTTACGTAAATTCTTACCCTGCCGCGGGGTAGCCGGGCCGGGCCGAAGCCCGTTTGTTGCCCTCACAGGGTCAGGGGGGGGGACTCTTCCTGCCGGCCGGGAGGTTCAGCGACTACGAGGCTGTCGGTCGTGCCCTACTCGTACGCTACGGCGCGCCGCAGGAACGGGTAGTACCGTTTGAATTTCATCACACATTTGCCATTCAATCGAACCGTACCACATTGTGTACCAATAGATTTTCATATGCGATGACACTGTCGATAATCCGTGGTCGAGGTTATGCGACGGATTCGATACTATAGAAAACTGTTTCCTATTAGTTGATATTTGATAACATCTCGAGCGAATGGCGTGCCCAGACGTTTTTCGAAAAGAGAGATCGTTTTTTTTTTTTTTTTTTTATTATTAACATATAACCTACGAAAACAAAACAAAAAAAAAAAAAAAAAATCATATTTTAACAATCCCACGTTTGCACCATAATAATTTTTATTTCTGTTCGATCGGATTGGGGAGGGGGGAACAGACACCGAAATAACAAAAAAAATTTAAAACACGCGGGGTTTATCGGTCAAATTCGGAGCCGGGAATCGTTAATAAATTTTAACGGTGACTGTTTGTGTATCGGTCACGAGATCGGTTTTTAAACGTGTTTGCTGGCCCGATCGATATTCGGTGGTATTTCTTCGGCGGGTCCGGGCGTTGTCGACGCACCCGATATTATAGGAACGCCAACGAGCGTTTTATACAAACTACGCAGTCAGACCTTGTTGTAGATTAATATAGAATCAAGGCGGCGACGACGACGTACGCCGTTATTAAATTAGTCGGCGGGATCCACGTCGGAATAAATAACACCGATATCACGACGGCGAAAACGTTGCTCGCGGACGCGGTCCGTTTAATGAAAATCCTCTCTGCTCTCTCTCCACTCCCACTGCCACGTCCACATTTCGCGGACAACCGGTCGTTTGCCGTCTGCAATACGTCGGACTGTTCCAAGGGATTTTTACTATTATACAGCGCGATCGTTTTATCGAACGAATAGGTCAATTTGATTTGAAACCAGTCAATATTTAATTGACAAGTGTATTATATTATATCGTACAGGGTTAATAGTTCAAAATATTTACGATATTTTCAAAATTGTACCCACCTTGCATCGTAATAAAAAAAAAAAAAAAAAAAAAAAAAAAAATTATTAGAAAAGATTAGAAAAGATAATAATGCATATAAAAATACCTACGAATCTCGGTTTTAAATTTAAAACGCGAGATTGTATTTAAAAATCAAAAGTCGATATTACTCATGTGATTTGATTAGATGAGTTTGGTGTACGGAATAATGGTAAAATTTTAAAAATATCATAGTTATTTTCGTTTTTATTTTTATTTTGTAAATTAGTAAAAATAATTCGAAGAGACTTGAAATTTTCACCCCCCCCCTCCCACTACCAATATATATATTAACCCTATCCAGACGTGTTACATTTTTAAGCTAAATTTTTAAATTTATTTAGTGAACACGATTTTTTGGTTCAGCTAAAGTGCTCGAAAATTTGACACCTACAAAGTTCACCTCCATACGTTGCACTTAGTAGTTAAAAAGAAATAAAGTTGTATGTAAGCAATAATTTCCTATAATTTTCCGATTAATGTAAGAAAACCCTTTATGGCTCCATAAAAACGTTAAAAAATTCGAGACGAAAAAGACAGACGATAATATTGTAATTTATTTTGCCTAATTTATATTTATTTCTTTGTTTTTATATTCTGCTTACTGTCATCACCCGGCCTTGCTCGGGTAAAGTTTGTTGGTTATCCAGAATCGTCTAGCTGTTCCGTATGGCTTTTCCTGTGCACAGTATTGAACAAGAATCTTTTGAAAATTCAGAGCGAAGTGTAAAATGTATTGGTTTTATTATGATGTGTGCTATTTTAAATTCCATATTACTTTTTAATTTTGCTTGATTTAAAATGTTAAATTTTATGTTTCGGTTGGCCTTACGCATTAAATATTTCTGGATATACCGTGTTAAGTATTTCATCTTCTGGGGCCAGCATAAATAGATTTTATTTGCATACGACACGTGACAGAGCTACGTACAATTGACCATGGGAAATATATTAGACGGTTAGTTTTAAACCCGCAACGTTTAATGTTTAGCCCTGTGCCTTATTTATGGTGATTGAAATGCATAATTCTACGAGAAATTGGAGCCGTCTAAATTGAAACGGTATGGATTGTCCGGTGGTATATATGTATTTGCCGGACTGGAATTGCTTCACTTCGTGTTGAAAGTCTAAACTGAATTTAAATTGATCACTACCTTTATTTGTATATTTTGTAGAGGAGGATTACCGATTTAGCGTTATGCTTTGGTTACCGCGGTAACCAACCTCGCCGTTTTATTTTGTATTTTTATTTTATACTTTAAAACTACTACTACTACTACTACTATTACTATTACTTCTATTTGGCCAGATTTCTAACCTAATTTAACCTAACCAAATATAGATTGGGTTTCCGTGGCAAATCAACAATTATTTTCCAAATTTCCGACTTTTCCGGTGAAATTTCCAATAATTTTCTTTCATAAAAAAATTGTCCTGACAATTACGAACACAACACGAACCAGCAAATATATCACTCCATTTTTATACACTCAGATTTATTTTATTTTTATATTTTTCCAAATAATACAATTTTCAGTATTTTAATTTATCAAAACATTTTTTACCCAACTCCGCTGGGAATCGTTTTTACGTTTGCAATGATTTATCGTTGCGTACGGATCTAATTTCAATTCCCTCTCCATGTCTCACCTTACCAAATTTACACAAACAACAGTGGCCTGCCGATGAACAGTATCCTATGGCCTTTTTTTTTTTTCTTTTTTTTTTTCAAACGGCAAACATTTCGGTTTTTTTTTATCGATATTTTAATTGTTTTAGCGAGATAAAATAATTTTTAAATTATGATATATATTCGCATACCTACACATATTTTTTTAATTGAAATATCGCCGAAAACAGATAATGTGCTTACCTATAAGTTGTATAATAGATCGATTAAAACGAATAATAACAAGAACGGTACGAAATTGGTTTTTCGGTGCGTTTAAAAAAAACCGAGACACAACTCGGTGTTCTTTTGACGAAGTTATTATTTATATTATTATTGTTCTTTTGGTTTTAGATTGGAAAAAAAAAAAAAAAAAAAAACCAATAATAATGACTGCCGATTTCTCTGCAGGGGTGGGTTTAGGGGAAGTGCGAAAGAACGGTTGGAATTCGTCCCCGGAGGGCGATACCGCCGTTCCTCTTTCTCCTCGTTTTATTTTGTCCTCCGCTTCGTCCCCCCCCTCGAATGCGTTTGACATTTCGCGATACCGAATCAATTGTTATCAAAGTCGACGTACAAGAGGTCGCGTCCGTACCCTCTGCAGTACGTCTTTTACCTGTGGCGGCGGCGGCCGTCTGTTGGTCCGAAAGGCCAAAATGCCGGCGGCCGTAAGGCATTTCCAACGGCCGTCCGGGTCCCGGATAAACGGCTCTGGATACGCGCGCGAGAAGAAATCGCTTTTCCGATCAGACAAACGCACGCGCCACCGTCGCCGGTCTGTGCGCGGCGGCGGGCGGTACAATGTTCGGGTTGATTTTTTTCTTTTTTTTTTTTTCATAATGATTATATACTTTTTTTTTATTAGGTGTACCAATACTCGTGTATATATATATATATATATATATATGTAACACGCAGGTGTAAACAGATTCGTATTTGTTTGAATACGTGTATAACATCGTAAAAACCTCTATATTTATTTATATACAAATCGTTTATGTAAACTATAAACCTACCTGTCGTAAATAATTAAATGGGTTTTTTCCCCTTTCCCACCCTCTTCCCCCGGACACCGAAATTATTGCGTAGATAATCATTTGGTTTTTTTTTTTTGTTAATAATCAAATAAATTAAAACGCTGTGCGAGCTCGCGTCGAATTTTTTATTTTTTTTTTTCGTTATTAACAACGATTTTACGGTTATTTAACGGAAAGTCTACATTTATTTTATTTTCGTTGTCGTAACTGCGGAATAAAAAAAAAAAAAAAAAAAAAAAATGAAAACGTTAAAGTTACGACGCGTCGTCAATTATTTTCTATTTGGCGAAACGACATGATTTAAACACGGCCGTCGGTTGGCAGTAGATTAGACATGTTATTGTTGTTATTATTATTAAAACAAATTTTAATACATTTTAAAATGTTTTTATTTTATATTTCATAAAGCAATTGCGGTTTTCCAGTCGGTTCGTTTTAGTATTTGGTTGGAATACCGGCCGATGTCCTCCAAACTATATTCGACTACGCAGATTGTTGGCCATACGTTTAATTACTTTAATTGACACGAGATTGGCACCCCGCAATCGATAATTAATTATTAACACTTAAAACTCGTGCAAAAATAATTAGTGCCGTTCGAATTCCATTTAATAGACGCCACACCCACGTCTGTATCGTATCGGTCTGACCGACGTGTTGGGTTTTGATTTTTTTTTTTTTTTTGTTTTATTTTTTATAGCTCGGTATATTTTTCGTTACGACAATAATCTAGAGAAACGGACAATTGACGGGATTGCGCTCGTGTACGTTACCGGCGTTTAAATTCTTGTTTCTACTCGAACGCCACGATTCGTGTGCACAATCAACGTGCGATTTTGCCGTGCGGGTGTCCCTCTATAGTCACGCCGAGCCAATAAATTCGGACGTGGCGTTTACTTGTGAGAATTTTACAGCGCAGAATGAACGTGGGAGTGGTCGCCCGTGAACAACCGTGTCGCGTTTGCTCAGCATAGGTTTTTTTTTTTTTTTTTTATCTATTCGCGTATCGAATAATATTCAACCAAGTTCGGCAGTATAATACCGACGTTGTATTATAATGCGACTATCGATAACCGTTTACTATAATCGTAATCGAATAGAACGGACACCGTTAAAGAAATCGTCTGGAAAACAACAACAAAAATACTAAAGGAATTTAATTTTTTTGTACAAAAATTTACTTTAGAATATTGGTAGAAACCAAAAAAAAAAAAAAAAAAGTTTATTACAACATCTTAAATCGTACAAAGAAATAGCTATTACTAATCTATAAATCGGTTCTTGATGAACAACATCACCCAGTATTATGGGTTTTCAAATGACATAAAACATATATTAGATAATATTTCAGTATTTAAATGCAAATATTTATACTCAATGGACAACGCGAGCGTATGACTTTGTCGAACACTTGGTTCAAATACGATCCGTCGTTGTTGCAAATGAAATCGTTAATTTTAAAAGTTTTTTTTTTTTTTTTTTTAGTTAGCAAAAACCAGTAGACCGTTATAACGCAATAAAGCGAATCGTTTTTATACGGATGATAATTAATTCTATTGTTAAACACTTGAAAATATATTTGATTCGAACAACACAAAATAATAATAATAATAATAAAAGTCGATTATTCTATATTACAGTAAAGTTTTATTCTTTTCGATTTTTATTTTTTATTTTTTTCAATACATTAATACTGATAGAGTTCATCAATGATAAATTACATATTATTTAAAATACGTATGTCTCGCACAGTTGTTAAATAAAACTTATTGACCGAGTATCTGTATATTTACTAAATTGAAAAAATGTTGATTAAAAAAAACTTTCAGCGAATAGCATTAACTGTATCAATAAATGCTCGTTCTGTTCGAAGTTAAAAACAAATGCATAATATTAAAAAAAAAAAAAATGAATTATTCATTTCGTCATTAGGTAAATAAAACCATTAATGAAAATTTAAAAATTATCAACAACGAATTTTCCAACGTCTTATATTTTTTTTAATGTTATCATATTAAATTTGAAGAAAAAAAAGTAGAGATATACATAGATATTTAAATATTGTTCAAATAATAATTACACACCCTCATTGTCCAATATGTACACTAATACAATCTGTAATTTTAAAAAAAATAACATTTTTGGAAAATTGTGTTTAATGAGCGATCAAGAGAGAGAGAGAGAGAGAGAGACAGTGAGAGGGAGTGAGATTGAAAAATAACGTTTACATCTATGTTGTGTTATGCAAATCGGATAAAGTCGATTTATTATAATATATGTTTATTACGGTGTTCTAGGCAAAGTAATAAACGTTCAATTTCCGTTTAAACCTATTTGAATTTAAACATAGAGACACGTCTGAGACACGTATGGATGATGTCCATACCGTACGTTTAATCAATGTTTATTTCGCACGCGAAACGGTTTTTATACTCTGCTTGGGGCGTGTACAAAAACAATATAACACCGATACGTGTACGACAATTTTGTACGTTTCGATATTTTCGTTGTAGTGCGACAAATGTGAGTTTCGGACAGAAAGAGAAAAAGAAAAAAAATAATGAAACCGTACGGTTTGTTTGACGAACCCGCGGCGGGGCTAAGAGATAAAAAAAGATATAATGTTATATCATACCTTTCAAACATTTATTTCGGTCGATTTTGATTTTTTTTTTTTTTTTTTCTTCGTCGTAAACACCGTCCGCGGGCGATCGAGTACCGTAAGTGACGTTAGGAAAAAAACATTTATTATTTTACATTGAACGGAAATCACAAATAAAACACGTGGTTATTAGAATCCGTTTACTCTAAGGGGGCGACAAAAATATAATATATCGTTCTGGAGCGGCACTAATCCTTAATCCGGCCCCTGGAAAGTTACGTGCCGTGTAGGCGAAATTACAGAGTATTGTCGGATATTAACGCCCGTGGAAACTTGACTGGATAATGAAATGCGTGTTTCGCTGTATAGAAATATGATTGTATAGAACAATCCGAACGAGAAAATCTAAAGTGTTAGAATTTCGAAACGCGCGAATAATATAGGTATATACGTTTATATATATATATATATATATATATATATATATATATATATATATATATATATATGGTTACGAATATAATATATTATTATATCGTTTCTGGAAATGATACATTGGTAAAATATATCTCCGAGGCATATTGTTGACTGATTAATTTCCTACGTAATATATTGTAGGTACCTCGTGAAATCGGGCCCGGATGCGCAACGGGACGATGTGAAGACGTCTCCCAAATCCGCCCGAAAATGATATTTTATCTACTCGTCCAAAAAAAAAAAAAAAAAACGACTATTCAATATTTCGAGAGTTGGCTTATAAGTATTGCCTCTTATTTCGTAATTATTTTTACATTTCCGATAAGATTGTCATTTGTGAAGCATTATATAGTTGTTGTCATTAGTTTAGTGTATGTCACAATAGTGTAGCGTTTTTTGTTTATTCGTATATCATTTTTAATAACGGCTTCTCCAGATGTGCAGTTCAAACAGCGTGTTTTAATTGATTTCCTAGCCAATTTGTTGGGGATTCCAAAGGTATGATTCGTACTGAATATTTGAGTAAAGGAACCGCAATTAATTTTATATGCTATAATGAGACATTGAGAAGACTAAAAAACGAATAATACATGTCCGACCAGATGTCATTCAAGTTCTGCTTCAGCACGAGAATGCAAGGTCTCATTGCAGCCGTGTCATTATGCAAGCAATCGAATCGCTGGTATTTCAAGTCATTCGGCATCCACCCTACGGTCCGGATTTAGCACCATGTGGTTTTTTTTTTTGTTTCCTAAACTTAATAAATCATCTTAATGGTACAAATTTCGATTCTGATGAAAATATTAAAGCTGAAGTCAAATGATGAAAAATGTTATTTGGACGTCATTACAAAACGAAATGCATTGACATGGATGGTAGTTATGTTGAAAAATAATTATACAAAAACAAAGATAATTTAATTTACTACACACGCGGTTTTTATTTCATTTAAATATGTTGAATAGTTTTAAATTTACCATTATTTATCATCCCACACTAGTATTTTCTATCAATAACCAATTGAACGGTCGATTGGTTTTGGAACGTTTGGATATTTGGCGTTTAATTCAATATTTGTTTCCCGATAGACAATTAATTACACGTATAACGTAAACGTTTGCCTGAAAAATAATATTCTCGTCGTTTTTTTTTTTTTTACATGCCGCGTTTATGCGTCAATATCGTGGAAGACGATTATGTATGAATTGAATACGTTTTAATTCGACGCGTTCAACATTGTCACTTATAAATTCTTAATAAAATATTACGCGAACCAGTAAATTGTCTATAAATCACATATACCGATGTCGACGTGCACAGGTGTGTGTTATACCACATAAATAACAAAACAAATAAATTTGAAAACGGTTTGAAACGTTACTACAATTATTTCATTTATAGTAAATGCCAATTGTTTATTAATTCTCGATATCGGTTGGCGAAACACACCAGCCAAACACTAGTACGTAAATATCAATAATTGCGCAATAATAGGTAATCAAATTCACACAAATATGTACCTGCCTACGGGTATATTATTATTTATTTATTATATGAATTATATTTATCTATGCTAACAATAAAAATTAAAGAAAATTGTCGCCGACACATCCATTTGGATTGTAGGATTGTAGGTGTTCGGTATGTCATAAATAAAAATATTAATATATTATACTACTCGTATTAGTCGTATTTTACTAACAACTATTTTTCAGCAAAGTCTTTAATTATTTTATAAGTAGGTTATTATGGTTTTTTTTTTTTGGTTTCAGTATGCAAAATTAGTTTTAAAATGAATGTACGGATTAATATTTGTTCGTCTCGTCCGCCTAACCTTTGTTGATTTTCCTTAACGTTGTGAACGACAACCGAAAACGCAGAACAAGTGAAAAAAAAATTCTACTTATATAACAATTGACGAAAAATCAGGGACTTTTAGTTTTCAATACTTACCTAGGAACCTAGTGAAAATTAATTCTACACAGACGGCGTAACGGTTCAATACCAACACGTTATATTTCATTAAATCGAAGTCGAATTTTTTTAAATGAAAATAAATTAAAATAACCTCAAACGGGAACAAATCATTTTCAAGGATACGTATCTATTTCAGTTAATAACTACCTCATTGGCAGCGAGACCAAACGTTCTAATTTAACGAGTTAACCCGGTTAACATAATTATTTAACAGTAACGTAGGATCCTAGGAACTATTATCGTTAGTTATATTACATACAATAAACATTATATTATTTATAGAATAATCAACGGTTAAAAAAACATTAAAAATACGTTTAGTGTAAATTTTGGTAACAAATTCGAGCAAGGCGAGACTTCCCGTTTAAAACATTCTATTCGACTCTTCAGTTTTTTTATTCGTACGGTCTGTTACAAGGAGAAGACAATTTTATATTATTAAAGAATTTATTATAATGGAAGAGATTGAAATTTGAAAATCACCGAAATTTGACTTTTTAGAAATTTAATATAAATCTTTAAGTTTAAACATTTGAAGCAATCGACCATTGTAAAAAATCGAATTAAGGAAGACAATTATTGTTACATTTTTCTTTTTTACAACTTTATGCGAAATAAAAAACTATATTCTATAGAATGTAAGGTTTATGTAATAAACATTGTATTAAAATTAACGTCTTACCAATGTCATAATATAATTTTTTAACCGTTTTAAAGAATCTATTCTGTATAGGTAGTTGTTTGAATAGCTGCGTATTAGCAGATGTGGTACGTATTTATATTCTCAAATTGAATGTTCTGTTTCGAGCAGCCAGTTGTGTAATCTTATAGGTGTACAATATTTTACACACATTATCATAAATTAAAATACGCTTCAATTAAACCTGGATTGTACGCTCTGCTCATATTTCGAAAATAAGAAATTGATAATAATAACGGATAAACGACATGTCGGTATAGATAAGTAAAAAAGTACAATTTGACAGTACGATTGGTAAATACCACGTGGAAAAAACATTCCACCAGCCCGACGCGAAATATTGAGATACTATACATTTTATTATAATGTAATGAAACAAATATACAACTCTATTTTCCAGTCGAAATTAAAACAGCCGGACATACTTTGCACCATGGGCCGATCACAATGTTATGGATGGGAATAGGATAAGGTAATGAAAGGGATCGTAAGAAATATTTAGGTACTTTAATTTAAATCAGTCCGCAATGATATATCATTGCAAACGAAAACGATTCTGAGTGACGTCCGGTTAAACGTATTATGATAAATTGAAAATTGAATTAATTTTTAATTGCAAAATAAATTGTACAATAGTTCTTGTGTTTACGGATTTCAACACCGATAAAAAAAAATTACGTAATTTTTATTCACATAAAACAAAAAGAAAAAAATTAAAATAGTTATAAATAACTAAGAAATCGCTAGATTAAATTAAACAATTTTACCGCGTCTAGAAAATACCTATTCGAAGAAAAATGCAATTTTTATGATTATATTAAACTGAATTAGAACAATGTAAAAAAATATTTTCTGGTTTTTGTCGTTTTCTTTCCTATTATTAAAAAAAACTACAAGAAAATCCAAAAATAACCTACTGGATGCACAAATTAGTTAAAATTCACCGCTAGAAACTGTTCACGGTGTTGATGAATGTAACAAAATTTTCGGTTGAAAAGTTGTTTACAAACAGAAAAATCCATACATCACGTTGTACGAGTAAATCATATACATTCCTCACTACGCTCGGAATCTAAAAGAAGTACAATTATTAATTTTTATTTTATTTTAACGCTTCAAAATGTTAATAATATTAGTGTTAATTCCGTTAGGTATGTTTCCAAAATCACAATATTTGTATAGCTTCAGGAACTGTTAAATATAACTACAGTTGTAAAAAGGCGTACATACTCCACACTATAGGTGGGTGGGTCACTGTTGTAGGTAGGAAGTTCGTACGATAGTAGATAGATAGGAATTTAATTTATATCTTGATAAATTGCATACAATAAACGATTCTGATTGAAATAGTATTAGACGAGTTTTCTTCATTGTAGCCACGGTTACCCAGAAATCGACATAAATAAAAAATAAATAATATACACCTCCAGTATGACGAAATCGTGTTTTTGTCGTATTTTCGTCATTTTTCGATAATTTTTTCTGCCGCGTTAAAAAACTAATAGGTATAACGAAAAACGACCCCTTTAAAGTATGAAATAGAAAAAATGTACTACCAGAAATATTAAGAGTGTATAAACTGGAAGACAAAGGTTTGATGACAAGTGTTTACAGTAAAATAAAAACAAAACAAAAAAATAAATGTCATTGTAATACCACAAGACCCCTCGATCCATTTAGAATATAAAACGAATACGAGTGTATTTAAATCGATGAAAATATTAGAAATCGGTTTGATTTTTTGGTATTAATTTGTATAGTTTTAATAATATATATATATATATATATATAGGATTATAAAATCTCAAATTTAAATTTCAAGTTGCTGTCTGACTATTGCTTTTGGAGGAGTTTAAAATAAAAAAAAAAAAACAAAAACCAACACTTTACATACACAAGGGAGTTATAATAACATATATCATACTATAGTATTTGTAGTTATACGGTGGTTTGTAATAAATTTAATTTAATATATACTACAATATTTCATATCTGTAATACGTTTTGTATAAACGCTATACGCGTCTTAACCGTGTAAGAAAACAAAAAAAAATTTATTTCTCTGAAAAACAATGTATATAAAAAAAAAAAAAACAAGTTAATGTTATTCCACAGAATAAATACCTGCGAAAAACATAATAATACACTGTTACGTACAATAATAAACTGTTTGGGAAAACAAAACGTTTTAGTTTAAATAAAGTTCCCTATTAAGTGTACCTACATAATACAAAAAACTCCCTCAATTATTGAATATTTAACTAACTTACAGTAAGTATTTGAACAAGTTTACAGTGTTGTTTTTTGTTTTAATAGATGCCAATTGTTCGCGTTATAATTGAAAGTATATGTAGGTACAGAACATCAAATTTGAATCGTTCATATTATACGTATAGTGGATACGTTGGATTATGTTTTGTTGTTCAAACGTTAGGTTTTTATATTCATCATTAAATTTAAAAAAAATTAATAATATGTATTACAAATTTATGAATTGAATGGTTTTTATAGACTGATTTATTTTAACAATTTAACACGAATAGCACTTATTGATATATTCCACCATGTCGCGAAACAGATTTAAAAAAATAGAGTTTTAAAATAAAATTGACAGTCTTATTTTGTTTTCGGCCTGATGGCTGAATAGCAGCAATTTTCCACTCATTACTTTTCTATATGCTTTCCTTTTTGGTTCGTAATACGATTTTTCAGTCAATATCTTTTAATATTTAACTAATAAAATCCAGTGGGGGGTATTCTCCCTACTATTTATCCTCTATAGATCACGTTCTATTATTCTGCTAAGTATACCATTGTGGTGGAGTATATGTCACTTAACTTGACTCTTATTGTTTTCCAGAAAGATTCTGATTTCTCAAACTCTTCAGAGAACATCTTTATTCATTATGTGTTCCGCATAACACTGTGCCTCAAACACTAAAAGTCTCTTTTCTTCTGGTTTACCTCTATAGTCCAGCATGACTCACTTCCATACAGCACCACATTCCAAACACATGCCTTTTAGATATTTGTATTCACCTTTATATCACTATTTTTAAATATAAACATATTATTTTCACTGTGAAATGCATATTTAGCGAGGCTTGTTCTACTAATTATATCCTTGTTACTACGGTCGTCTTTACTTCCGAGATATTTATACTCATTCACTTGTTCTAATCCGTCGCCGTCTTGAATACTAAAATTATGAACTAGAGTACACGATAATTAGAGAACATGAGTTTGGTTATCGTCGTTGCGATTCATTTCAATTATACGTTATCGAACTAGTGTTTAATTCAATGGAAATGCACAAATAAAACTTGTCTAATAAGTGTATGAAATTTTGATTTAAAAAGAAATTAAATTAATTTGTCTTATTGTTTTAATCGGATTGTGAAAATTCATTAAGTATAAAAAAAAAAAAACAATAATATTCTAAAAATATACGCTCCTAGTGTTTAATAAGAAAAGAATTCATAAGAAAATGTTTTATAAATTCATTATTTTTCACGGTTTAAACTTTTTTATTATTATTACTATTTATCGTATTACACGAATCAAATAATTGTAACAATTGTCGACAGTTATTTAATGTTATACTACATCTTTATATTTGAATTCACTCTTTGTACATTTTTTTAATAACTGCAGTAAGCAATAATTTGAATGAAACGTATTTTCAAAAAAAAAAAAAGAAAAAAAAAATACTCTTATACACCGCATTGAAATCATATTTCAACTACAAAACATAGTGTTATATTATGCCATTGAATTTATCACCGTGAAACATTCGTTTCTGTATATTTTTAAAACTTTAAATCTCAAAGAGCTCCCCAATCATTTTGATCACAATGGGCTTTTAAAAATACCTTTGGCCATTATTAATGTAGATATATAAAGTAATTTTATATTTATTATATCAGTAGTTCGTATAACTGGAATCATTAACCGTAATTAGGTATTATAGGTCACCTATAGAATAAAGAATTGTAAACGACAGAATAAAGTAATGAGTAAGTAACGCGTGTCTTCTTAAACGATACTCGCTGTGAACAAAATAATATGATTCATATTTAATAGGACACCACGTACTAAATAGTAATATCCGTCTTACAATAGCACGACATAGTAAATTTGCGTTGGACAGTGACGACTTTACGCTGTTTGTTTTTACATTTAAGCAAACTGACCAATTATTATTCTTAAACATTTAGGCAAGTGCATTCATCTGTGTTTGTGCATTGGTTTTTTTTTCACGATATTTTCGTCTTTACACAAAATCGGTTCTGTTAAACGCAATGTCGCCACGTCGTCGTGCGTTTGTGGGAAGGAGAAAACCTATGCGCGTGCGGTCCAACGCCTTAGCCAAAAATGACTATAGGGGCACGCGTTTCTTTGCGGAAATCTTTTTTTTTTATTGGTTATTCCGGTTATTTTGGTGTATTTTATATCATTCTCAAAAATAGTACCAATGCAGTAATACAAATTTATCAGTGCTCCTTTCCCCCGGCTACGGTACCGGTGCGACATTCTATTAACAATAGCGTTATAACAATATTAACGCCCGTATATAAATCGTAATATTATGTCATAAAAAACTATGACAAGCTATATTCATTTTTAAACGAAATAAATAAATTGTTAATTTATAAATTCGTACGGAAGTCGTTTCGTTTCAGAGCCAGGGGGTAGATACCTAAACAATAACGCACAGAATATTATGATAAAATACTAAAATATAATAAAATACCAAGATGGTTTTATAATAGTTACTATACCTATAAGTATTTTTAACCATAATAAATAGACGGGGGTATAATACTACTATGCGCTTAAAGAGTATTGATGATATTGGTTGGCAGGTTATTATTATCCCATATACTTCAATAAACTATCATTTTTTTTTTTTTTTTTTTTTTCATATATATTATATTTTGAACTTTATGTACAATAAAAACAGGTTTACTGGCAGTTTTCCCATTTTTTATGAAGAAAGTCATTCTTATTATATACGTATAATATAATATAATTTATATTATATTTTCGATGGCACGTGAAAGATGAAAATCAATATCACAAACGTGTTATATATTTTTTGAATTATTACAATACTTATAATA
The DNA here is from genome assembly GCA_956483605.1 of Tuberolachnus salignus. NCBI lineage: Eukaryota > Metazoa > Arthropoda > Insecta > Hemiptera > Aphididae > Tuberolachnus > Tuberolachnus salignus. The sequence continues at coordinate 24,378,272 of OY101435.1, forward strand.
AAATACTGTATTATTATAATAATTTTCGAATCCCCTTAATGTCGGTAGCCTATTATGATGACGCGCCCGTGCAGTGTTCCCGTTAAAACAAATATATTTTTATACATTTTAATCGTTTGATTATCATATACATGGGGATTTGTAAGTTAATTTAATTTCTGTTTTATTTTAAAATTTCATTCCTACTCCTTGTACATTAAATGAGTATTTACTTTCGATTATCATAATACACCCCTCAACAACAATCTTACTAACAAGTTCAATTAAATATATATATATTTAATTTTTAAGACAATTTTTGTTTTATTAACCCCCGTATTAATACAAATGCTAATACATTTCATATCCATACGCCTCAGATCTAAATTTTAAACCATAATAACTCATAAATGGCAAATCCAATGTTAATCCGGTGTTACGCGATTTTCTAAAAAAAATTTGATATGCGTGTGCGGTGCCATTTTTAAATCAAAGATTAACGGTTAATGTGTTTACAGAGTACGGTAACTAAAAAGAAAAAAAAATCGTTAATAAGATCATACGATACGATTTGATATTATAATAATCGAAAAGAAAGAATTGCCGAAATTAATTTGATTGAAAACCGTCGTGGACAATCGTCGATGGAAAACGTGAAAAATCACCCTGTATGTTGATAAAATAATTAAAAAAAAAAAAAAAAAAGGAAAAGGAAAATAAAAAAGTAGGGTGAATAATTACACGTACAATGCGGGTACGAATTCATTAATGAATATACCTCCTGCCGAGAAGGTCTAAAACACGAATAATGTGGTACACGGATACCTATATGTGTTTTATATAAACATTGGACTACATAAATGGTCGTATACGGTAGTGTTAAAACATATACGATAGTTTATGAAGGTTTAATAATCGTTTTATTATTATTTATGTCGAAAATTCGGTGATTTTAATTTAGTAGTAGCCTGCCGCGGCCGTAACGGGGCAAGGCACATAATATCAGACACAATATATTACGTACTTTGTGTTGAATATTCGAACATTTCTAAAAATGTATATATATATATATAATTTTTTTTTTTTTTAAATTTTATTTATCTACCGATTTATTATTCGCATGTTATATATATATATATATATATATATATATATATTTCAGCATTATATATTTTTTTTTTACTGAAATGATAAATAAATTTTATTATATTTGTTCAAACATTAAAGTCTAATATTCGGTTATAGTAGTTATAACGCACTAGGATTCTACCTGTTTAATATTGTGTAATAATATTAGCTGTTATATTTTATTATTTTAAAATATTCGGAACGTTCGTGAATGCGTATTCAAAACGAATTCGGTTTAAATTCAAAATTAATATTTAACGGTGAAATTGCGTAAAAAAAAAATGTTATTTGTCGCGAAAATTGTTCCTTTTTATAAGAAACGAATTGTTTTAGTTTAAACTCGAATATCACCGGTGACATATAATAATAGCACCTACCACTGTGTACGGCCGTGAGAGCGGAATAATAAATGATGGTCGAAAAACGATTTCGAGCACACTCGAGGGTTATATCTTTATATATATATATATAAAAAAAAAAAAAAAATAATTGCTGTCAAATTATATATTCCGGATTTGTAAAATATACAGTGCTACGTTAATACAATTTACTTAACGTTAAAACGTCCAACGGTAGTACCCGGACGTTTAAAATTTTAATCACACGTCAATGTCGCCGGTAGAATATTATTATCATTGTAAGACGGATAAATATTTCAAAACGGTTTTTTTTTTTTTTTTTTTATTCTTTAATTTAAAAAAAAAAAGTTGTCTGAAATAATGCCAATATTTAAATAACAAAAAAAAAAAAAAAAATGTCTAATATAGTCAGTCATAGACATTTTCATTGTTTAACAATAAAAAGTAGTAAATTTTATTCAAATTATTTACAAATATAAATTACCTAATAGACATTTATTATAATTAAATGTATACAATTGTCGTATAAAACAATAATATTAAAATATTTTACACGAACACGTAAGAAAGAAAAACCAAATTGAATCACACAAAACATAGCACATCAAGTTATATAATATGCATACGCCTCGGATACATCAAAGTTTGACGCCAGTATAATAAAAATACGTATTTTACGTAATTATTATTATTATTATTTTTTTGTTTCGTTTTTTTATACAGACAACCCTTAACTACCGTGCGATCACATTGGTTTCAATGGCGTACAGTTATATTTAAATTCCCAACAGAGGAAAATACATTGGCATTGTATATTAACATATTACTATTATTGTTATTATTGTATCAATATAGAGCACGCTGTTTTACTGGAGTCGGGCAATAGCCGCAGGAGCAAAAGAGACCGAATATATAGGACATTTTTTTTTTTTTTTTTTGACGGTATTCGATTAGGTATCTCGGATTTCGCCGGAAGCCTTTTTTTTTTTTTTTTTTTTGGAACACCGTTCTTTGTCGTACGGGAATATTGATAATTTACTTATACGTATAGACCAGCAGCAGCAGCAGCAGCAGCACGTGTACCCTTTGAACCTTTAAAGCTTCTTTTTGTGAAAAGAGCTCGCGTTTAGCGAGGAGGCCGTGGCTGCGGTTTTTTTTTTTTGTATATACGCCCGTCCGGGGAGCATATGATCTCTCCCGCTGCGCATTGAACAGAATCGAGCCTTGTACGACGGTTACGGGATTTACGAGTGTGTGCGGTTGCCTATAACGCATAAGTGCTTGGCAATTATAACGTTACGGTTGTCTACGTGCAATTATAATGTATACGGTTTCCGGATTATAAACAAGTGTGTACGGCAAAGTATATATTTATACAGGCGGGTATTGAGAATCTTTGTATAATAATGTATACGGTAAGTGTTTTACATAATAAAAAATTAAAATAAAAAAAAAATACTACTACTACTACTACTACGTTACTCGCAATAATACAAAATGGTAATGAACGTTTGTTTTCCACAATGCAACTACTGCGTCTGCAGTACTGTTGGTGGGAAGGCTTCGGGCCGAACTCTGTAGAAAAAATGCTGCGCGGCCCACTATCGGAATATTGTTACATTGTTGTAATTTCTTCTCGTCGCCCGTCGCATAATGCGATTACACACGCGGTACACGTTATACATCCGTTTTATTGTCGGCGATTTGTATAATTATTTTTTATTTTTTATTTTTTTTTTTTATGTTGAAATGTATAGACACGCGCTCGATGCGCGAAAAAAACACTGAAAACCGTATCGGTTTATGAGTAGGTGTGTACATGGTGTCGATTTTTTTTTTTCCTATTTACACATATATCCGACTCGACCACGGGCATAACCATGAGCTACCGAACTAATATAATATTATTATTATTATTATTTTTTTTTTTCTTCCTAATTATGCGGCGATAGTACAATATTATACGTGAGTAATTTTTTAAACAAATTTTTTTATCGAGCGAGCACAACGGACGCGTGTCATATAATTCGTGTCCGATCAACACCGGGCTAAAAATAACACAGTAGTACTTTACACTTTATATAATATCCGATATTTTAATGATAAATATCGTATAAAAAATTGTTATTAAAAAACCAACACGTTTTGTTTAACGGCCTATAATTATGATTAAATTAGATATAATAACGATTTATTATTCTCGATCTTATTATAAATTATTTAATTAATACTCAATATAATCGTTAACATTTTTATGTTACACATCCGAAACTCGATTGGACGTTTTTATTTGATAAATTTAAATTGAACATTTTATTAGTTTGTAAATACAAACCGATTACATGTGTTTGTTTGTTTTTAACGCTTTTATCGTACATTTGAACTAAAACTGCTGATAAAAAAAAAAAAAAAATAAAATACGAATACACAGCTATTAATTATTCAAATGCCAGAATATTTTGAAAATGTTACCATAATTATCATGATTATCGAAAAATCTAAAAATGGTCTTTCCAATTTACTGACTAATTAAAATTCATCAGCAAATCCACATTTTTTGGTCCGACCGCCAATACTACTAAATCAATTTGTCGGTTGAAATTTGTTCACAGACAAAAAAAAAAAATGCACACATCAAAACATGTAAAACCAATAACATATCTCTCTTTTCGCTCAGTATCCAAAAGAAATAATTTCATATAAAGAAAAAATCAAATATGTTTTTTTTTTTTTTTTTATACCAATCAATATGCCTTAATATTTAAAGCGAAATTTTGTTTATCGCTATGAATTAAATTTAAGTAGTTGACGATTTGGTATTTTGCAATCACATTATTTTTAACTCGATACACGATTTTTTAAATGTCCAATAGGTAACCACATCCTCATATAAAAATACAGTTACTACATAATTTAACTAAAAATTGTATTAAGAATATAATTATATGGTTACACTATTTTATAAATATACAATGCTCTCGTATGGAATTTTAAACTGAAATGTACACACTAGTATACGTTTATTGGTTTTTTTTTTTTTTTTACAATATTCAGAGTGCTATAGATCTACGGGAAAACGTTTTTTAAAGTACGGCCCGTGTTCAATTATTTAACTGTAAGAAACTTTTCGCGCATGTATTTACTGTTTGCTTTTCGACAAAAGAAAAATTAAAGAGAAATACTACCCATCGTTGTAGTAAACGGGTAAACTCTAAACAACTCGCTCGCCCGCTCCGATTGGAATATAAAATATAGAAACATCTTTTTCGGAGTTTGAATAAAAAACAATAAAGTCGATTATATAAAATAATATAATATTTTATGCACTGATAATCCATACGTATTCATTAGTTTGTGTGAACCATTATTAGAGATGAAATCGTCTTTCTTTATATTTGTCGTGCGTTATCAATTTTATTTTATCCCGATAAAATATATAGCTGTTTTTTTTTTTTTTTTGCTATTGTCTTTATTTTCCCACGCCGAAATATGGCGAAAAAATCAGATTGAAATATTTGTGCGCACGAAATCATTTCTCTTTAAAAAATAAAATAAAAAAACTCATTCGAGTTGATCTCGTTGAAACGCGATTTTTTTTTATTTTATTATTATTTAAAATTAAAGACCACTACATCGTTCTGGAATGAGTCCAGAATCATTTTTTTGTGGTATTTTTGTGCTAAAAATGTAGTATTCCCAGACAACTTTATAATCCGCATGTGCTTCTACTTCAAACTTTGAAATTTGATACTCAAGTTACCGGCGGGTTAGAGCTGGATTTATTTTGTTCCACCAAGTGCTAGCTGGACAAATTGAGTGTCCTGAATTTCTTGAACGATTATCCTATCACGGTCCAATCTGTTTTCGTCTTAGACATACGTTTCGCATTACTTATACATGTTGACATTATGTCGCATACCAGTACCCATGGTATTTGTATTAAATGTATCATATGATAATTTGTTAATTGTCGATCCTCATTTGTCTCTCCATAATATAATGACCGTTTAAAAATTATATAAAAAATATAGAATTATGGTGCTCAAGTGCTATTCTTGTGTCGTTCTGTAACACCGATAATTATAATTAATAACAAAATGAATTATTAATTATAGCTGGGCTGGGCGTACTAACGCGTTAATACTTAATGTTAACATAATTGACGAGTTAATTTATTACACGATTAACTTTTAACATAAAAATGTTACTTTTTTGTGAATTTAACGTGTTAACATCATGTTAATTTTGTATATTTTAAATTAAGTTGAATTCCGGCCGAAAGCAAAACTTTTATAATTTTATATTTTATTTCCTAGTAATATTTTCTGTAATGGATGTATATTTTGTATTTTTAAATCGAATGAACCTCATGGCAATGGCAGTAGACAGTAGGTACGCCATATACCGATTTGAGTATATCTGTATGTGAAAGACTATTTCTGTAAGATGTTAACATTTCATTTTATGTAGTTATATATGTATCTTACAAAGCTTTGAGCTTAAAAAAAAAAATCATCTGTGAGTGTATTCATCCGATTCGAGGATTGTCTCCGACCTACCCCCTTTTCAAATAGGCCCCCCAAGCTCACTGATATTTTGAAAATAACCTATTCATACGGTAGAAGTTACAACGACTTAATTATTTAGTCTTCTGGTTTGGACTTTTATTGCGATAGTTTTCTGTCCACAAAAACGTCTTAGTTATTATTTAAATTATAACTATAAATTTTTTTTACGAATTAACTTTTAACCGGACGAGTTAAAAATAATAAAAAAAAATATCAACCCGCCCAGTCTTGATATGTACGAGGTGCCTTATTGTAATCGAGGACACCTGCCAGTTTATGTCGAACGAACGAATTACACGTAATTAATTAAAATACCGCGTTCGCTCGACAATAGTAAATAAAAAATATAAATATATACCGAGTGTATATAATGTCTTATTTAAAAAAAAAAAAAAAAAAACTCAATTTATGGCTTACGCACTGGCCGTAATATTATGACAAGTGACGTTTATACAATGCGATGCGAAATTCGCGGTCGCGCATAAAATATTATAAAGTGCAATATCGCTTTGTCACGTCTCTAATAAAAAGGATATGTATAATAAAACGGCCAGCAGCGGTGTGTCGTCTTTAAAAAAGAATTACAATATTATTGTCCGTCATGATATTATACTCGTAAACGCACATAATAAATTTATTTTTTCCCTATGATGTTGAAGACGACGGAGTTCTCCGGTAAATATTAAAAATTTAAATACACGCAATTTGGGAGGGGGGTGCTTAGGGGCTGCTCGGCACTGCAGAATATTTAATTGTATCGGCGGATTAATGATTACGAATGTAGGGGTAGTGGAGAGGGCCGCTTTGATCGACAAAAATCTACCGTCGTTCATAAATTTAACCTAAATTGCGATTGTGAATTTAAAACAAACTTTAAACTTCTGTGCCCGTATACGAGTATACGATCTAACTGTACAAATAATATATCGGACCATTTTTTTTTTTTTTTTTGGGGTGGTGGAATGGGGGTGCCCGGACATGAAGGACGCAGCCAAAAAAAAAAAAAAACGCCACTGCACCGGCGCCGGATAAACATTTATATATATATATTTATAAATTATTATTATACTTGTCGCAGCGGTATTTTTGTTATAATTTTTCACTATTAAAAACTACGATTCGCGATCAATACTCATAATACGAATTATTAATTGATATTACTGCATTATAATAATTGACCGGACCGACCGTTATGCAAATAAAATATGTCTGAAATCTGATTAAAATATTAAATATGTTCGTTTTCAATACAATAACGGTAATGCGTGAGGCGTGGCGTTCTCGGGGGGAGGGAGGGGGGTAGCGTGTCGTATCCCCCCTTTGAAATTATATTTTTTAACAAATTATTTATGTTTTTTATGAATTTCTTGTTATTATTGTCTGTTTTTATTCGACGGCTTGTCATTTGATGGCAGCCGATTACCAGCCTATTAGTAGAGGCGATCAATGAAATGGCAACAACAAACAAAACCCTAGAAGAATTGATTTGTACAGCTTTAGATTTTTATTTTAAACGAATCTGCACGTCTCTCACGTCAATGAATAAATTAATATATATTTAAAAAAAATTACATATTATGTCGTATCGGCTGTAATAGAAAAAAAAACATTGTTCCCGTACTCCTTCGGGAGTAGCCTATAATGTCTAAGTACCAAATATTGTACCGATTTCTACGAAATATTATGTGTACGGTCAATGGTTTTATACTTTAACGAGAGAGGGATATCGGAATATAACTAGTTATTTCTCAACCCGTATGAAAACAGAAATAAATCTCAAACATATCAAAGTAATTTTGCCTTTTAATATAGTAAAATAACTGGAATGTTGTTAATAATATCTGCGATTTTATATTCAAATTGAAGATATTGTACGGATTACAGAAAGATAATAATAATCGTTGCGCAGGTGTCCTACAAACCGATATAGTATCCATTTGAATGTATTAAAATCAGTGCCAGTATTATGTGTAGTAATACGATATTCACATAATTTAATTATTTATTACGTAAGATAATTCGCTAACTTTATATACCTACGATATGATCAGTATTTTGTGGTGTGTTAACAGAAACTCCATTAGTCCACCATTAAATAATAAGCGAGCTCAACTGTATATATGGTCATATATTGTTTATACGCATTCACACAACAATATGAGATTTCTTTGAAAAACATGTTTGAAAACATAACGGAAATTAATATATATATATATAAATATTTTTTTTTTTTTAAGGACATAATTCGCACCGCGGATAGGCCACTGTTGTATGTGAGAAGTTGGTAAGTTATATGATATAGGGGTAATTTAGTCTATAAAATAAAAGCAACGATAAAAGAAATTTCAATCAAAAAACCGTCCTGAGCAAAGATCGGTAAACCGAATTGGGTTTAGTATAAATCGTGTTATCTCCATTATTGTAGCCAGGGCAACTTAGAAATTAACAAATATTAAATCCGTGTATCGTCGTTTGTTGTTAGTATTTTTTTTTTTCATTTTTAAGAAAAATTGTCGGGAATCAAAACAATTGTTTCATTGTTAATGCCGGGCGAATGATTCGCATTTTTTTTAAGGCTCGCCGTGTACGATTTTTTGAGCATTTTTACTAATCGCAAAAGTATTTTCCAAAAAAAAAAAAAAAAATACACATATTTTTACTTAAACAAATAGATTCTTCGTAACACTCTTGAATTTAAAAAAAAAAAAAAAATGATCCGATGTACAGATCAGTCTGAGCGTTAGTCTCCGGCACGGTCGGCTTGCTGATAACGATATATTTGAAAACCTACGGATTTAATGGTTTTCCTTGAAATTATTTTGTACAAACATCGGCAATGTGCATTCCATCATTAAATTCGAGTGCACAGTGTAACGCGTAAGAATAATACGAGTCACCCGATACCGCGACAATCGACCTCATAAATATTTTCATGTGTTTTAAACGATGCATTTTATTTTTTTTTTTTTTTTTTTTTTTATCATTGTTCACGGTGCCATCCGATAGGTTTAAATCTATAGGTACTGCAATGAATGCATGGTACAATACGCACGTACGTCGGAAACCTTCAGTACAGTTCGCGAACACGATAATACCTATACGTATTGTGATGTACGCGGGATTAAATGCAACCACCGAGATCGTATTGCATCTATAAATGGCACTTTAAAACGAATAATATTATATATACGAGTTCGAGGTATTTTCAATTTCATAAAACCGTATTAATATTGTTTTTTTTCTGGTACATACGCGTAAACGGTCCGAATGCGCCCGGAATATAAAACTCGAGGGTATTAGAATATTTTTTCTCGATAGTAAACGAACTTACCAGGTGGTCACCTACCCGTAAAAAACGCCCACACGAACCGAATACGTTTCGCGTTTAACATAGTGTAATACGGACATAAATATTAATGTTTAACCTATACGGTTTATCGACGATTCACAATTTTAATCGGTGCCTAATGGCCTATTGTACCTATATGGTCGATAAAACACATGATATACAACCCGTGACACGTGTGATAACCGAGAAAATATTAGAAATTAGATCGATGGACCGCCTGCATATTTATAATTTGGGCCGCTGAACCGCCGAAATATATCTATTTTTTTTTTCCACTTTCGTTCAATTTCACAATTGGAATTTAATTGGCTGCACCTGGCCTACAATGATGTACTATTGTTCTCGGGAGATTTATATTTAAGTTAATGGGTCGGTAAAACATTGTGCCCGACTGACTGAAATAGGGTATACATTCGCTGCGGACGACGTCGAGATTTTGAGTTATAAAACCGTTCGGGAGTTTACCGTTAAGTTTAAGAATTCTAAATGGACCGTCTTCGCGTCGTTATTGAACCTTTATGGGCAATGGATATATTTGGCGGGCTTTCCGGAAGACATAATCATTTGAACGCCCGAAAATTGAAATTTGTTCCCTCACTCGACCGGCTGTCGAACACTGTATCCTAAGTCTTACACTCGTATTAATATCGAGTCTTCTTCGTTTCGGGGAACATATATGCAGTTTAAAATGTAACTGCAGAAAATTACAACGCTTACCGTATGTATACGTAATTGATTGCGTAACAAACTGTTTCCGGAGTCACCAATCTCCATATTTTGTAGATTTTCTAAACTTTTTAACGCTTTTTAGTCGTGGTTTGATAAATTTTAATTGGAAATTGTTTTCGTTTGTAACTATACATAATAGCAATTACAATTGCTCGTGTTTTTAACGATTTTCGACATAAAAAAGAAATCAACATATTCAAATGGCTATTTTTATTACTCGAAAAAATGAATATTTTTAAAATTGGACCACTTCTATTAAGTGCAAATATAAATATTCGGTGAAAGTATCCAGATCCCTACGATTATTGTTTACCAAATTACAACAACAACAACAACAACAACAACAACAACAACGACAAAATAAATAAAACAATATTGAATTTATTTCCATATTCCCACCACCGTTTTCCCTATTACTAAGGATAATGGATTTTCGCATATACATAAATAAGATAAAATTTTCTACCGGAAATCACTTCTGAATTTGATGATCGGGACAAGATTTTCCCTAGTCGGAATTGGTTTCCAGATATAAAAATATTCAGCACACATCACGAATCTAATAACTAAGAAAATAATGTGAATTAAATAATAATTTAAATATTACAGCTTGTAGTAGATTTAAAAGAAGATAGACGAAGGAAATAAAATATAATATACAATAGGAGGAGTACAAGTACACGGATTGTCGGTTTAAAACTTCTTTGGGATATAACGTCGAATGTTTAGAGAAACAAAAAAAAGATTTTCTTTATATATACATATATACTTATACTGTTATACTGTTTAGAAAAAATTGCAGTGAAAACGACCAGGTATTATGTGTTGTATATTATAATTAAAAATTCTATTTTCGAAATAAAAACTATACTTGTATTATATTAATATAAAAAAATACTATAAAAACAAAATAATATATATAGGTATACGAAATTAATGTAAATTTACGAGATTAAAATATTTTATTTGTGATGGTGCATTTTTCACGTGCAATAAAATAATAAAATGATAAAATAACGCCGCCGCCGCTGCCTCGTTCGAAATCCGAAAGAGATTAATTCTCTATAAGAATTTATAACAATATATCTGTATGTATCTAGTATTTATTATATTGCATACAGAATAAAACTCTTCTGAAAGATTTTTAATTTATTAAACTCGTTTTTATATTAATTTGTGTTTGAAGGAAATACGGATGACCTTGTCCGGATTCGATTTTGGGAATACTATAGGAAGTACTATACGTGTTTTTAGCCAGTTTTACACATATTAATCATTAATCGTTTCATGAGTTTGCACTAATACTTACATTTTATTAAATAGGAACGCTGTTATTTGTAAACAGTTTTGATCTTTTTTTTCTATCTCTAAAAGAAAAAAACCCTTTTGTTAAATGTATGAGTTTTTTCACGATTTTTCAAAAAAATGTAATATTCAACGTATTATATATATATATATATATATATATATATATATATATATATATATATATATATATATATATTCATAATATACAATTTTCAGATTTGAACAAATCGTATTAGTCAAAGTTGCAAATTCTACTTGGATAAACGCTAAGCACGTGGATTTTAAGACCGCCTCCCTCCTGGATATTCCCAAAGAAAAATTCGCACATTTAATTTCAAGGGTGTCCGGCCGAAGTATTTAGCGTTGCCCGAACAAAAAAAAAAAAATGATCACACTGTATATTTATATTCTGCGCGTTGTCCATCGGAACTTGTAAATTCTAATTAGTAATGGAATATTAATGAAACAAACATTACTCCGCTGCAATAAATCTTGATAGAACATTATATATATATATATATATATATACTGTATGTGCAGTATGCGCAAGTCATTATTAATTAAAATAATGAAAAATGATAAGTTCATCATATAATTTATTACGTAACATTTTAATAAATATTATAATATCACTCGTATTTGAATATATAATTAAGCATATTTATGTCGTTTACTGTCTTTTCACACTATTTTAAGATATAACTATATTCGAATTTAACGAGGAATAATAAAGAGAGACAGAGAAAGAGAGAACAAAACACAATTCGGTACGTAACACTTGACCATACTGTAGGACAAAAAAAAAAAAAAAATATATATTTTTAAACCGAATCATTTTAGATGGGAATATTTCGAAACGAAATATTTATAATATTATTATTATTATTATTATTATTATTAATTTTGTTTTAGTAACTTCTACTGACATTTTATGAATTGCGACTGGCACATATGAAAATAGGTCAACACTTTAATTCTGACATTAATTGAAGTTACGCTGATCCGTCTGGACATAATAAATAGTCCTCGGGCGTAAATATTCATTTTCATTTTTTTTTTTTCTTCTTCCAATATATTGTACGCGATACACACACACACACAATGTTAGTACACTGCAAGCCAAATGGGAAAAAAAAAAAAATAAAAAAACATCAAAATCAAATACAAACTCTAAAATAATCTACGTTCATCACCCATAAGGAGCTATATTGATGGAAAACCGTTTCTTTTTTTTTTTTTTTTATTTGTATTTTACGGTTTCGAACCCTATAACCAGAATCCAAGCTTCCGGAATCGTATCGAGAATACCGAATTCTTATTTAAGCTACAAAATCCACAGGCTTTGTGAAGTGCGCGCCCATATATATATATATATATATATATGCATTATACATATTGAATTTAAATCGTGTACTCCGCAAAACTCGTAATACTGTTTGCTATATAAAGTCGTTTTATATATTATTACATAATTTCGGAAACGATTTTATTATCTGGCATCTACACGTACTTCGGAACAGTAGACACACGATTATATAACATATGATATATAATAATATGTACTATATCGTGTTATAGTCTCCGGGTGGCAGAATTCACGTCTACCGGTTAGATTAAAAAGTTTGTGGCCTGAATGTATGTATCGACACATTAATAATTAATAAGTGACTCGTACTCCGCAGATATTTAATTTAGATAATTCGCCGTGTTACACACTGCGGCGTTCACACGGCTACCGCTTAAAAGCCGATGGATATTTGAATCTTTTACCAACAACAATATTGACCAGGTCGATATGCAATTATATAGTTTTGTTGGTAAAATATCCGTTTTCACGCAGATTCTATGCGAGTCATACAATTTTAAATTTGTTTTGGGTCGTTACGTGCCGTATAATAATAATTGAATACAAACAATATATTGGATTTTTTTTTTTTGTTTTTCTTTCTTCGATACGTTGTAAATATAAAAATACAAATTTCGTTCGATTATTTTTACTTAGTTTAATGCGCTTTTACATAGGTACCTGCCTACTATTAATTACATACTATGTGATATGTTTTTGGGCTCTTGCCTGTATTTTCGAAATAAATAAAACACCCATGCAATAGAAACGCCTACACTAATGATGATTTCGTGTCTGTTCAGCAAAAGGAAAAAACATTAATTCGTTTACCCGATGATGATGTAAATCTAATTTTATTGGGCCGACGACGGGTCGGATTTATATTGGTATAATAGATCTTGAAGATCGTCGAAGAGGAATTTGAAGAAATCGGCCGGAGAGATTTTCTTCTGCCTATACGATTTGTTTGAGCATACGCATGTAAGGAACCATATGATTTAAGTTACGACTGACCTATAACGGAATATTATTCCGTTGGACTTGGTTAACTCAAAAATAAAGGGTCCGTAAAAATTAGCCAAAATAATAATTGTTTGAAATGTTTTATTTAGACAGCACAATATTTATTATAATATGTTCATATAGAGTAATATATATTATTAATTTTTTTTTTCGTATACATATATTTTATATCATTAAATGTATATAAAACAAAAAAATAATTAATTTTTGTCTGGCGTTTTTTCATGTTAATTCCAGCATTTGCTGTAAATCGTTCAATTTTATGTAAAGCTGATAAAAGTTCATCGCTGACCACCTCTTGTCGGTTTTCGATAAATCGCCTTAATTCGTTATAAATGTATTAATAAAATTGGAACTTCAATATTTCCACCATAATATTCGAGTTTAACAAGTTGTTTTTTTTTTTTGCAATGTTTAAATATTAAGTTCTAGGGACTGGGGAATAAGTTCGAAATATCGACGATTTTGAGTTAAAAAAAATTCCGAGTTAATCAAGTTTGATTGTCATACATTGAACTGTAAACGCGGTAAAATGAAAAGAGCGTCTGGCCAGACACGCCGCGAGTTCTGAAACAAACCTGCGTGCTGACTCTCGTTAAAATTAGACCGATTTTACGTGTTACGAAATGCGTGTAAAATAACATTTAGATCCATTTAAAATTATATGGTTTTACATTAAATCTATTAGCGTATTGAAATCATAACGTACTTGCGTCATGGCCCGAACGTAACGGTCGAATGTTTCGCCCTTTAAATAGAATTATTTTCTTAATAGCGTCGAGGGAATTATTATTATTATTTGTATATAGGATTTATTTTACTGAGATAGTAAATCCATCTTGAAACGCGCTTAAAACCGAAGTTTTAGGGATATACGTATATTGTATTGATATTTAGTATATTTTTTATGATGGTTACGAATAATAATACGTTTAATACGTTTATCCGCGTTGCTCGTCCGAATATTAAGAATATTAAAATGGAAAATTAATTTTAAAATATTATTTTTCCTCCTCGAATTCCATATTGCCCTCGTGTATATTACGGGGTAATTCGATTTTCACATATAAAATGTAAAACCGAACAAATGTATAATAAATGTCTCCGTATGTACTCGCAGATAAGTCTAACAATGTACGGGTTTCAATTAAATACAATTCGCACACAGGCGCTGTTTGAAATATCAACACAATGGGTATCAGGGGCGTAATGTAGAGGGGGTCTTTGGGGTCCGGACACCCCATTTAGATTGAATAGAACTGAATACTTATAACGGCGCAAACCAATGTTTGGTAAAATATTAATAAATAATGATTTTTATTAAAATCGTTTTACGGTGAACGCAATATTTATGCGCGACAAATAATATATTGTTGTTGTTGCTGTTGTCGATATCGACCAGAATTATGGTAACGTTTGACATTACTACAACGACAGCGGCACAGCTGATATTTTTTCTGCTGGTATGATTTCCCATAGCTCTATAGGGCGTAGAGTAAATTTAACAGTATTTAAACATATCAATTGTTTTACAATTTTTAGATTATTTTATCGATCCAATCAAATACATACTCGGTTTATATGAGTACAGAACAATCTTAAAAGGATTTAAATCTTTATTTTACATCGATTTTAACAAAAACAGATGAACTACTTCAGAGTTAATAGATCTTATTTTAAACGTTTATCCACTTGAAATGTGGATAAACGTTTTAAATAGAATTGATAAAGAACAATAACCCAAAAAAAAAAGTATTGAGTGCTAAAATTTTATGATGAAAACTTATTTCCGTATGTATATAAGTTATTAAAAATTGTATGTATATTTCCTGTGACGACATGTACTTCCGAGAAGAGTTTTCCATCTTCAAGAAGACTTAAAACTTATTCAGGAAGTACCACGATTGAAAATAGACTCAATGGTTTTGCCATGTTAAGTATCCACCGAGAAGAACTTTTAACTCCAAGGAGCTTTTGAAAAACTTCTAAAAAAAAAAAAATAATAGAAAACTGAAATTTTGAATTATTAAAAGTCGTATTGTTAAAAATATAAATCAGTGGTTCCCAGCTTTTTGACACTACGGACTACTAAGGAAACTTCCGATAGGTCGCAGAAAATCACGATTTTTTTTTTGATTTTTTTTTTACAGCATTATAATTATACAATATCAGTCGGCAAAAATAATATAATATTAGAACAAGATAAATTACGTAATCGCTGTCGACGTTTATTATTTTTTTTTTATGTTAGGTTACGATGCTATTCTTATTCATTTTATCAATTAAACTGTTTACGAATCAAAATGTTTATTTATTTTTTTTATATACTATTTACTTGTTAATCAAAAATATAATTATTTATTTATTGTAATGATGTTTTATTAGTTGTGTCATATTCATTTCTCCAGATCATTATTTAATAAATAGGATATGTTACGTACATTTTTTTATCCGGCTACGGTCTCGTACACGCTGCGAAATGCTAAATGACGGAAACGATTGTCCAGAATAGGTAACTGTTTTATTTTTGTCTTTTGATTCGTGTAATAACAATAATAATAATAATAATAATAATTAAAAGTTAAAAAGTCGAACGAATTTAAAACAACATAATTATTATAGTTTTTTTTTTTTTTTTTTTTTGTTTATGATTCAAATTAAGTGGGAATTTACGTCGACCATTGACATGTAATGATATGTTTATAATTATAATATTACGATTAATACGTATATATTATGACCATTAGCACGAACAGAGTTTCACGAAACACAATATACTCGCATTAACGGTTTCAAACGAATTTCCTCGGATGAGTTTCATTCTGAGTGTAACCCTGTGGCGTAGCCAGGGGGAGGGACGGCTATAAACCCACTATCCCTCATTGACCGTGTTTTTTATTTTAGCCGACAGTCGTTAATTTTTGATATATTGCCTAATAAATTTTGAAAAAAAAAAAAAAAAAAAAAACTATTTTAAAAATTTTGAAACGTTGAGTAGTTAACGCTTATCATAGTAGTCCATATCTAAACATTAATTCGAATGATTTTTTATATCGTCAACGATATTAGTGCATCGGTTATATGAGCCTACTCGATGCCAATGAGTAACTCGTTCCTGTCTAATATGAAACAATATTTATGTGCTTACTGTTGAGAATTATATAAACTGTTCACTCTGTTATTCGTGATAACTAGACAACGGTTTTTTAGGTTTTCACGTATGTTCTATTGACTGATTTTCAATATTTTAAAATATACCAGATAGAATTTGTTGTATTTTTGTCTATATAAAAAAAAAAATATCATATTTTTCATTTCTCCGTTTTTCTGGTCTCGAAAACAAATGTGTATGCTAAAAAAAAAAAAAATAAAATAATTCAATCAACCATTTTGCTATATTTTTTGTTGTATAAATTATTATATAGATATTCGATAATTCACATATTTTTACTAAAAACAATTAAAACAACTTCCGTATAATCAATATGCGTATTAGTTAACCGAAAAGGGTTTTAAAGATAAAATATTGGAACTATTATTGTTAAACAGTATTTTCTCACGAATTACATTGTTTCATCGTTTCTCGACATAATAGATAAGTGTCTTACGATTCGACGTATAGTTTTTTTTTTTTTTTTTTTTATAAATTTTTAATAACAAAATATTATATTCCCGGATTTTTTTTAAAAAAAAAAAACAAATAAAATAAATAAATTGATTACTTTGTTTTCTTCGTATATTTCGATAAATATAATTACATATGTTTAAATTTAATAATAATTATACGAGTTTTTTTTTTTTTTTTAAATATAATTTAATTGTTTACAATAATGGCTCACCTAAATCCTAATACAACTATTGGCACAACAAACATAAGTAGCTGCATATTAACACACACACACACACAAACTAACAAATTATCATAAAAAAAGTAATTAATAATTTACTAATTGATAAAATTGTTAAAATAATTACAACCGCGATTATTAATTATTTTATGTGTTTGTGTTATTCTACGAATCCAATTTCATAAACAAAATTTCATATTGGTCATTATTTAACGCAATTCTAATATTTTGACGCGATAAATAAATATTAATTAATTTATAATATTAATCACACTGCATTATAAATTACGTTACATTTCATACAAAGTCGTATCGCTTACGATAGGAACTTATTAAATTTATAAAATAGTAGCAAAATAAAAAAAAATGCGTCTACAATAGTATTTACCATGAAATCAAATATATACGTTAAGACAATTTTTTTTATAAATAATCATAGTTTTTTTCCAGAGAATATCACGATTTCAGAAAAAAAAAAATAAATTAAATTCATTTTATACGTTTCTTTGGCCTAACAATAGTTACTATATTTTTAAATCTTCATGCCATTCTCGAAGCACATTAACCAGTCAAGAAAATCGGTTCAATCTCAAAGACATATCAATTTAAATAATTTATTCAATCATTACACAAGACAAAACTATCTCATTTTTGTAAGTGTATGTAATATACAAGCTAAATAAATAATATCGAAATACCGAGAGTATAAAACTTAAAATTAAGTAAAATTAATGGAACCATATTCGAATGGCCATCGAACTACAAAAGTGGGAAACACGAGACAGTTATAAAATAGATTAAGAATTGGCCATATAAAGTTTACTCGTGGATACTTGATGGCCAAGGAAGAACCACCATTGTGTTTTACCCGAGGTATTCGACTCGCAATAGAACATATAGCAACTGAGTGTTGCCAATACAAAACACAATGTACACAAATCAAGATTCTTCCAAGATCAATTATACGAAAGCCTAGTATCGCAAATAAAAGCAACAAACAAAACAATAACAATTTTCAAGTAGATAGACTTATATATACTAATTAAAAAATAGATACGGTATAGACTGTGCAAAATTATCATTATAATGCCTATAATACCTTTTGTCGTTGGAGCTAATTTGATCAATAAAAATAAATAAATATAAATTGTAATTATATTGCGATATGTATGTGATTATAATGTATTAACTTTTGAGATGAGAACTGTTAAAAATGTAATAAAATAATAATAATTAATAGTATGAATCATCACGATTACGATACATATCGTTGTGTTTATTAGACAAATAAAACGGTTATTTTATTATATATAAAAGATTAAATTAAGTCTATATTAAAGTACAATAAAAAATAAGAACCAATAAAATGATTTATTATCAATTATGAAAATACTGCAGATAACTTATATTTCGTGTTTGGTGTTGTCGTGTTCAACAATCGATAATTTATTTATTGCGAATTGTGTTTAACGTTGAATAGATTGTTATAATGTGCAGAATAACGTCGATTTAAAAAATAAAAAATAAATAAAAGCACGTTTGTTTTTATAAAAAAACGTGTAATAAAAAAAAAAAAAAATTAATAATTCTCATACAAATATGATGATAAAATAAATCGTTTACAATTTGGAACAATACGAGTATGAGTATAAATAATTACTTTCAGACGTAAAAATCAATATTTAATTGGATTTCGTTTTCACAAAGGTATAATACATTCATTGATATTATTTTCCGTTGGAACAATACAATTTCAAAAATAAAAATTCATAACATAGATGGCCGTGACTGTTTTGTTTGGCAATACTTTAGAAAAAAAAAAAATCAACGCCATGGCCATTGAAATCCAATATCCCGCCCTTTAAATTCCGTTGCCCATGTTTAAATTCGAATTACAACATAAACGGCACAATAATTCAATACCGGGTTACGTGATTTTCGCTATGCTGCCCGTTTTAGTCGGTTTGAGACGGTAAATGCACCGCGCCTCTTAAATACTAGGCCATTTTTTTTTTTGAACCCAATCATTAATTATACCAGAGGTTCCCAAACTGTGCGGTGTGTTGTCAGGGGAGCCGCGGCTGTGCCTCGCTGCCGACTATGTTATCTGGTCTAAAAATAAACAACGGTATTTTATGATGACGAACACGGTCATTTTTATTACCATTATCTTGATTCCTACATTTAGTTATTATTACTATACTAACCAATTATTGTATTTGATAAAGATAAACGACTGTTCGTGTCTGGTGAAATTCGTTTCTGCGTTAGTACCTATTTATTACCTATACACTCCGATATCAGTCTCGGTGTGTTATAATATTTTGTTCAAGTTTCTTAAGAGTATATATTTAGTAAGGTCTGCGATTATTATGGATTATTATTATGTTATTATGGATCGATTTTTATTAAACAATCGTAAATGTACGAGTACATGTGAAGACGAAGAAATTTTACCATCAACCAGTCGAGGTGAAACAGTAAAAAAGCGAAAATGTCGTAAGTATGATGATAGTTATTTGGATTTTGGTATTACGTCAACAGAAATTAACGGTGAAGAGAGACCACTATGTGTAGTATGTATGAAAGTTTTGTCACCAGAATGCATGTTGCCGAGTAAATTGAAGCGCCATTTAGAAGCAAACCACAAGTATATGATTGACAAACCTCGAGATTATTTTATTAGAAAGTTAAAAGAACTAAAACAGGAAAAAAGTACGTTTTTCAAGAATGCATCAATACCATCCAATGCTTTGATTGCATCTTATAAAGTGTCCTATAGAATTGCGAAATGTAAAAAGCCCCATACCATTGCAGAACAACTTATCTTACCGGCTGCTATAGATATGGTGAATATTATGGTTGGTGAATCTGCTGGGAAATTACTCTCAAAAGTGCCTTTGTCCAATAATACGGTTAGCCGCAGAATTCACCATATGGCGGAGGACCTCAATGATCAATTGATAGAAAAAATCAAAGAAAGGGAATTTGGGTTGCAGCTGGACGAGGCTATGGATACTAATAAGGATGCTCATTTGATATGCTATGTTAGGTTTATAGATGGTGATGACATAGTAGAAGACCTACTCTTTTGTAAAAATATTACAGCAAGCGCTAAGGCTCAGGATTTATTTGATATTCTTAATAATTTTATGTCAGAAAATATGTTGGATTGGACTAAATGCGTCGGTGTTTGTGAAATTATGTGAAACTGGGTTTTCGGCGGTCGCTGTGACAAAAAGCAAATATCGGTCAAAAATCAACGTGGAGAAGGAAATGAGAGTAGCAGTATCAAGTTTGATCCCAAGATTTGAAAAACTATGCAGTGATGTCCAGGCTCATCCATCTCACTAATTCAATTGCTTTCTACAAATAAACTATGTCTAATTTACTTTACCTAATAAAATTAAAATTAAATATTTCAGTGTATAATTATATAAAATAAATATGTTCATATTATCTATTGAAAATTATACATGTTTATTATTTTATCTATTTTATTTAAAAAAAGGTCGTAAATTTTATTAAGGGCGCCAGGAACAAACTTCAGTTCTAATAGGGCGCCACGAGTAGGAAAAGATTGGGAACCTCTGAATTATACAATTCAAAAGTCCCGCAATGCACGTCGACCTGATGCAACGGCTGATCGAAATCTAATTGAAATTTTAATTCCGGGCACGTTACGGCCAACACATAATAACGCAAAATAATAATTATTTGACTTACGCACGAAATGAGATACGAATTTCCGTAAAAACCGTCGGCAGTCGACGGCCGCACGGGTGTGGGAGAAAAAACAAAGAAAAAAAAAAAAACCATCATGTGTTTTCTACGCCGTTAAATCAATATAGATCGGCGGTGCCCGTACCTAATATTGTTTTTTTTTATTTTTTTATTGAAATAATGATATCATACATAAAAACCAATAAATTCCAATGGCATCGTAATACAACGACGTGCCCTGGCTGTAGTAATAATAACACGGACGGCAAACAATTTTTCGTTACTCAATAAATATTTCATTTCCCGTTTATAATATATTAAAATATAACGCACCCCGCCCGAATAATATTTTTTTTTTTTATATATATTTAGTATATTATTATTATTATTATTATTATTATTACTATATTTAGCGTATACAATATAACGCAATATCGTTTATGTACGCATAAACAACCGGATTTTCGGTACCTATACCGACATATTATTATTATTAAATTGCGAAAATACGTACGCGGTTTTATAGCAATAGCAATAGCGTAAAATACCTACCCCACTTTTTTCCCTCGCCCTTTATTTTTTTTTTTTTTTTTTTTTTTTTTTTTTTTTTTTTTTTTTTTTTTTTTTTTTTATAAAATCATTTCGGGCGATTTTAGTCGCGACTGGGCCCGGAGGGAATAAACGACCCGTCAGCAAATATTACCGTATAATACAGTCAATATCGCGACAATGCTCTACTATCGATTCCGGTACATTCCCGACTAAATTATTGCGATTTATAATAATGAAAATAATATCCCGGAGTTTGGCAATATATCGAATTTACGTCGATTTCGACGTAGGATTTTTTGTTAATATCTATTGTTATTGGTATATTTTTTTTTTTTTTTTTTTTAGTTAATTTTATCGACATTTATAATATTTATACACGCGTGGTATGTCGGTGACTTATCGCAAACGTTCAGTTTTCGTCCGGGATCGCGCCGGTGGTAGTCACAGCTGTTTCCGTCATCGGTCAGTATTTACCGATTACCGCGAAAAATATTCCTTAGTCAAAAAAAAAAAAAAAAAAAAAATAGAAGAAATATTTTCGTTTCTCCCGAATGCGCGGCCGCAGATAAGTTGTCGACATTATATAATATTATAACGGTTTTTACCATGGTATAATACTGTTGTACCAGTATAGTCAACAGTATTTACAATTGGGATTACTCAGTGATAATAATATATCGTTCCGAACAGTAATAAAGATAAACGTGACGATGAATGCGGACAATTTTATATTCCCGAACAATTTTACATAGTCTTAGTATCTTATTTGTTTCGGTTTAGGCATATTCTCGGATGATCGTACGGTTTTCATGAGTTTTGTAGTTTGCACAAAAAAAAAAAAAAAAATAAATAAATCGGTAGCGACAAGAAAACACTGAAGACGAGTAAAATAATTATAACGGAAAACCATTCCTCGGTTAAAAAACAAAGAAATCTTATCGTTTTTCCAGACTGCGCGGCCGACAAGTTGCCGACATGCTTAGTTATATTATTGTATAATAATATTCCAACGCTTTTTATATTTTTATTTTTTATAGTGGTATAATAAAATACCATATATATATATATAGCCAATCATATTTACAATTGGGATTAATCAGTGATAAAAATATGTCGTACCGAACAGTAATAAAGATAAACGTGACGATGAATGCGGAAAATTGTCCAATGATCAAATGTAATATCTATTAATAATATTATATTGCAATCCGTTAGACGTACACAAAAATCTATATTGAGAAAAAAAACCAATAATAATAATTGTTGAGACGGTTAAAAAAACACGCCCAATTGTCTGGCGTCGAAATGACGCGACACCCAATCAATGTAATACGTCTACAATTTAGATAAACAGTAGACAAATAGTTGTATACTCTACGTCTATAAAAGCGCAAAAAATATGTTATGGTTTTTTTTTTTTTTTTTTTGCTACATAAAAAAAAACGCTAAGCGAGGTACAATTCCGTTTTATAACAATAGTAATTAAAATACAAAGTTTAATTTTCATATATTGGGTATTTCGGCATATTCGGCACACATGCAGTTAGGGAAATATAAATAAATCGGAGAAAGATATTATTATTTTATTTACATTCCCGAACATTTTTACATAATGTTAAGTGTTTGGTTCGGTTTATTTTTATTCTTGGATGGCCGAGCACGGGTTATATGAGTTTTGCAGTGTGCAAAAAAATCAAAATCGGTAACGACGATCGGTAACTCTGAAGACAAGTACAATAAGAAATTAAATATAAATTTAAACAACTAATAAACCTATTTATTATTTTTTTTATTTTTTTTGCGCATATTTCAAGTATACCTATATTTTTAGAATTTCAATGCATCTAATATATAATATATTTAGTAGTGTTTTTATTAGTTATTTCCCCTCGTAGCCGAGATAATCGTTCAGAAATCAACGTCAGTCGTGTATTCGTTATTCGTTTTCAAGGAAAACTGTCGGGAATCTAGAAAACATTTTAAAATTAAAGTAACCAACAATCCGCATTTATCGAGATACCGATTGGGAAAATCGAACGGTTTTTACAAAAGGAAAAAATAATAAAACACATCTTAGTAACACAATAATGGCACACTCGGAATCTAACAAAAAAACCATATTCGTCTATAATATTATGTTTATTACATTTTTTTTATTATTATTTTATATATACAATATATGTATTAACGTTTTTGTCCATAATATAATTTAAGATAAATTAATTTTACGATAAAAAAAAATAAGATTATTATAACAATATAATACGAGTATATAATGATGATTATAGGCATTTTAAAAAAAAAAAATGTTGTTGATTATAGTAATATATATATATATATATTATAATATACTTATATAATCACGATTCCGTTTAAAAAACATTATTTTTTATGAGCGGACATTATTGTTATTATTATTATGCACTCTATTTACATATTAAATTTTAATCGTCTCTCGTCTGCAGTATATACAGACAATTATTTTACGACTCTGATAAATAAATGTTAAATGGGTATTGTGAAATTAGTTACAAATATCGATAAGTGATAATATGTGATATAATAAAATAATAAAACATGATAAAAAAAAAAAAAAGAAAACCGTATATTACCGTTATTGCACGATTATTACTATAGTATTCTTATTATATTATCCGAGAGTTTTGATTTATAACGATATTAGTTCCACGTTTTACAATTGTGGTTTATATGGTTTTTATTTCGTTCGTATAGGGGACATTTATGTAGAAAAGAAAAAAAACAATTTCGCATCGCTCAAAATCTAAATAAAAAATACCAGAACATACTTTGTACCGCGTTGCCACTGTTTTAGACGGTGAGTTTGCGTGGAAAACAATAAGATATAGAAAAATGTATTTTTATATTTATAGAACGCAACGATAAACCGTTACAATCACAAAACGATTCTAAAGGGGATCTCGGTCGTCTTTACCCACTCTAGAACCCGACAAGGTAACCCAAAATTTATTAACAAAAATAAGACCAATGTATCGTCTTTTGTAGTCGGATTTTTAATTGTTTAGAAAAACTTTTGTGAATCGATCTGGAAAAATCGTACAAATAAATGCACAACTAGGCAACAAATCCGCAATTTTGAGGTACTATTACAATTTGGAGCATTTTTACTAACCGAAAGATTGTAGTCCAATAAAAAAAAAAAAACGCATCTCAATAAAACATTTTAAAAAGTTCTTCGCTACATTTAAATTGATTTAATTCCTTCTTACATCTAATGTATCTATATATTTTAAATGTAAATATAAAGTAATGGTGTACGTATAAGGCGAGTGCGGTTCTCTGTATGTATTTTACAATTACAGAGACAAATCGTAAGTATCATTTCGAAAAGCTTCTATTCCTTCAATCAAAACTAATTGATGAGGAGACCGAATCGGGGAATTACGAGTATATTGCATACAAGACTTGCACTTTGTGTAGTACACCGATTACAGAACAAAATAATATTAGTTAATTTGTGGCAATGACGTCCAATAAAACCTAATTGCCACTAAGATGTATAAACGATTGTTTTCGAAATAATATGTAAGCCAAAGGTTAAATTTTGACTCGAATATAATTTCTAAATCACTGATATGCGAACGGCTAATAAACAACGCTATATTGAAAAATATTTTAAGAGAAAATTATTATGTTCCTTTTGCGGCGGAAAGATACGACGCAATCGCATTTTAATATATGTTCGTGTTTTCATTTCAATACTATAAAATACTAATAATTGCCTACACTCCGAATAAAAATACGGCGTGTGAAAATTGTGTTGGAAATGTATTTCTTATCATAAGTACGACAGACAAGAATAACAACTAGGTAATAGTTAGTAGTTTTAAAAATGAGACTTTCAATCGATTGTACTGTTATTGAGTACCTGTAAATCGAGCATTAATATATAATATGTTACTGTAGTAAATGTATTAAAGTGATACTGCAGACCGTTTTTTTAAAATAAAACACACGTACGTCGTAGTTCAAAACCAATATAATGTGTCCCCGCGGCCTCGCGGAAACTGAATTTTACCTACGTATTTTTATTTAGTCATCTAGCATAGATAATTATTATAGTGAATAATACGGAGACAATATTATGACGTATCGTGGTAAAATATTTAATAGGTTAAGGAAATATATTGTATTTAATTATCAACATAATATTATACGTATAATTCGTATGTAAAATGTGAATGCAAATACATTTGGTTATTTTTTTTTTTTTTTTTTTAATCGGTTATTTCGGTATTTATATTATATTCTTGAGGGTTCTGTAACTGGACAACATCCCTCCTTAATATTAGGTAAATATTCTGTAATTATCCTATTTGCTTACTGTACAAATGCTACAGATTGTAAATATGCAATGTTTTTTTTTTCTAATAAAAAAAATATATATATTACATTATACGGTGAGAACAAGGCGGACTGTTTCGAATCCATTTTTTTTTGTTTTCAAAGAGACACAGATATTATATAAACATCACGATAATATCGAGTAAAATATAGTAAGCACCTTAGCACTAAGAAGGTCCTTTGAGTGAAATCGGCCGTTAGAATTGTATCCGTTCGTAAGTATAGATAAGAACAATGACGTCGTTACATTCTACTGCGATTTGAATCCTACCTAAATGTACATCAAGAAATATTAACGATTGAAAAATTCGATAATCTCAAACATATTAGCAGGGTTCGTAAGTTCATACATTTGCGTGTTTATTTTGCTACACAGGAATATATGATAAGTGAAGTACAAATCCGTTTCATAACAATAGTAATAAAAATACAAAATTTAATTATGTAAATATTTTGGGTATTTTGGCATATTTGGCAATATGGGTAGATTTTTTGGAGTTGTTAACTAGCATGTTCCGTAAAATTATTACTTCTTATTTACGTTCCCGGACATTTTTACATTATCTTAGTATTTGTTTCGGTTTATTTTTATTCTTGTATGACTATGGATTTTATGGGTTTTACAGTTTGCATAAAAATCAAGATTGGTAAACACGAGAAAGCTTTGACGACAAGTAAAACAAATATTATTTAAATAAAAATCAAAAGAAATAAATTATAACTTTTAAAAATTAATTTTTCAAGTGCACATTTTGCATGTTTCTAGTGCATAAGTGCATGCTTATTTATGCGTTGTTTAGTCCGTGAACTTACGACCCCTGCTTATTAGTAATACTCCGGTTGTCGTATCGTTTGTTTTTATAGCCACAGAATTTTAAATATATATATGGTGATGATGTAAAATCAGTGGTGCCAATTGAAGAGGTAAGGGGGGCCAATACAGGGCACTTGCTTCCCTCCACTCTCCGAAAATGTATATAAACCTATTATTTTCTAAAAATGTATCCAATTTTTTTTTTTTTTTTGGTCATATATATATTTATTACACTATACAGTAGTTATACATATGTATAGTGGATACAATATATATTATATTGGATGGGTGACGGTGGTAAGGTATTGGGTGTATTTGTTGTTATCATTAGGTGTTAATGTCTTATTTGCCAACGAGAAAGAAGTAAATCGTAGAACTTTACTTCATATTATATGTTATAAGTACTCTTTTGGTAATATAAAAGTAATATTATGAACCGAGAATTACGTTTACTGAGTACGGGGAACGATCAATTTAAAATACTATATTTTTTCCCTGGACAAATAACAATAAAAATCCAGTACGCAAACATAGAATTACATCAATGATATATTTAATATCGGCCTGTAAACGGTGAAACACTGATAACGCGGATTGGTTTATTTTATTTTTATTATTAATGACGTCTATAAATTAATAACCGCGGACACCCCAGTCACGAAACCGTTTTCGTTTCGGCCTTGAGTCGTATCGTATAAAATAATATTACAAATGCGCACAGTTATATACTAGCAGGGAGGCCTTTATTTTCGAACTTTTTAATTTGTCATTTATATATACTATTTTAACATGCGCGGTACAAAATGTAATGTTAATCGTATTTTTAATGATAATCTATAAGCCGTTGTTTGCATTAATGTATATATAACAAGGCAATTTCGTGGTGGAAACGTAGCCCCCGCGGGTCCGCACGGGGCCACAGTCGCGCCGCACACAATGCGTAGTTGCGAATTCGGAATGTGCAGTAGGTAATGTAATAGTGTGCAAGTTCGTGACCGATCTTACGATTTGTCGCCCGATGGTACGTACATTGATAATTTCCGCAAAAATTCCCACGATAGATAAGTTTTCAATAAAACAAATTTTTTTTTAAATGTTATTATTTTTTTTTTTTTTAAAAAACACACTTTGTTGCCGAGTAAAATGCTACGATTCCTCCGCGTAGTGTCGTTAAAAGATGCGGATTTTTTGTCGCCCGGCGGAATTACATTTAAAAACGTCATTTAGATTTCAGACGGGTTTTAGAAAAAAAAAATGACGACACATCGATTTGGTTTTTATCGATTTCCGGGTTTATCTCTTGGTCACAACGGAGAAAAAACACGACGGACGACTAAAACCGGGCGGGATTTCTTCACCGTCACTTTGGTTCGGACACCGATCGGACATACGTATTATATTATATACGACCGCGGACTTTTTTACAACAATATAATGCAATTTTTGGACGGTAGGACACCCGAAACGATATCGGTCGCGCGAAAATCCACGCCGGACGCGTAATCGGTGGGTACACGCGTACAACAATACGACGAAAAGGACGGTGGGGGGGGGGGGTAGAAACAAAAAAAAAAAAAAAAACAAAAAAAAAAAAACGGAGGAAACCCGACCTGAGCCCTTGGCCGTTTTGCGATATTAATTATCGATCGGGCTGCGGCGGCTAATGTATATGGGTTGAATTTGATTAATAGTGTTTGACTACGCCAGTCGTTCTCTGTGTACGCTTCACTTTGGGTTTTTCGCGGTCATCGGCACGTTCGCACGCGCACGGCCGCACGTTTTACACACTCGGCGGACCGGCCGCGGGACACGGTACGGCCGGGGTGGCAACACCGGTGTGTAGTAATTCAACTAAAGAAATGCACGCGCGCGGACCGAGGGCACGCGGCGGCGGCGGCGGCGGTGTGGTGCACCGGACATTTGTCAGCGCGCGACGGCCGGGGCGGCGGTGTGCGGCGCGGCGGGCGCATCGGCGGGGCACGTCCCACACCCTGCCAATAAAGCAAGATTGATGACACGTATTAACAAGAGGACGACAGTCACCGCGGCGGCGGCCCCGACTGCTCTATACTATTTCTTCTCCGCGCCGCCGTTCCGGACAGACCGCGCGATCTCTCGTCCTCGCCCGTACCGTACCGCCGCCGGCCCCGGCCCGCGCCAAGCCGCGCGGACCCGCCGATACCGCAAAACCCGACGTCGCCGACGCCGACGACGACGACGACGACGACCGTCTTTTTATACACACGCGCGCCCCGGTACCCTTTGTCTTCTCGTCTTATACCGCACCTTAAGACCTATTTTTTTTTTCTCCTCTTCTTCGCAGTACCTACCCTACGACGCATTCCGGAGCGCACTGTCGCGGCCGTTCAATCCCGATCGCAAATCTCTTCGCCGTAAACGTCCCGTCCCCTGCGTATACTCTCCGCCGACCCGGCCCTAATTTATCATGACTAAACCGGCATTAGCCGCGCACCGCCGTCGCGGCCGGGCCGCGAGATTCACCGCCAATAATAATAAGTCCAACGACGTTATTGTATTAAATCGGCGTGTTTACCCCTCTGTATATTATACTACCGTCGAGGTAATTCTAGGACCACCGCCACCGCCACCGTGCTCATCAGTGCTGTTCGTGCTCCCGTTAACTTTATGGTCCTCGGTAAATTCCCACCTGTCGTCGGCCCGCACGACTTGCACCGACGTACAGTTCTCGAACAACATAACGCATTTTTTTTTATTCTCCCTTCGGTGAATAAAACATCTAACACTGAAAAGCATCAAAAGTATTTTAAGTGTTTTCTCAATAAAAATATCCAATTTGAAAAGAACGATATAATGCGAAAAAAGTTTTAATACAAAAACAACAAAAAATATTTTTGATCATTATTTCGTAGTCAACTTGGGAGTGGTAGAAAAATGTCATTAAATTTATTGAACAAAAGTGTTGGACCCCCACCAAAACGTTATCAAAATAGACAAACTTTAACAAAATGCCAAAAAATATGTTATTAAATTGAGTGTAAAAAATATAAAAGTCCGAACTACTAGAGTTATTAAAATGTTGTCAAGTTTTAAATCCATTTTTCAAAATTACAAAAACCAATGTCGATAATGCAACACTATAATTTGTATTAAGTAAATGGAAAATAAAAAGGTATTTCGATAGATAATTGGTAAATTGGTGAAGGGTCCGCGCGATTTTAAGAAGTCTATATTTTAGTTTAAGAACTCTAATAATTGATAACGAAAGATTCCTCAATTTTCACGCTAAATTATTATTTTTAGAATTCTATCACTGGACAGCTTTCCTCGTCACACTATTTATCGTGTAATTATTATCCACGCCACATATATTATTTTCTTATTGTACATATGCTACAGATTGTAAACTTTCTGTTTTAATAAAACAAAAAAAAAAAAAAAATTAATTTTTTCTCAGATAATAACAATCAGAATACATATTTAAACGTTTTTTTTTTTTTTTTTTTTTTAATGTTTATATTATATACATTATATTTTGAAAAAATAAATTAATTTTTCACGTACGGTTTAAAACGTGTAATCGTATTGTTTAGCATTATTGATTTGCATTTTGTAGAATTTATATTTTATTCGTCATTAACCGCAGTGATGGGTCGGGCGGTAGTGAATATAATTATTATGTGTGGGTATAGGTATGCAATTATATAAGCCTCAACATGTTGTCGTAATAATTATTATCGTCGAAATGTTTCAATAATAATAACTGTGCACCTACCGTCGTCCTCCTTCATAGATCCCCGGGCACGAATAAATCATAACCGTAATAATTCGTCGGTAACCATTTTCCACATACGTTAAGTATATAGAATACGAATTTAAAACTACTACGCGTCTATTCGTGTTTGTACGTTGGAATAAAACTATTTAAAGAGTGTATAACATTTTCATAAAACTGTGGGCGCTTTTTTTTTAAAGGCGTGTAGTACTCGTATGTAACGCGTGTGTTTTTATTTTTTAAATAATATATTTTCGTTAGTATAAAATGTGTACATATGTATACGAACCCAGTACTTTCTCATTCGACTATTACTATTATTATTATTTTTTTTTTATGCGATATACTATACAAGTCTCTATAATTTATAAACACTTGTTTGTAAACCCTCCCCGGCACTAGCCCGTCATTTCGATCAATTATATATTATTATAACGTTAAACAACGATCGAGTGAGAATAAAAATAATAATATTTTGTCCGTTATTATATTTTCCGCGGCCAGGATTCGGAGATATCTTACAGAGTAGAGTGTCAAATCCGTCTCTTGTCCGCGTGAATACCACCAACTAGTATTTAACGCTATTTAACGGCACCCACGACCTCTCGACTAAACCTTTGAAATTAACTTTACGAACACAGACATAATACAAAAAACGAAAGTCGGTACGGTAATAATACAATTAAAAAAAAAAAAAAAAAAACATGTCCGTTGTGATTGTTTTTTACATCATCGCTACGCTCATCGTACAGGATAATGTTAATTAGTATCCACCGATAAGGTAGGATATATAGAGAGGAATTTAATATATATCTGTACGCAACGAAAAACGATTCTGGGCAAAATTCAGTAAATCATGTTTCGAAATGCTGTAATTTATACGATTTTAATCAAAATTTTATCTTTTAAGAATATAAAGAAAAAAACTGTTACATTACCTTCAACATTTTTCTTTGTACCGTTAAGTACAATTTAAAATAAACCGTTTGTCAAAATATTTGGTATTGCCGAGCCAAAATAATTTAATCCTTATAAAACCAAATACAAACTAAAATTTTAGTTTTTGACAAAAAAAAAAAACACATACTCATAGTAATACCAATACAATCCTCGCGTGTTTTTTGTTCAGAATCTAAAAAATAAAAACCCCAAATGAAATATTTAAAACATTTTTAATTCGTGCATAAATCGAACAGGTTTTCCGAAGACATTGTCAACTTCACGGTACCTAAAATAAACACCGTTTTTTGTGTCGATTGCTCGATATAGATTACCTGATTATTTAATATTTTATGTAGATATTAAATTTTCGTTTATTTTGTTTATAAAAAAAAAAAAAAAAAATGTTTTAGAAAATACTATAGTAAATATACCATAGTACATCATAAGGGAGGGTATATATGAAGTAATTTTAGATATTCGATATAATTTTGCCCGCCCCCCCCCCTCAAAATTCAAACTGGCCAAGTTATTCCGATGATACGATTATGACCTTTATGGCAATGGGGGGTGGGGTGGGGGTGCGGAGGATAGCAAATATTTTAAATCCCGCAAATCCATACCGAATATTATAGTACCATAAACGGTGTTAGTCAGTTTAAGTGATAATTATACTTGTTTTTCCTACGTGTTATCTTCTATTATTATTATTATTATTATTATTATTATTGTTGTTGTTGTACCATGTCTACGGGACCGGTCAATCCGGCCAATTATCGTAGAACAGATACGGTCTGTTCTGTTTGAACTCCGAACCGAGAGCAAGAATCCGCAGGGGAGGTAGCCGCATGCCCAGCCACTCTCCTCGCATTGTACCGCCTATGTAGACATTATATTATATTATAATAATAATAATAATAATAATAATAATATAATGTAGTGAGTAGAATTAATACACACATACGTACGCATTACACACGCGTAATGCAATACACCAGTGTTGGGTAAGTACCGCTCGAATGGTTATGCAGTTATTTTAATTAGCGCAGCGATGATTATAATTCCGACCTGCTGAATGTGTACCAACACTGATGCGACCGAACGTAATTAGTTTGTGAAAAAAAAAATTATAAAAAAAAATAGAACGTTAGAAAATTAACTTGGTAAATTCTTTTTTTTTTTTTTTTTCAAATAAATAATTCGACTGTAAAATTTGATGATTTCGTTAAAATATACGTAATTTTACGGGATTGTACTTAAAAATTTTGAAATTTGAAATAAAATAATTTATTATATTTTCCTGAAAACGTGCTACTCGGCTTCGTACCATTAGTCGTATTTTGTTATGTTGTTTAAATTTAACTTTAACTTGGTTATTTTTCTTTTCATTATGATTTAACTTAAAACCGAAACTAGTTGAAAACAATTAAGTCAACTAGCCCGACTTTGATCGCGACATACTTCGAACGGCCAATTTAAACGGATTTCGTTGACGATTTTCATCTTTCGTTGTGGTGAACCGCCATCCGAGTAAATTTAGATAATATTATTATTATTATTATAACAGTCGTACACGTACAACTCGCATGGGTGTATACCCATTATCAGAGGCGACGAATACGTACCTATAAGGCGGTTGGTTAAACAAAACGGTTTACTTAATACGCATTAGATAGTACACCAAGTAAATCGTATTTTCATTTATCCCGTTGTCTACTAGTCGTAATTAAAATACGTGTTCGTTGTACGTGCCGAGGGGGTGAGCGGAACGGTAAAAAAAAAATAATAATACGATTAGCACCCCACATGATAGAAACGAATTCGGCGCCACTGCCCTCCACATTGTTCACATCCGACGTCTGACGTATACAGTAGCGCAATTAGGATTTTTTTTCAGTGGTTGGGGGGAGGGGGTGTTATACATAATTATACTTAGAAAAATGAAAAAAAAAAAAATGTATAGTTAACAATAACATATTACTCGAAATTTTACGTTTAAAAAATATTTCTGAATAGGAGGGAGGGGGAGAGGGGTCAAAACCACCAAACAATCCACCTGGTTGCGCCTCTGGACGTTTACAATTATTTTTATAGAATATTAATATTATGATGCGGCCACGACTAACTAATTTTAAAAGGTTTCTCCAGATTAATTATCTCGATTCTTATACAAAACGTATATATATATATATTGTATACTACTGGCTGCAAGTTTCTCGGATTTCATCGCGCCTAGGAACTTTCCTGCAGATGGTAGGTATATCAATGGAAACCAATTTAAACGCCGGGAACGCCGTCGTTGATAAATATGAAACTGCCATAAATTAAAAGTTAACGAATATCGCGATCCTTACAACTATACGTACAGCATCCAACAACATGGATCGTTAATTCTATATTTGGAGTGTACGAATAATGTAATTATCTCGAATCCGCCGAATCGTACGTTTTGATTATTTTCGGAATACTATAAAACAATAATTGTTTTTATGATTATTGTTTAGGCACGATATTTCGAACGTTATAGGAAGTGGAGACTTCTTATAATTGATATTTTTATATTACAACAAATTCGAAAAATAAATAAATGCAAACAATATTACTCTTGGATAATTATTTAAACACGATAAGAATAACCCGTATCGATTTTTTTATGAATAATCATTTTTTCTTATATTTAGAACCAAACTGTGAATTGTCACGGGCGGGGATAGGCATAATCTGACCGGCCCACACGACCATATCCAAGATGAAAAAAAAAATATTACTTCGACCTGGAGAGCACCCCATTTCATTTTTTTTTGTTAAGACAATTTTTATCTAAATAATTATTCGAATAAATAGCTAATGTAATTATTCGAATTATTTATGTATAACGGTTTTCCGTTTATTAAATAAAAACTGGAATTTTGCAACTTGAACAGTTTTCTATAAGAATCATATTTTTTGCGGATAACTGTATTTAAAAAATAATTCGTATACATTTATATTGGAATGTACACTGTATGTAAAACGTTTTTATGTTTCAATGGGCAATGATTTAATTTGTAATACATCTTATGTACAGAATCATAGATAGTAAAGTATTAGTTATTTATATATTAAATATCCAATAATAATAATCATAAATAATATGAATAGCTATAGTTTTTTAAATGGGTTCCTTGACTTTTTAAAATTCCACGACTTTTCCGGATTTCCAGTATCCATGACAACCGTGTGATTTGACCACGTGATCATATATGTTTACACCTTTTAATTTAAATTAATCCTGTTCGAATTTTGAGGCCCAACCAAATTTGTAAAATATTAATTGAAAATAACAATTTGTCGGTGTAGGTAAATATTAACCGTTTTCTAATAGTTTTCTAACTACTGTAATATTGTTCTGCAGGAGAGTATTTTTAATCTTAATCTAAGTTACATTGTAGTCCACAATTCAAACTATATTATACACTACTTCATAAACACACAGAACCGGATGCTTTTTAAGTACCTATTATTTATTCGTATGGCTGCTAGTACCTTTTAAAACTACAAAATAAAAATATTTCATTTGTGTGGACGTATATGATTAAAATAATATCAAAGTAAAACGAGATTTCCGACGTTTCGGAACTGCAGTCGGTTGTTTATTCTATTTGACAAAATTAGTGGGCAAAGGAAGTTGTATAACTGACCGAACTGAATGTTAATGTGCAAAACAAATTACGCACAGCCAGGTTCGCTGCAGAGTTTAATTAACGGTAATTGGTTTATTCGTTCATGGTTTTTTTTTTTTTTTTTTTTTTCAGATCTGTACCCGCAAAACTTCTTAGCTCGTGACCAGTGTCCGTTATCTGTTTATATTTATATTCATGAATGCTATACACGAATAATATTAACGTCAGGGTTGATTTAAAATACGATTTAATGAATTGTCCGTCGTTATTATGAGGAGAACACACTACCGATATTTAAGGGGAGCGTATGTGCAGTACTCGAATTGGAAAAATAAAAGAAAATGAGGTTTGCCCGCGCACTATATTTTTTTATAAACTGATAAATATTAGTTTATGCAAAAATATAAAACTAATTGGACACGTCATTCGATTTTAACTAGAGGTATACTGTAAACATTTTAAATCCCTAAATCAACTATTGTCGTTTGTCCCTGGTTCGTATAAAATGCAAATTATTATTAATACTATTGTTAAACGTTTTAAATGAACACGGAGCATTATCAACGGTATGCACTTTTTACACTTGAGTACTGCAATGTAAAATAGTCATTTAAGTGTAACAAAATATTCGTCGGGCGTTGACGCTGACAGAAGCAATGAGAATAATGCAAGGAAGACACGTATATTATGTAGCGGCGAGGGGGGATTAATGAAGAATAGAGTTTGAATTTTAATTAATTCATTTTTTTTTTAATTGCAAAAATGACGCTTGCGGAGGTTTCATCATTTTTAAGAGAATGTCTACATTTCAATGAAAACAAGAAATACTACCACCGGTATTTTGACTGTTAAAATGATTTTGGGTGGATAATAACTACTCGGCCTATATAGACCCAATGAAGAAACCAATATTCACCATTAAAACAAAAAAGTGAACATGTACTTGTGTGCAACGTAGGTTTAAGTCTTTCGATACCAAAAAGTCATTATTGTTCTAAAATCGAATAAAATTGTATGTTTTTCAAACTAGAATAGTCGATTTCGCAGCGGTTGTGTATCGATAAATTATGACCAACGGTACACGGTGCAAGTTCTAATCTGGTCAATTATCTTCAGGCCCCCTCTGATGCCGAAGTCCGAAATACGCGGAGTTTTCGGTAAAGAATTTTCGTTTTACACGATTGGTGGTGGTCGTACGACGACAGTGTCGTTATTGTATTGTCCGCGGCCACGAGGCGCGCGTTGCGTGATGTAATGAGCCCGGGGGCGTATAATTTATAACAGCAGTTGTCCGTCTCATTCCGGATACCCGACCTATACCTAAATAGCATAATATTTAACGTATAAACCGCCGAGTATTGTAAATTATTCGTAATGACCGTGGATGTAGTGTAATAAATTACAATAAATATACCTGTGGCAATATAACGACCGACCGGAGAAACGCGATTAATACACGGAGGCGCTGTATGTTACGTATCGTACCAAAGCATTTCGAAGAAAAAAAAAAACCCCCCGTTTTTCCGCGGTGTATTTTTAATTTTTATTAAGGCTCAAAAAGTAAATACAAAGGCCGATTTTGAAAATACTAACAGAGATTCGAAATTAGAAAAATAAACAAATTTAAAAAACCGGGGTTCGATATCGATTTTAAATGTCGATAAAAAAAACGTTTAAAAAAAATCGAATAGTAATATCAAAATCGAAACAATTCAAATTAGAAATTCAACCGTATACGGTCAACAGGTCTATTAATATTGTTCGCCGGAAGGTATTGGTTAATATTAATATTAACGTCA
The DNA here is from genome assembly GCA_956483605.1 of Tuberolachnus salignus. Classification (NCBI taxonomy): domain Eukaryota; kingdom Metazoa; phylum Arthropoda; class Insecta; order Hemiptera; family Aphididae; genus Tuberolachnus; species Tuberolachnus salignus. Next base: position 24,415,534 of record OY101435.1, read on the forward strand.
GGGTTGATTTAAAATATGATTTAATGAATCGTCCGTCGTTATTATGAGGAGATCACACTACCGATATTTAAAAGGGGAGCGTGTATCGCAGTACTCGAATTGGAAAAAATCAAAAAAAAAATCGACAATGAGCTTTGCCCCCACACTATATTTTTTTTTTTTATCCATAGACTAAGGGGCCGATTTCACCAACTAACGTTAATCACGGTTAATCTCGTGACTTTAATCTGGATTCACGTAGCCAACTGGTGATTTTGGATTTCGCCAAGTCCGGTTAAGCGTAACGGCTGCATAATTACAATTAGGAACTAACCGGCCAAACTTTGCCGATTAGCGTTGTTAATCGCGGTTAGCTGCCGGAGCTATTGATAACGTTATTAATTATCAACAATGTATATTTTTCGTATTTCGGTTTAAAATATCCATTGTAGATAAAAACTAATTGCCCTTTACGAATACAAATGAATTTGTTATTGTAAAAATATTACTATCTTATCACTATTATCGTACAATCATATCGCGCGGGACGGGTGTACGAGGTGATTGTGGTGTGTTTTGATCACGGTTATTGGAACCGTGATTGGAACGGCGGAATTCAAACGATGTTAATCACGATTAAATTTACACGATTGCGTGCAACCGCGATTAATTGAATCGTGATTAGTGTGTTTTTGGTGAAATCGGCCGTTATACGTCGTCTAGGCGGAGCATTCACGCGTGGTCTGTCCGACCGGATCATGAGGGACGGACTGATATGTAAACATGTGCGAGTGAGAACAACTCCCCACGCACCGAGGACGGCTAACCAAAGCACTCGGTATAGTCCTCGTGAATAGCACCGCACACGGGTACGCGTTATCATACTGTTAATGTTCTACAGTAACAACACTGAAATGTTGTTAAAACGATAAAAAAAACTTTTAAAATGGACGACTAAAATCGTCAAAAAAAAAAAAATTTACAATATATGTTTTAAATCGAAATCTAAACACAATTACATCGATATTCCGCAAGAAAATAAAAATCGTGTAATCATAATGATTGAAATCTGAACAAATTCATATCAAATGAACAAAATTGAACATTTTATTATCGATTTGAAGCCCTGTAAAAAAACAAACACATTTCGGAGAGATAAAAAAATGGCAATTCCCAAATAGAGGACGGTTTGTTTTTTGTCACAAATCTACACAATCATTTGATGTTGTCGTAATAATTTCCGTCAATATTGTCGACAAAAAAAAAAAAAAAAAACCATAATATTTTCGGGCTCTGAAACCGTATTCCGTAACGGAGGTCGGCCATCGTCCGATTTACATAACGACGTTCGGGTGCGCGTTCGTCAGGCCGGGCCGGGCGAGAGGCGCCGCGAGAGAACGCCCACCGAGGAACGCCGCGGCCGCTAATAGAGACGTCCGCGGACGCCGCGATCGCGAACGTGAAACGCCGCGGCACGACACCGCCGTCGCCCGCGGCCGTGTTAATTATTCAGCCGGACGAGCTCGCCCGTCAATCCCGATCGGGCGACGACCGCGCGGACAGACGCCCACGCCCGGGATCGTTTCCGACGACCGGTTCGCCTGCCCCCCTCCGAACACATACACACACACACACAATTCGAGTAATTTTTTATTTAGTATTATTACAACGTAACAGTTTTAATGAACGGAGTAAACACCGGTATTTTTCTCATCGAATATTCGGTGTTTTTTTTTTGTTGTTGGTTTTTAGATCGTTTCCACGCATGCCGACCGACGCGCGACGGCGTCCGAGCGCGTCTGCCCGCCGGTGTAACTGTTCGGTTACAAAAAACAAAAACGCGTCGGCCGAGACGCGAACGAAAAGCGTACCCGGTAATTTCGGGGGCTCGCCGTGTCGTCGCTGTCCGCGTTCGACAGTGAGTAAAGTAGTCCGGGCCACCCGTCAAATTACACCGGCCGAAATATTGTAAGACCAAAAAAACAAAAGAAAAACTTCAAAATTCTAGTCTAGACATCATACTCTGCGGGCAAACATGACATTAAGGAAAATTGCACTTATATTATCCTGTACGCAACGATGAATAATTGCTAACGAAAAAAGAAAAATACGGAGCAAAATACGGTTAATCTTGTTTTGAAATGCCGTAACCTAACCGTAATTTGTACGGTTATCATCAAAATTTACAATTAAAATGCTTATAAATTTATTTTTATTAAAATACGACCGTGTGTCAAAATTTCTATAATTTCTGTGGGCCGAAAAAATTATGTACAATTTAATTGAAAAATAGCACGCACAATTTTCATTTGAACGGCTATAAAAAAACTACTACATTACGCTCAATTATTTTTTTTATTTGACGACTAAGTACAACTTATGATGAACCACGTGTAAAATTGTCAATTATTTCTGCTCGACCAAAACAATTATATCCGCATAAACCAAATAAAAAGTAATAAAACTAGACAATTTCATAAGCATTTAAATAGCTTAAAAATTGCCAGAATGTAATAAAAGTGTGTTCACTTCTAAAAAGAGCTACTTAGCTTACATTTCTGTGAAAATTACGAATGATTACTTTTAACCGAGATACAATATAAAATAAAATAATTAAACCAATATTTCCGTAAATTGTCCCGTTTTTCCTTGCCCGGGTTTTTTTTTTGTATATTTTTGAGATTTTTAAAATTACAATCGATAAAGTTTCGGAAAATGATAATTTTTAATTCGCAGAAACTTAACTGGAACTAATTTGTTTAGTAAATTAGATTATTATTAAAAATAATAATAATAATAATAATAATAAAAGGTCTTGTGAATTTGAGATTTCGACTACAGCGGCCATTAGCGGATTATAGTCATGGATTCGATATCATGCAAAAAATATGTCGCGTCGACGTTACGCTATAGTCTGATTTAAATTAAAATTCATCCAAAAGTTTGCGAAACTTTTTTGTTATATTATATATTTTATAAAGCTAAGTTTATTTGGGTACTAATGGCTTTAGTTTAGTTTTGATTGGATTTTTACTTTGATGAAATCTGGTTTTAAACGTGACTTTTTTATTTTTATTATTTTTTTTTTCTTTCACTTAAATATTCCTCTAATTGCCCGTTATTCGAAAAAGTGCGAGAATTCATCACATCTCCACCCCCCCCCCCCATCCACCGTTATCGTTTCGAGATATTCCGTTTAGGCAAGCAAAAACTTTATGTAACGTATTCACGTTCTGATAACATTATAAAATATATGTGACATAAGATTTAGTATCATCGAGATAAATCATCTGTACCTAATACTGTAGGCCGGGCGTAATTCGGACGAGATCTCTATAGGTAAAAAGTTATATTCAGCATATTTTCGATAACGTAATAATAAGGTGTATATAGAGTGCGTTATACCGTTTTTTACAATCAATACCATGGTGTTCGATTGCCAATAGTAGAAATATCAAATTGTAGAAACAAAAAATCATATTAAATCATAATTTATATTCTCGGCGAAGCGCAAAACGCATTGGTTTTACTATGACGTCTGTGTGTATTTTATACGATTATTTTACCAAAAACCTTGGTCCAATAAAAAAAACAACGGGAAAGTTTTTTACCGGTTCAAAAATAGGCTCGCAATGGTGCGTGATAATAAAACAAAATTTGAAAAATTAACAATACCTAGCCTCGCAAGGGCAGCCAGTAATGACTATACGAAATACAATACTTTTAAAACACTATTAACAATAATTAACAACTTACGTCGAGTCGATAGCGGATAGTTTATTAACAGGTTGAAATTTTAGACTTTGTAGTTGTTGTACACGAAAATCAAAGTGATTAAATTAATACGCACATTTCTCAATTCGCGGTCATACGTTATGCGTCTATGTACTCTACGGTTATCTACAGCATAGACCACGGAATGAATCCCACCTACAACAGCGGCCCACCCACGATTTGTATCATTATTTAATTAATTTATTTTTTTTACTTTTAGTACAAATCCAGCTGCTGTGTAATTTTGTTTTTTTTGTTGTTTTTTGCGCACTTATTTTTAACAGGCTACCTAGGTGTACGTGTGTGTACATTAATCTAAAAAAGGGGGGAAAAAAAGCTCGTATAGACTTCAAACAATTATCTAGACAAATTCGAATGGGAACGTCGGGAAAAATTATTGCACACACGCCGAACTATATTATTTCAGTTAATTGGTTACTTTATATAAAAGCACTGCAATGAGTAAACGGCGCGCGTAAATTGATCGGGAACGGTTTTATTGCACGTAAATTACACGCTCCGTCTCCCCGACTGTGTATCACAACAAATCACAGAAACGGAATAATATATATTACAATTCAGTAGATAGACCTGATATATTTAATTAAAAAAAAAAATAATAATAATAATAATAATACTAATAATAATAATAATAATAATAACAATAATCATTAAACACCAGTGTTTGTACCGAAACTTTTTGTCATCAACTCGGCTGGAAAACAAAATAAATAGGTCTTTTTGTTTTTGTGTTGAGTGCAATTGGTTTGGTATTTATTGATAAAAAAAAAAAATTGCGTAATTATTGTTTCCGAGCATTTATTTATATTCTTTTAATTCTAAACGTCTATGTACGCGAGATATAGAAATTTAAACGCGTTTTCTCCACTCGGATTTCCGAATTATTCTTCTTACAAGACGAAAACACGACTATATAATAATAATAATACTATAACCTATTTTGCGGAGCTCCACTCGTCATCCGATTGCAATGATTAATGTCAAACTTTTCACCTACAACGGTGGCCTACCCGTGGCGCAAAGTGTGTCTGGCTGGTTTTATTCCGAACACATTTTCAATTAAATAACCGATGTTTATCGTGTATCGCTAAGCCGATATAACCGATTTACGATTTTCGCGTGATAATAATGGTATATAGTATTTATTTTTCGATTGGGAAAAGACCTCTGGGAATATCCCCCAGATGTATCTAATTAAGAGTGAAGTGAACGCGTTAGGCGGAGACGGTGGCGATATTGGATAGAACGAGCATAAAATAAGGAGTGATGGAGGATTGCAGGATTCGTGACATTGTCTTGGCGGACATAAACCTAAGGAAGGGAGAGACGAAGAATAATTGTATTTGTGCGTTGAACGTAACTCGTATAACTTTATATTATTTACTGACATAATAAGAAGAAAGCAAAAAAAAAAAAAAAATACCCATTTGTTTCTATAATTTATTTAAAGTTTGTATTTTTTTAACGAAAATTGTTCTGTGGACATTATTATTTTGTACTATACCTGTATTGCGCCCTATGCATATTTATTATAAACGAGCAAATAATAAAATTAACAATTTACCATTGTGAAATATTTGTACCCACGTAACTCTATATTATACTGATTACTAATTCGATAATATTCTATAGTTATTTCGGTCAGACAGATCCGTCGTATATGGCGCGGAGAAAATAATTGCCGTTTAATATTTTAACAAACCGGCGGCGGCGGCGGCGTCGACGACACGAAATAATTTATAAATACAACAACGATTGACATCATTTCATAATGATTATTTCGCGATTTTTCGATAAAATATAGAAACAGCTATTTTCAAATCCATTAATAATATTTATATTCATCGACGTACATGTGTATATATTGTAGCGTACGGCCCGTGTTGGGTTGACAAATTACACTCGTATTTCTAAATTCGTATAAAATTTAACGACCATGAATATTTACCGTACAGTATTTAAAATAGTTACGCCGGGCAGGACTTTGCCGTCGCGTTCCTATTAATAACGCCGCAGCGGCGTCGGTGAATAACGCGAATAACCTGGAAAATAGAATAACGGCGCGCGGCGGCGGGTGATGATCGATATAAAATAATACGTTTTGGTACTGTACTATCGATATATTTATATTTATATAAATATATATTTGAATATAATATTTGTCGGTGATACGGTTGTACGTTCGTGTATAGGTAATCGAATTATAAAATATCAGGGTGTGGCATGGTTACATCGTTATTTAAAAAAAAAATCATAACACAAAAAGTATTGGCAATATTGATTTAATTATTTTTTTCTGTGTATAGGGGTACGTTTAACGTTTTATTTTATTTGGTTTTAAATACTACATCTCCAAGGTGGCCACCGTTCTCGTCAATGCACCGAGACAGTCGGAATTTGAAATTTCTGTCCACTTTTTCCAGCATATGTGCGCTTATGTGCCGGCAATAGCAGCACAAATATTGTTTTTGAGATGACGAATGTTCTTTGGACGGTCCGTGTATGCCAACGATATAAGGTACCCTCGCAGGACAAAATCACACGGGGCTAAATCTGGTGATCGCGCTGGCCACTGAAGATCGCCTCTAAGAGAGATGAGCCGTTCGGGAAAGTGTTCACGCAAGATATCCATTGACCTTCTTGCCGTGTAAGCCGTGGCGCTATCCCGTTGAAACCAAACTTACCCTACATTGATTTCTTTAAGTTTTGGCCGAAAAAAATCCACAATCATGCTGATATAACGTTCAGAATTGACCGTAACTGATCTTACCCATTCGACGTTTTCTGGCGTCCTGACGGTTCGGGAATGTCCATTATGTTTCTTCTGCACGCTACCGGTGGTATCCCTGAACGTGTCCGCCCACAAACAAATCGATTTCCGATCAGGCACACGACCTGCAGGTGCGATGCTGAAATGGTTTCCGAAAGCACGCCGAGTTGCGACGGTCGAACGGCTGAAAGAAAAGTAGGCCTCCACGGCTTTGTCCACTGCGCTGTTGACACTGAACTAGTTATAACGAAAACCTTAGCTAACGGGCTTTCGGACAAGCCGTAAACCAACGATCTACCATCAATAGCCGCTCAGTTACGAGCGTTTCAGTTAGGGAAGTAACCATGCCTCGCCCTGTATTTACGGGTGACGTGTACGAAACGCAGGCGAAGGAATGCAGGCACAGGGCGAACCGTTAAACGGGTAGCACGCCACTTATGTTCATCGTTTACTTAAACGCCCGTGAACGTTTGTGGTATACGGTTAGTGTTGAAAAACGGATAATGTCGACTTTAGACGAATAATATTCGGCGTTGGCTGAATATTTTAATTGATCGGCCGCCGTCCATGTTGTTTATATCTCGGATAATGTTAACATTAACCGAACGTTATGACATTGGCCAATACGTTTTGAATAATGTCAGGAAAAAAACTATTACACGACTACAGTGACTACATCGGCACAATGTTTAATATTTGATTCATTTTTTTTTTCTGAATCAAATACTATAATAGTAGTATAAAAAATTAGTAAAATAGTATAACACAGATGTTGTTCAGTAAAAATCACGTTGTGTACGCCGAATGAAAGTTATTATCTACATCGTGTGATTAAAGTTGGGCGAGCCACAATCGCAATCTGCTTATCGTTTCGTTCTCATTTCCTTATAATAAAATGTGTACAAAGGCTTTAATATTAATTTAAACAATACGTATGGGTACTTTAGCGCACTAAGCGAAAAGCGAACCTCTGGAATTTCAAACCTTAAACCTAAGGGGACGGATAATTTGACGTTAAATAAGAAATTGGTCTCCGTCGCCATCCGATCACCAACTATTACCACCGAGTAATTTGTTTCTATTCTAAAATAATAAAATCGTATACAAAACAGTACTATTCAATTCAATTGAAAATTTAAATTGGATACATAATAAAATCGAATTACGTATGAAAAAAAAAAAAATTAATAATAATAATAACGTCATATTCAATAGAAATTTCGTTGACGTGCGTTTTTTTCTGAAAAATGATTTATAATAAATTTAACTGACCTAGCTAGATCGTTTTCAATGAACACATAATCTTTCTTCGTACATTTAACGCCGGCAATAATTCTTCTAAATTATTCTTGCATAATTCTAAAACTTGTATTTATATGTTGGCGGTTTGTATGTCATCGTATTTTATTATTTAATCGGAAATTTCAATGCATATTAAAATATTATCAAACGAACAATAAATGTATGTATTAATTGTTGATATAAAAATTAATCAACTGTAATACTACAAATAGATTACAAATATTACAAATATACATATTACCGATATTACAAATGTAGAACTCATTTTCAAAAAATCGATATTTGACGTTACATTCCCAGAGAAAAAAGTCTAATATGTCTTCGGAATATGAGACAGCTTAAAAAAGAAAATGATTCTATAACATTTCAAAATGATTTCAACCGGGCGTTAGAAAAAAAATCAATATCAGTACTGTTTCGGTGGATAAAATGAAAAATCAGTCGTTGGTGGAAAAGTTTAAAATTAAAAAAAAAATAAATAAACAACCACGTCGATGGAAAAATAATTATTACAAATTCGTATAGGTGCGTTGAAAACGATGTTGTTGTTTTTTCGTTTTTTTTTTTCGGTCTCCGGAAATGTTTCTCTTCGGTTGTTTTGTTCATTTCGTATTATTATTATTATTATTATTATTTATTTATTTTCCCTATATAAAAACAACAAAGCGAATACTTCGCGGCGGTAAATTTCTCCCGTCTCGTCGGAGTTTTTATTTTTTTATTTTTTTCTCGTTGTTGTTCTGTAGATCGTAAAACATTTTACAGAAAACTCGTGACGTTCACAGGACCACCTTCTATATTACATACGCCTGTGTATACGTTATAATATTATGGAATTCTTCGACCCACTCTCGGCCGATAATTAAACGGTTTCGGGCCTGTTAAATAATTGCGCAACGGCGGCCGCGAACGGTCTTATACGGGTACCTATTTTTTTTTTTTTTTTTTTTTTAAATTTATTTATTTATTTTTTTATTTAAGCCGGAGAACTCATCACGACGACGACGACGACGGGGACGGCGGACGGGCACCGCCCCTCACGGTTTAAACCGCTCCGCGGACGACACAAAACCGGTAACCCACGCGCCGTTAATAACAACAAAAATTACGATAATAATAATTAATATCACATTGTAATCCTCGGCGGATAATAATTATAATACGGCTGTCCGTCGGGTTTACGCGGACGGACCGCGGCGCGGACCGTCGCCGGAGGGGCGGTAGACGCAGCCCGGACCCGACAAAACGGTTTCGTAACCGTCGTTGTTCCTAACGTACCGGGACAAAACGAGATTAACGGCTCCGTTGGACCGTTGGATTTTGTTTAACGTTTCACCGACGGCGCCCTCGCGAACGCGCTTTATAATTTCTTTTCATCCCGTAACGCAACGACCGGAATGGAAATTACTATTATACCGTCGTACACACACGGCCCGGACGATATATCCGTGCCGATAATCGGATACGTTTCTTCTGCGCGTGTGAAATGCGTTTCTTCTGGCGCGTGTAACGAAAAATTCGCCGACCGATTGTTACGAAGACGCCGACTACGTTTTTATAACGCGCTTGTGATTATTTCACCACCGCCTCGAATTTAAAGAAATCGGTATGCATTTCAGAGTACGATAATGGCACAACAATGGCACTCGCCGATCCGTATCGGAATTTTTCACGGTGTAATTTATGAAGCCAATTAATTGTTTATCTGATAACCTAAGTTTAATGAGTATAATAAACATTTAACTAATAAAAAATGTACATAAATGAGTATTTTTTTTTTTTATTTTGTCACGACTACGGCAAAAGCAGCTAAAATGGATGAACGTGTGTCTCGAAATGCTTGACCAGTACTTTTTTTTTTACCGGCATGTTGGTTTTGATCGTGTTTCCTTGTATATTCAATTGTCGAAAACACTATTGCACACACAGACACTGTAACTATATTATTTTTCTCTTTCTATTGTTCATTGTTATATTACTATTCAAATAAACAGAAAAAATTAAATATGACATAATTGATAAACAATTTGGAAAAATAAAAACGAATAAACATCATGATAACAAAACTGATAAGTGATAGGTAATTTGACGCGTAGACTTTATCACTCTGCTATGGACGAATTACACAGAGTACCTACTATATGGAGTATTTCTCCGTTAAGAAATCATAAATTAAAATTATTTTGGTATGTCGTTCTTATCGATATTCAATTTGTTTTACGGAATCGTGACGTATAAATATTAAACAATATTTGAGTCTCTAATCAGGCTTGATAAATACTGTCACTATAAATGTATCGCATTATTATTAGAATACCTACCTCCTAGTTGAAATTGACAAATTGCAAAATGCCGACTTATGACGATTTCTATCTCAACATTTCAGATTTGCCGTCTGAAATTTAACAAATTTGTTTTGGGAAGGGATATCCACACCACCTAAATCTGAGCCTTTATATACGAGGTCTGTACAAAAAGTACAAGGATTTTAAATTTAATATTTACAAAAATGAAGTTACATATTATTTAAAGATATCTCCTTCAAAATACTCTCCTCCGGACGATATGCAGTGATCTCGGTGATCTTGTCATTTTTTAAAAGTCCTTTGGAACTGTTCCAAAGTTAAAGCCTTGAGTTCTATTGCCGCGTTCGCTTTAATTTCCTCTACACCTTGTAATCACTGACTTTAAGCGCAGATTTTAGTCTTGGGAAAAGAAAAAAAACACATGGGGCATAATCAGAAGAATAGGGAGAGTCCGCGGGACCACGGTAATGTTTTTATCAGCCAAAAATTCACGAATCGACAGCGCTAAATGTGCCGGTGCATTGTCGTGGTGGACAATCTCGGAACGAATTTCGCAGTGCGACTCTTCTCATCTGTACATTATCCTGTACAATTAAATGAAATGACCCTATTGAGATTCGCTTTGTTGACTCACGAACGGTTAATTGGCGGCCATTTTGCATTTTTTCGCCACCCATAGTTTCTGAAAGACGTCGACGGTCTTCCAGAACGTGAATCGTCTTCAGTTGACCGCCGACTGTCCTTGAATCGTTTAAAACACTCGAAGAGCACGGAACCACTTAATGAATCATCCCCAAAAGCGGTTTTAGTCATTTCCGTACATTTCCGTTACATTATTTTTATCAAGTATAAAGCAAAACTTGATGCACACGCGTTGTTCGTTAATTTCGTACATGTCGAAAACGGCGAACAGTACAAACTGACTGGATTTAACCACGTATAATATTAAACTGTGATAAGATAGCGACTTTGGGTTTTGTTTGGAATATTCACTAAATTGCGGTGAATACATCCATTTACAATTTGAACCGTTATCTCGTATAGATAAGCCGTATTAACATTTGTCCTGGTACTTTTTGAACAGACCTCGATAGAGAGAGAGGGGAGTATTACAGAATAGGTGGACGACATTTTTTTTTTTTCTGGTCCAGTGATTGAGAATGGTTTAACGTTAATAATGAATAAATAAAACAACGACCACGATTATTAACGAGTTTATTCAAAATCGAAATATAACGAAAATGCGATAAAGAAAAAAAAATAAATTGACATAAATAATAATACGTTAAGGCCATGCTACTTTTGTACTATAGATATAAGTATAAAGACAATTTAAAGTATTTATAAGCGTTGTTTTAAATACTCTTGGTCGTGGACGTCGCGAGCGTGGTTGTAACAAGACAGGGCAATTTCCTTTCCACCAGGTTTTTAAATCCTATACGCGATATATTAATATTAAGAGTTAACTTTATATTAAAAAAAAAAATCATCATTTATTTTTTAAATTACATTTGATCCCTCCCACGCCTCTAGAAGAAAGTCCAAATTTTAGTAGTTGTATAACGATCCACTATGAATTCTCGCGTACCTACTATTCTGTGGTCATTAGATTCCATATTGTTCACTGTACTCGCATTTTCGGTTAGGTCTCGCCTATACACGGTCACCGTTTTCGCGGTAACTACATGATCGTCTGCGTTCAAGTCTCCGTTTGCTATCCCTTACCGCCAAATTATCATTTTTACGATAACGAAAATAAAATGCCTCCGCGATTTTGTGTGGAAAATAATGTTTTTTTTTTTTATTGATCATAGTTATGAACATCGGTGACTTAGGTATTTTTAATTACCGACCTTACGCGAAGTTATTTACAATTAAGTATTGTGCATTATGACACTATTATTTTACATATCGAAACATTTATAATTTCTATACAACGATTTGTATACAATACGCTGAGTATTAATATTCATATAAATACGAGTAGATTAGAATTTGTAAGAAATGTGCACAGATTTTGAGGTGTTTCTACCGATATAAGATCGTCATCCTATCCGATATTTGAAATAGAAATCTGCGAGCCGATTATCAAATTAACTATTACGTCGGTTTGAAACACTACATTTTTTTATCGTTGTATTCATATTCCAGAGACACTATATTGACCTTTTTTCTCCAAATCTGGTCAGATATAGATTTTGAAAAAAAAAACCTATACCCGATATTAGTAATATCACCACTTTTTTTTGACCCTGCAAGATTCATAAGGAAACCATGATGTGAGATTCTGATGCGAACTATGCGATAGCGGTTAAGTATAGTTTCTTATTTGCACGTCTGTTTGGAATTGGGTTTCTCCTTGTTTTCGATTTACTTAATTTCAGGTTTTTTTTTTTTTTTTTATGCCATTTATTATTTATTAAATAAAAAAACAAAATAAATAATTTTAAATTGTAAGATAATATGTCGGAAACATTATAAATTTCCAAATTCTGTGCGTGTAGGTAAATATAATATACAAGAGTCTCGTAAATTACTTAAGTAAAAGGTAGTGACAGGCCGCCTGTCTTGTTGTTTGTATAGTGTGCAACTTATTTGAAACATTTGAAGTTGGCAATCATCATTAAACTATACGTATAACGTTTACTTTTTATTTGTTCAATACGCAAGTAAAATTAATATTAAATCTGTCAAACTTATTAACTCGCGCATACAAAATAATCCAGTAAATAGTAAACAAAATTATTTAATTAATTAAAATGGGTTTCTCTTACTTTTAATAATATCGTCTGAGTTGTGCAACGTAACATTTTTATGGAATTTTTTTTATGTGCAGTTAAACTTGTTGTCGGTACCTATATAGTATATAATACAATTTAAGTTCCTTTTAATATGAGAGCTTTACATATTATGTTAATTAACAATATTTAATCGTAATTTATTGTATACTTAACATGTTCCTCGTTCCTCTCGTAATAAAACTAAGATCGCGTACGTGTACATATTTTTAAGAACGTTTTTATCCTAGCTCTAATGTTGGCAATCGTATCCTATAGTAATGTAAAGTTCTGTTTTATTAAAAATACTGATAACACATTACGTATGACGCAATTGAAATCGCGAAATTACGATATTATTTTCCTAGAAATTTCTAAGGAAAATTTCTCTCCGCCGAAACTGTAGCCGTTCAACTGCTATACCTAGAAAAAGAAAAAAACTTACACGCCCCCATTAGTGATATTATGACCTTATTAACTCCTTGATGGTATAGCGCGATATAAGTTCATCCTTAAAAAAAACAGGGATTTGTTATAAAAAAATGGATTTTAAAGTAAACGTTAACCAATAGAACTTGACGGCGGAGCAAAAATTGACCAGTGGACATTGAACTATATTATGCATTTTTTGCAGCACTGATGATGGTATCTATTGAAAAATGATTTTTATTTCTGGGTTCACGTTCCCCACGGGCACGTCCATCTATGTTTTTTTTTTTGTTTTATAAATTTCCAGATTTCTATATTAACGTGACGGGCATATACAATGGATACTACGATATGGATCGGTGCCAAATTTATACTTTAAACCGATGTACCTACCTATATATACCTACTTATTTATAAATGAATAAATTTCCGATGTGCATTGAACATTTCGGATATTTGCCAAACTTTTAACGGAACTAATTTTTCACATAAATGATTTTCCATTGAAAATAGCAATAAATATGAATACTCGTATACTACCTGTAGACAAATTGCATATTATCGTTGTTTAAAGAAACATCCATAGAGCTATTGACTGTATAACCACACGGGTATTCACGGTGGGGCCCGGTATTCATATGTATACGAATTTAAATAAAATATATTTCATAGCGGTTTTTTAACACGGCATTATTGTCGTTATTTCCTTCAGTCGTTTCGGTTCCGCATCAATTCTATACAACTCATTTTTTTTTAAATTTTTTTTTTTTTTTTCTATCAATATTGCCGCCCAGTTATTTTCCACTGGTTTGGTTATACCATTTGAGGGCTTTAGTTTTCCCTTGTCGCTACACTTAACGTTTAGAGAACCAGAAGCGGAATTATTTATGCTACCTTTACATTCTGTACAGCAACGGTACAACTCGGTGGAACATCTTTTTTTACCCGTCGACCGTCGTTGTCATTCTATTAGTTTTTCAAGAGGTTATTTTTATTTCTTTTTTAGTAATACTTTTTCTTTTATTTACTTACTACCAGAAGTTTGAATTCTTGGAAAAATGTATATCTTTAGTTTTTATTCGTGGAAAATTAGCGAAAACGAATTAAATTTTAAATTCTACGATATTTAAACAACGTTCAGTATTTGTTGAATACTATAGAAATAAATAATGGATAAAATTAAGGAACCGCATGTGTTCCGAACTTCGGTAGATATTGATTTAATTATTTTGAAACAAAATAATGTTTTAATATATCATTTGGAAAATCAATAAATTATTACGATCAGTTAACTAACGCCACAAATCCGAAATAAGATATTTTATTATAATTTTACATTTCAACTACCAATGAAATCTGATTGGTCATTCGGTCATACTTACATATACATCTAATCCTATACTTTAAAATGTATGCATATTTTATTGCTCGCTCGTCAACAGTAATAGAAATCAACAGTAAAACAAAACACATCATTATATGCATAACTATCATAGATCAACAGTTTTTTTTTCTACTTCCTTTTACATTAAATTATAGATCATCGCTAAATTCATACAAATATATAGATAAACATATCTTCTTTATAAATTAGAAAGTTTGTTTATTTTAATTTTTTATAAAAATCGATGGTTTTTTTGCAAATCAAGATGAAACTTTTCACACTAGACATTCAAAACAACGAGAAGGAAACGCTATCTAATTTTTATCCTAAAATTAAACCCCCAATAGGAGACCTACGTATGGATTTTGTCGTTAAAGTATGAAAATTGAGTGCTTTTTGATTATTTCTGGATTACCTCGGTAACACAGATGCCACGGTTAATGAAATTGGCATTATAGACAACATCGGGCGAGACAACTATAATAGGGGGTACAATGAAACACTGTAAACAAAATCAAATTAAAACATATTTAAAAATACATAAGTTTATACAGTTTTTTTTTAACATAATATTACTTTTTTTATTTATATGATTCCGAAGGTTTAATAATATCGTTTTACAAAATAATGAAGTTTAAAAAGCGTCGGGTTCTAAAACTTTGTACATTATACTAAGAACTTTTTTTTTTTAAATAGATATTATTGAGTTACGCATTATGTAAGTATTTTTTGCCCTATTAAATTGCCAACTCGGATGGATATCTAAGATTTTATAAGTCTACTCTCTTACTATAATACTTACTATAATCATTTTGTCATCAATGATTTTTAAAAGTTTCAGTGTATGATGGTGATAATATGGTAATGATTAGCTATCGTACAATGTAATGGATCTAAAATCTGTGAATAATTGTCATTATGTCGATGAAATATTAATCGTTTTTAACATAAGTTTATATGCGTTTAAAATTTTTAAGATATGCGAGTAAAAACCTCTGTAGAATAAATGTGTGATATTTTTTCATAACGAAAACTGAACAAAATACATCCTCAACACATACAATACTCTGTATACGTTTTCTGCCTATGAAAAATGTAAATTGTAATTATTGAACATTATTAGCGTTGCGAATTCCGATTTTCAACAATATTCACTACACAACTGCCACATACGAAGTTACGAGTGACACTCAAAATCTTAAAATAAAAACAGTCAGTTGTTTGTCTACCTTAAAGGATATGTAAGATGAAGACATACAGGATACTTGTATTTTATGATCATTGACCTAGACGCACTACTTACCTGGATATACCTACTGAGGATTTAATAGCAGACATAAGTAAAAGCATTAAACAACTGTATAATGTGTCTCTCAGAAACTATGCAATATTAGAAATAAAAAAATTAAATAACTCATGATGTTTATGAGCTATAATTTATAATGACGGCTTTATTTTAAAAGAAAAAAAAGAAAATTAAGTGAAATTTGAATTTGTTATATAATTGCATGTACTATATTATAATTTTAAATGTTGATTATTCTGTATATAAGTGCTTATATATAAATAAAATACTAAACAAATATTTAATGTTAAATAATATATAACTTACTTAAATAGGGCTTTGCTTGTATCTTATGCGTACTTAAATACCTAAAATATTGTATTTTATTTATGAATCGAAATGTTCAGATTTATCAAAAAGCTTTCCCTAATAGGTATGCACAATACTATTCATTAATTGTTATGCAAATTTAAATAATTAAAAAAAAAAAAAACCCTTATAGACGTCTTTGGGATTTTATGCGACGCCATTGGCTGTCTATCAAATTTACCTTATAATTTCAAAAACATTGTTATGGAAAATATTACTATCGAGATTTGACGAGGCTTAACACGTCAAATGCCGATCTGACAGTTTACAAAATTACTAAGTTGTGGTCCATTTTTCTTATTTTTGAATTAAAGATTTTGTTTAAAGGCTTTGGCCAATTGTTATTACATACAAAACTAGAATATCAATAAGTAATTGTTTTCCAAAACTGTTTGGCATTTGTTGAGTATTGCCTTAACTTGTCAAGTTTCTCAATTTTCTCGTATGTATACTAATAGTAATATATTCTTAACATGTATAGTCTTAGATTGTTACTCAAATACCGCCATTTGGCATAATCGAGTTTGGAGCTGTTCTACTCGCTTGTACTATATAATACTATTTTCAACATCTTTAATTACATACATTCAAAACATTCTGGTCAATGTAAAATAATTGTTTGGCACTTTAAGTTATATATCGAATTGAATCAATCTGATTTGGCCGTACAGACATGCACGGAAATTTGACACACAGTTTATAATATATTGTATCCTTAATCGTGAAAAAGTTCTAATTTGAGGTTATGTGATAATATTGTTTAATACTTTATTTTATAGCGAGTATTGGAATAAACCAATATCGTACATCGGCCGATAACAATCACATCGTAATATTGGATATAGGTTTGTTATTACATAACCGATATTTTTTTTTTTATAAAATAACGTCTATAGTGTCTCTAGAGTATGAAAAAAGCGTTAAAAAAGAAATAGGGTTTTCAACCGGCATATCAGTTATATACAATGTCGGCTTACAGTTTTTTATTTCAAATATCAGATAGGTTATCGGTTTTATATCGGTAGCAATTATCGGAATATCGGATATCGGAAAATCCATATCGCTCACCACTAACATTAAAATTATAATAAATGCACCGTATTATTATGTCTCTGGGACATGGTATTATAATAATACAAATTAAAAAACATTTGCACAAAAATAATATTTTAGTTTTTCAAACAAATAAAGAGATCTTTAAATCGGCTTTAGAGAAAGAAAATACATATTATAAAATAATATATGAGACAATTCTGATAACAAACTCATCGGCGTTTTTGTAAATATTAATTATTAAACAAGATAATAGTTATTAAAAAAAAAAAATTTAAATGCAATTTGTATGCCTTTGACAATGAGCTGAATAGTTACATAATTGTAAAACACCGACAAAGTTGTCTTCAAAATATCACCATCTACAACTCTCTTTTTGCTTTCGTTTGTATTACGTGAATACATTTTTGCTTCATTGCCCGTTGGAAAGAATGGTATGACAATGACGATCTCTTAACGTTAACTGAAAATATTTTTGTAAAAAGAAAAATATAAACAATTTGTTTCACTTATTAACTTAAATAAATATTATATATACTTTTTTAAATTTAAATGTTATGTATTTATACAATATTTTAGATGTATATAACATTATGTATAATATACGTCATTTCATATCGATTGAACTTACTTTACGATGGCCCATAATAATATAAGTACAACTAAAATATTTCCAGTTAAGGTTTGCACAAAATTAGAACTTGAATTTGATCAGATGAAATGGAAAATGTTGCATGTATATTTTTTAGAATTTAATATAATAATTGTTGACATTACTTAAAACTGAACTTCAAAGAACGATATTTCTAAGTGAATGGGAATAAAATACGTCACGTGCAGTAGTGTAGTTTCGATAAATAACACTGTAATTAATTATATTGGATAAAAAAAAAAAAAAAAAACAATTTTAGATAACATAGCGATAACGGCGAAACGAGCTGGTTTCACAAGAATATTAAAACTTTACAGAAAACATTTCGAAATATTTGAAATTTAATAATAATAATAATAATAAATAATTATATTTCTTTAACGTAAAATTGTTTTGAAATATTACGACAGTTCAAAACACGACAATTTCCGATGCAATTTATGTTAAATAAAAATATACTACATCGAATAGTGTAATTTGTATTATTATTTTTACAATTTCGTCGAACTGCAACTCTAGCAATACGCGTTTATCGTTTCGAAACTCATAACGTACAATTTCTGTCCGATTTTAAATGTATAATGAAAAATCCATTTACAATTTTCAATCAGAAAAATAATTTTATCAGGTCTCTTTTCCCGAAGATAATAATTACCCGATCGATTACACCGACTTAGAATCTTATAAATTACCCGACGAAGTTTTTCCATTTTTCCCCTCTGTTCTAACCAAACACGTTGTGGTTTCTCATCAAAAATTGGTTTTGGGTTAACACTTATTAGGACACTAACATTTTCGGTTTTCCAATAGGTTAACGGTGTGGACCAGCAAGTAAGTCAAGTTTTCGTTTTAAATTGGCATAATTAAATGTTGTCATGGTTTAGGGAAAAGTGAAAATTCAATTATTATTTTAACGAACTTTAATAATTTTAGTAAACGTAATATTATATAGCTATTGAAATATGCAATTTACGTGGATAATTTAGAATTATATATTGTGTGGAAACTAACTCACTTAGCGTGAATAGGGGTGCTACGTAATTGAGGATTATTAATTGTAATTATTAAAATTGCATACAATTTATTATGTATGTTAAACGGAATAATAATGTCCTTAATACCAATAGCATATAACTGAAACATATCAAAATATGTAGTCAGGATCATGAGAATATTCAAGAAAAAAAAATGTTTAAACAGATAATATGGTAAAAAAAATGTACAAAATGCATAGAGCGGTAGACCGACCACACAATACCGATAAACAGTATACATTAATCTTAAACAATTAATTATCTTATTTTTATTTCGATTACAATTTATTATCTACAAAATTTATTTTAGAATTTTCTACTCCATAAAATATTAATTTCTAACTTTTTCTTTTTTTTAATTGTAACTTTCGCTTCGATATGCAATCAATTTCGAATCCGTAAAGATTACTGACAAAAATCCAAAAATATGAAAAGGAAAAAATAAACTATTTGCATAAAAATCCACCCTCTACACATTATAATATTTTTTTATATAAAACAATATCGTGTCTCGGAGTGTTTAAGAGATTTCCAGGGTACACGTACACGATCGTATGAACATTGAACAACATAAATGTACTTTCTTTATCGCTGTAATATTATTACACCAGTTAGATATAATACATTACTGTGCACAATAAAACATAATATACTTGCAATAAAAAAATTAAAAAAATAGTTAAACAAAATTGCTTAATTGCCCATTGTAGTCCAACACAATATAGTTAATAATATAAATTACCTCCGGTACGTTTTGAATTATTTTTAATGGAAATATACGAGTACAACTGTTTATTTATTTATTTTTTTATTATTATTTTTGTTTTTTATTATCGTTGTTGCACAAATTAAGACGATTTCTCAATTGATTGAAAACAATTATGGGATGAGTCAAATGAATCCGTGAGTCATGCGTCTAGTTGGTGGTAATATATAAATTGATTTAGAAATTCTTTTGTCCAAACTACAACTTAGATTTTCTTATAGCATTTTAGTTTTTACACATCGTTTGTTAATATTACTTTTGTACTTCTCATTGCGGAAAGCCACGAACAAATATACGAGGTGTGACAATAAAATAACGAGACTTTTTGAATAAAAGTTGTTTATTTTAAAAATGTTATAATTTAATGATTATCACCTTCAAAGTACCTTCCCTCAGCATCAATACACTGTTGCATACGTCGCTGCCATTCTTGAAAACAGTGTTGCCAATTGCTTTCATTCAGCCCTTTTAGAAGTTCTGCCGTTTTCATTTTTACGTCATCAACTGTTTGAAAATGGGAAAAGAAATAAGAAGGAAATAAGAAGAAGTCACAAGGAACAAGGTCTGGAGAGTACGGGGGATGTTGAAGTACAGAAATTTTTTTTTCAGTTAAAAAACGTTGAATTGAAAATGCACTGTGAGCTGGAGCATTGTTTTGGTGAAGAACCCAGCCATTTTTCCATAGATCTGGTCGCTTCTTTCTGACACGTTCTCTTAATTTAATTAATACCTCTTTATAATAATATTGATTAATTAATTTTGTCGATTTTTTCAACGTTTTCGTTTGTTGAAGACGTGGTAGGACGTCCAGAACGATCATCGTCTTCGACGTCCTCCCTTCCACTACAAAACCGTTTGTGCCATTCAAAAACACGAGCTCTTGATAAACATTCTTCACCATAAACTTCACATAACATACGAAACGATTCTGCGGCAATTTTTTTTAATTTAACAAGAAATTTAATGTTAACACATGTTGTTCGATTTTTATATCTAACATTTTTCGGCAGTATAGTCGAACTCGCACTAATAATAAGGCTACTAACGTATAAGAAAATGAATTTATGCCATCAGTGTTCATAGTACTTTTAGATAAGTGTTTTCTAATCATATTTCAATAATCGTTTTATAGATAACGTTAATAGTTT
The DNA here is from genome assembly GCA_956483605.1 of Tuberolachnus salignus. Taxonomy (NCBI): domain Eukaryota; kingdom Metazoa; phylum Arthropoda; class Insecta; order Hemiptera; family Aphididae; genus Tuberolachnus; species Tuberolachnus salignus. Next base: position 24,436,583 of record OY101435.1, read on the forward strand.
AGGTTATTTTTAGAAAGTCTCGTTATTTTATTGTCGCACCTCGTATATATCTTAAAAATGAGAATACTCGCGCAACGCTGCGGGTTTTTGTTAAAAAAAATCAATTTTTTTTGTTATAATTCAGTTATAGAAATACAATAAGCGCGGTTCGCGTTTTTATAACGAAATTGTCGAGATTTTCAAATTGTTTCGTTTTCGGTTTTAGGGCATCGAAGAAGTCCCAATCCTGTGCGCGTAATTAATAATCGAGGCATTTTCGCTCGTCGTCGTCGTCATCACCGCGTCGCCGGAGGGCGCTCGACGGACACTGACAAAACCGTCTGGCGCTGTTGTTCTCGGTCTTTAAACGCGAAATCGCGGCTCGCGTTACATAAAAATAATAATAATAAAAATAAGAATATACATGTATTTTTTTTTTTTTGACACGTATTTTCCACGGACGCGAACGAAAAATTAGTGGTTTTCGTCGGGCCCGCGGCCTAGGCCCACGCCGTGCTGTGAACACGTGCCTGCATTATGTAAATATTCCAATCCGTACCGTGTGACCGGTAGTTTTTATATATCGTTACATTTGTAAATATTAATCGCCGTTCGTTTGCCGGACGGGCCCGGAACCCACGAGCGGCGACGGTGGCGTAATCAAAGGGTGTGTTGTGTGTGGCAGGGAGTGCTTGCACCTGGTCGCGAGGTAAATATTACTTACTGTCGGTGCCGGCGCCGTCAATTTTTCCCGGGAAAAGATGTCACAAACAATTTGCCAAATGATCACTAAAAAAAAGCCAACTGAATTTTCTTACAATTTGTTCAACCGAGGCATTTGGGTTTGTTAAAATAGATTTGTTTGTTTGTTCTTGTTGTACTAGAATGTAATATTTCCTACGATTAATGAACACAATGCATATACATTTATGAAGCTAATAAATTGTTTATCTGATAACCTAAGTTTAATGAGTATAATAAACGTTTAACAAATAAAAATGTACATAATTGAGTATTTTTTTTTTATTTTGTCACGACTACTGCAAAAGCAGCTAAAAATGGATAAAACTGTGCCTCGAAATGCTTGACCAGTACTATTTTTATGTTGGTTTTGATCGTGTTTTCCTATATATTTAATTGTCGAAAACACTATTGCACACACAGACACTGTAACTATATTATTTTTCTCTTTCTATTGTTCATTGTTATATTACTATTCAAATAAACAGAAAAAATTAAATATGACATAATTGATAAACAATTTGGAAAAATAAAAACGAATAAACATCATGATAACAAAACTGATAAGTGATAGGTAATTTGACGCATAGACTTTATCACTCTGCTATGGACGTATTGCAGAGGGTACCTACTATATGGAGTATTTTTCCGTTAGGAAATCATAAATTAAAATTATTTTGGTATGTCGTTCTTATCGATATTCAATTTGTTTTACGGAATCGTGACGTATAAATATTAAACAATATTTAAGTCTCTAATCAGGCTTGATAAATATTATTTCTACACCTACCAAGTCGAAAAAATAACCGAACATTTGGTCAATGCCGAATCTAGACGTTTTCCGTGTCAACATTTTAGATATACCGACTGAAAATAAACAAATTGGTGTTTTGGGGATATTACACCCCCCTCCCCCTAAATTTGGGCCTAAAACTAAAATATAACCCATTTGAATATGACACTAAACGATACATCGGTTAACTATCGTTCAACAGACTATTACAATATACCCGGTTGTTGAATTTCAGAAAACAAAAAATACAATCCTAGTTATTATACGATATGTAACAAAAGTAAATTAAATGTACATAACGACCGGTGTCTCATTGTTATCTCTGGTGCCGATTAACAATTTATGTACAGTATTTACTAATTTTTAAAATTGATATTGTGTTAACATTTATAGTAGTTAAAATAAAATAATGTCACGTAGGATAAAGAGAAAACCAATGATACCAAAAGGCCTAATACATATTTGATAATCTTGATTACCTACTCTCAAAAAAATTACTGATTGAAAATAAATTGTTGTGTTGAATATATTAATGACATGTTATATGTGGATTTAGAGTATTGTTTTTATGGAAGGAAAATAATATAATCTCGTTTTTATAGTTATATATTTTAAATCACCACTTTAAAATAAAAACCTATACCTTACATTAACACAGGGGTTTGTAAACGCAGTGCGACGGTCACAGAGTCAATGAAATTTCTGCATAATATAAACAAAAGCAGATTAGTTGTTTATTGCAGTTTTCATAATATTGTAATCATTATATATTATTTTTGACAATTTTATTTGTATTATTTTAATAATAAGTCATTGACTGCAGTTATTTTAATAAATTTATAATAGATTAAAATGTTAACAATAGTATTAGAATTTGTATTTTCAACAAATTTACACTGAATTCAATTAATCAAGTTCGTAATCAAATTCACACAAATATGTACCCAAATATAACCAATTATATTATTTTATAATAATGTTGATCTGAATCTGTAAATACAAAAATTAGAAAATATGCACTATCAATACATTTTTATATATTTATAATAATATTAATATTAGACAGCTGTGTATTTTTTAAATACAACTGTTTAATTTATGCGATTTTAATAAAGATAAACTTAAAAAAAATATTACAACAAAATAAATTTATTTTTTAAAACTATTTATAATAAATCGTAATTATTATTAATATTTAAAATTATAAATTTAATTGAAACATTTTTACAGAACGAAACTCATTAGTTTTATAGTGTATATATAAGTAGTAATACTAGTAGTACTAGTTATAGTTACTATCGCGATAGTTGCAATACAAACTATCACGGCAGTAACTACCGTCGCGTGCATGGCTTTGATATGATAATATTTTTTCAGATCATTTTGAACACTCTGTCAACTGCAGTACAATGTAAACGAGTTGCATTATTATTGAATTATTCGTTTAGAAATAATCAATCGTTATGCGTTTGTGTTTTATCCACTACGCGCAGTTCTAATGTTAAAACTCACATACTTTTAATCATTTTCCCGCTGGCCTGTGCCGTATAGTTTACGAATTATTAACCTTTAGGCGGCAGGCTCAACTTCAGCGCTATAATTTATGTTTGTTCGTTTCGCATTATGTAGAAAATGTTAATCTCTATACCCATAGGTACACCTACATTACCTATAGTAGTTGCCTACTCAGTATACCGATGTCCATTTAGGTTTGGCCGAACATAAATTAATTAACTAACTCGACGCACTGTACTCCAGACTGTGTCCAGTATTTATACGTACATAAAACCTATATCAAAAAATATGACCGCGTCACTGTGTTTAAAATTGAAACAGATCTTACGACAGAATTCCCGTGTGAAAACGTACCAGAAGCTTAACGTGAGCGACAAATGGGCGAAAAGTATTGGTTGTCGAAAATGCGTAAAACATACGACGAATACGCGCATATACAGGGTGATGTAGTTTAATTTGGCAAATGGTCGTACATTATTTTATATTCAATATTTTTACGTTTATATACATATAATTAGTACGATCCAATTGATATATTGTTTAAAATAATTTTGCGAAGAGAGGCTTAAAATAAAATGCAAATTTAAAATTGTACTTTAATTTAAAAAAAAAAAAAAAAGATTTAAAATACCTATACTGTTGTAAAGTCGATTTTCAGACAAATTTGTAATTTTAATTTTAACGGATTTTTGAAATTATGCGAATTGATTTCGTCCGCGGTTTGACATTTTTTTTTTTTTAAATTTATAGTAAAATTCTCAACCCCCCACCTCCACTTGGTTTCAAGTGAACGTTTTATAACAATAAATACGAAAAAAAAAAATCAACTTAAAGTAGAATAGATCGTATCACACGTTATCGGATTTGTTAATTCATATAGGTACTAACCTAACCGCATCACCCTGTATAGGCAATGAGAGGATGAGGGTCCGCACGGATTATAGACAAAGAAAACGAACGGCGGAAGACGAGTGGACGCGGCAACGATAATATAGCGTCGGGAAATGTCGTAAACGTCACCGGACGCGGGCCAGTGTCGGACGCGTAACGGGCGATTTTTCTCGTCCCGTGTCCCGCGGTGACCGATGGACGCGCGTCCGCGGGCGGTGGGCGCCGGCGCCGGCTCGTCTGGAGCGATTTTTCACCGATCGGACTACGCCGGGGTGCCACCACGCCACGATAGTGATAGGCCCCAATTGGGACGGGCGAGGGAGTACGAGAAAAATACGTCTCCCGCCGAAACAACCCCTACGAGAATATTACAACCGCGTCGGGTTACGTTCGGAAAACGTAATTTGCACGCGACTTAATCATTTCCGTATACAATAGTGGAGAGTTTGTGTGTGTTTTCTATAACTGCCAACGAATATTAGCCTTTTGGTAAGTCATTCGATTTGAAATTATTCGTTTTAAAACGTTGCGGGTTCTATGTCAAATATTCAAATATGTATATTTTAAACCGTCGGAACGAGAATAATATTATTTTTATACCGATCAAAACTCTCCGAGAAAACGCGAATCAGTTTGTTCTCCGCGATAATAATGTGATGAAATTTGGCTTTTCAAACATTACTACGGAGTTTGGAGTAATCGTTCAGGCAAAACGATTTTTTCGTAAGCGTTACGGTTTGTTTCACGGTTACACGCCACGGGACTGCTTTGTACGATAATGTTCTTTTAGGGGATGAGACTTTCATCACACCGACCGCTCTGATTGCACCTCCCCTACATTTAGGAAATACGACAAATTTGGCATTAATAAATAAAAACATTGGACCGCCATATACATTTGAATGAGTTCATAATTTAGGAATATTTAGGAGTGAATGCTAACTATACAAACGATATGCACAATGATGTCTTAACTACTTAGGATCAACATAACAAATCGAGTGTGTTTCTCTCTGAATAAATAACTTGTTAACGAGAACATTATCAAAGACACCCCCCCCCCCTAGAAAAACCGTATTTAGTTCAACTACGGCCAAAAGCCGTGCTTGTTTGCGAAACCTTTTCAACGACTCTAGGAGATGAAAAAAAACTACTTTGAGGCGACTGAATCATTTAGAGAAAAATCTAAAGGGCCTATCAGGAAGCATTATCGTATAAGAAATCGAATATTATAATTTGTTTCTTAAGCTCCAAGTGGCTAAAATGGTCATGTATAGAGCCCGGGGGACGTAGACATACTATGAAATGTAGTGGTCAACAAACCAACCGTTTAACAACGCAAGAGGAAGACCCCGGAAATGTTAAATAATTCTAATAAATTAATGTTTTTTTTTCCCCTAATAGTCGATTAGTTTCGAATAATCGGATATTCTTGGTAAGCGGGCGATTTTTAATCGAATAATCGATAAATCGAAATAATCGCGCAGTCTTGTAGATCAATAATAACAATACAAATAATACAAAACTTAAAATAAAATATTATTGCGAACATTGATAATGCCGATTTTACGTAAAGATAGGTAATTTCGTTTTGTTACCGCAATTGTAATATTGTTTCGCTTAAAATTTCACGCCGAGTTGTACATTACAAAAGAATGTTTTTTTTTTTTTAATTTACGATAATTGTACGATATCGGCGTGCAATTACGAATTTTTAAAGCTTTTGTCTCGCGATAGCAGTACTATTATTAATAAGAATCACAAGGACATCTCCGGCGTCTGGTTACGACATTTATTTTGGGCGTGCCAATAGGGGGCGTAAATTACAGTAAGTACAATAATAATAATTATTACTTTATGGATTTCAAAGCGATAAACGTCACGTTTAATAAACCAATTTAATCCAGAAATTATTAAAGTATATAAAGAACATTGAATTATACAGTAAGTTCCCGATACAACGAAAAATCCCGTTATAGCGAAAGTCATAGAAGTCGCATACCGAAAAGCTATTAAAACAATGTTAAATGAATCTCAATATAACGAACTATTTGTACAGGTTAAAATATATGTATTTTCTCTTCTAAATTTAATTTAAGAATAACAAAAATACAATTTTATGAAATTATCAAGCTATTAAATTGTCACTATGTGTTATTCGGCGTCAATCGATAATGCGACACAATCAGTCGGGTATATATTTTCATAAAGCTCACACGTTGGTAATTTTTCGTATTTTACACTCCTTCTTTACGTACGTACGTAATGAGTCCTATAATGAAAATAAAGCAATTTTCGTTGGAAGAGAAGAAAAATATAATTTCTTAAGTAGACAAAGGATTGAAGAAAAGCGATGTGGCAAATCTAACCGAAGTACACATCATTCAATCCATTACAGACAGCAAATAAGAGGCCACCGATGAAAGTAGTGAATATGAAGAAGCTGTGATAGGAGATGATGTGCGGCAATGTCACTTCACAAGAAGCCTTATCAAGTTTGGAAGTAATGCGAACATTCATTCACTACAAAATTATTTACTTTCTATTATAACAGCAAACCTTGTTCAAAAGAAAATTGTCGATTATCAATAATAAAGTTATTTTTTTTTCACAAATTATTTACGTTTGAATTATTTATTTATTATTTACATATTTGTATTTGAATAACATAATGTTTTTGAATTCTTTTTATTCAAAATTACCGTTATAACGAAAATAAATATTAGGTCCCTTGGAGTTCGTTGTATCGGGAACTTACTGTATATACAATTATCGTGTATTAAACTATTTTTATTGATTCAACAATTGTTTGCACAGTATTCACGACAACCGTTATCGGTTTTAAAAGAAAATAAATAAACCAATGTTTGTCTATTCACTGCAATTATTAAATTAACCACAATGTAATCTATAAATTAGGCAGTAATAAAATAATTATTATAGCTCATAGTCGGATAAAAGTCCAGTGAGCCTCGCGGCCGAACATGATTTATACATAATTGTACGTACATTTTTATACTTTAATAATTTTTAACGAACGTTTTATATACAAATATAAATGAAGACATGCATGGGCCATGGGCTATTGGGCCTAAGCATGGGCATGGTAACGGCGTTTGGGGTAGCTATTTTGTTGCTGCTGCACTTATTATATTTGTGATTATTAGTACCTACCAATTTATCTTTTTTAACCCGACGGTCGGTTTACAGTTCCAATTCACAATTTTAATCGATTACTCGACTTTTCTGTTAGTTTTTTTTTTTTTTTTTTTTAGTTTCGACTCCTTTTACGAGTAAGTTATGACGTTGACCCTTTATAATTATATTATGCAGTTATTCTGTGAGTATCAGGTCACGTCTAAACATTTTTCACCATCTTGCACTAAGAATATCGCATCCATCATTGTATGTTTTTCTTTAACAATCCCTATAGTAGTTTTTCATTTGTTTTCCTCTCAATCAAACTTATCCTTTCCGTACGCCCACGGCGACAAACCTCGAAAACTTTTAATTTTAATTTTCTTTTCGGTATCGTTGGCGATACCCGGTCACGATTGACGTCCATATGTGTTGCTACGCTCCGTCAAACATATTATCCATGTTTCACATTTTTAATAAGTATCATTTTAATATTTAAACGATATTAGAACGCGGATTTTATATTTGTCCGTGTATAATATAATATATATTACATATAGAGAGATAAAAAATACTAAGCGTTTTAGGATTGGAACTCACACGTGTGCGTATAGTGTAATACAGTGTGGAGCAAACCATTTTTTATTTTTTCATTTATCACCTGGGCTCCCCAGAATTTTTTTAAACCTATGTGTAGCATTGACATACTAGAATTTCAGCTTCCTTCTATACGTAAAAGATGATGCTCAAGCACGATTAAATTAATTAGCGATTACATATATTTTTTTTATTAGATTTCCTAAATATTACGGTTCATAGTCCCGTTAGCAGCCGGACTTATGTATAATCCATCTTTAGTTCCTATACCATGCATTGCTAACAAAGTGTTCTCTTATTTTCGTGGAAAAAAATAAAAAGATTACGTTTGGATTTTGGTTAAATTATTATTTATATTTTATTATATGCCGAAAGGCAATACGGATAATATTATAATGAATATTAACCGGAAAATAGTAAATTCTTTAAAGTGTTCGAAGTGACTGACTTCCAAACAGAATAGTAAGTCAACATTTTCGGAAAATGATAGGCGTATCTAAAAAAATAAAAATAATAGTGTGCCCCAGATTCGTAGTCAACTTTTTATCTATTTTTTTTTTTTTTTTTTTTTTGCACATATAACCGTAAACCGCCCTATGTCGAGTACCTATTTTCTAGAGGTCGTATTGTAAAATAACAAGCGCCCGCAAACTCGGCCGGGTCGTCGTCGTCGGACGTAGGCCGACATTACCCATTGCAGCAGCAGTGTGTGCGCCCGAGAGAGAGAGAGAGAGACGTACAATAAACACCTTAATTATAATCAGAACATACTACTACAATTATTATTATTATTACGTATTATTATTATTATTATTATTATTATTATTACGTATTATATTCGCGTGTTGTAGGAGTGTACCACCTATAGTAGTGTTGTAGGACCTCCGTCTCGTTGCCGCCGACTGGGAGTTATAATATTCTGAACAATAGCGAAAGGCTCGCGACGACGACGACGACGACGACAAACAATCCCCGGAGATATCGCCGGGAGGACCGCGTCCCGCGCCGTCCGTATACAAAACAGTCGAGACTTAAAACACTATAATATATTATTACAATATACGTACTTAACCGTGGCCCGCACGCTAAGGTAATTATTACCGCGATGGTTGGCGGTGCAACACTATCGCGCAGACATACGTATATTATCCGTACGACGACATATCGGATATGAATGTCGTTAGAGACGTACGCGAAACTTGTGGAAGTTCCAGTAGAACAGAACGACAGTACATAATAGGTGCGTGTTCACGTGGCGGATAATGTAATTGTTTTAAGTTCCGATTTTAATAGCGTCCATGCCGGTACAGTGGCGTCAACAGGAATTTCCATTAATCGGGGAGGGGGGGGAGGGATGTACATTCATTATTTCTAAGATAAGCCGCAGAGTAGTGCTTCCGCGCCCGGAAAAATGGCCCGATACAATAAAAGTTCCCTTCCTAGGCCGGACGTAGTGACCATAAACCTTGTACTACCGGCTAGTAGAAGGTCTATGATAGTGACTGGTGAGTTCTCCGACATACTGATAAGAACGTAAGCTATCCGGTTGGTAATGTATCACCGTGGCATTCCCGTTCTTATACGTGTGTCGATAAATTAAATAACTTTCCAGACCGTGTTATTTTATCAAATTGATTAGAAAATATATTATTATACATTTTTCTCATATCCGTCGGGTTAAAAACGAAATAAATTATAATAATTTTATATAAATAATTAAAAGAGGTCATGGGGGAGGGGAGGATTCAACCCCCATATCCCCACTTGTCTACGCCCATGTACCACTAAACAATATATTACGTATCCTATACAATACTTATTACGTATACCAACGGTTCCCGACCCTTGGGCCGCGACCCACTTGTGGGCCACGAACACCGTGGTACTGGGCCGTAAACCATATAATATATATTATATATTTAAAATAATATTATTACATATTTTTATTATGTACCTAATAATATTTCTGGTTATAATAATATTTATCGATATTATCTACACTCTGCTGTCTACCAGTGTCCGATTAGTATACAATTAACGCAATTATCGAACGTTTGAATGTAATTTTATCTCATGTAGTTCGTTTATTATTAATAGATTGTAACAGTGTTTTTCTTAATAAACAATTGATTTTTTTAATTCTTTTATTTCTAATAACTGCCGTATGTATATGTATATATATATATGCTTACGTATATAGGAGGGCGTCAAAGATTTGTTCACAAAATCGGTGGTCCGCACAACTAAAAAAGGTTGGGAACCGCTGGCGTATACCATACCTAATTTACGATTAAGCCGCAAAGAGATACCGGAATAATAATCAGAACAATATATGTACAGACAATGTTTTGCCAATATGGTTTTTGGTTTTGAAAAAAAAAAAAAAAAAAAAGATTAAAAGGATTTACAGACAGATTTTCCTATAGAGGTGTTCATCTCGAAAATATAAATCGACTATAGTTTTTAACAAGTTCAAAGATCCAATTTGTTGTATTTTGCCGTCCTACTAAGGAGACGAACAAATGAAAATGAAAACTCGTTACTGTTTCGACCGGATATACGTGTATCGTATATCTCCTTAAATCGGCAAATAATTATTAATTTCTATCGTTTCTGTCCGATCATATTATTATTATTATTATTTCATTGCGTTCACGGGCGTATTTGTCTATTCAATAATATATATATATATTATAATAAATTCATAATTAAACACGAGAATGTGTACAATACGTTTGTCTTTATAGCTGTAGGGAGCCTGCAGTCGCATGTATAGTCTTCGGGATCCAAACGCAAAACGGAATGTCTAATTAATCTGTAGATAGGCGGAACCGGGATGTGAGGTGGACTGCATATTAATCGGGCGCCGAGCACTGCGCTCGTTCATCAATTGTCAAAGAATTCGCATGTTTCGTTATCTTCAGTACCACTATTTGTTTTCTCGAGTATCCGCTTGATTAGTTAAATGGTTTTTTTTTTTTTTGTCACCAAACAATAACGTGAAACTGTGCACTTGATTCGAGTTATACGAGCTAATATATGCTACGAGTTCAATTGGGTATTTATGATTTTTTTTGCCGAGCGTCCTAAACGTGTAAGACGTTTCTATACTAGAAATTCGGCAAATATATTATTCTATATATTTATCTGTATAAATAATACACAACTAACATTTGTAATAAAAAAAAAAAAATATACAAATTTCTTTTAATTTTGTAAAATTAAAAATTCTGTTTTTACATTTTAATGATATAAATTTTCCACTAATCCACTGCCCCATACCCATTTAATGGGACGTAGTACTGCTGTTATTTATGGACGGGTTTGATGTTTTTGACCGAAAAACCAAACAAAACTGCAGGAAATAATTCTTTTTAATTTTAATTCTCTAATTGTTAAAGGCTTAATACACTGAATACATTTTTTTTTTAATTGTTGTAAAAAACACAATAAAATTGTTTTAGGTTTTTCAGTAAAACAATCATAAATTGATACGCCTAATATGTCCCAGTAAGGAATCTACAGAATCATAATGGGTTTTCAAAAACGAAATCCGTCAAACACAATTCCTACAGTTTTGTCTGGCTTTTAGATCTAAATCGTCTAAAACGTAAACCCCTTAAGTTGTCCGTTAAATAAAATAGAATTCAACAAGCTACATTATACAGGGTGCCGTCCTAGTGATCACTGCGTAAATAAATCGACCGAATATTTATGCCACTGTAATATTCTGCAGCTACAAAATAAATAAACCCTAGTGTTCCCGTAAATCTATATTACAGCGATTTGGTTTTGTAACACACCTATTCGGTTTCCGAACGGATCGTAATAGTAATAATAACAATAATAATATTTATTTTAATTCTCAAGATCTTTCCGTTTAATAAATAATACATCGAAAACGAATCTGCGGGGAAGGTGGATTCGTCAATTGTATTCCCCCCCCCCGTCGATGAATACGAGAGGGTTTTCAGATTTTCGGAAGAGTAAAAAGTATTTTATTTTTGTTGCTATTCGTTATTATTACACTGAGTACGCCTAGACGGCTGGATAAGAATCATCGATAAGTTATTTGTTAGCCTTAGCGTTTTATTAAGAATAACGTACGACTACGATTTTCGGACCACAATAAAATCGTTTTGAAATTCGAAGTAATTATCATTTATTAGATGCTAATAATGTCGCGTTACGAGAAAACATTTTCGTATACAGTTCGTCAGATTAAAAATTAACAAATTCACAATCTGCCTCCTCGACCGCGAAAGTCTAGACACGCCTATGTTACCCACCAACAATTTTTTCGGGCTTCTACAGTATAATAAGTCATACCCAAATCATTGGCGTATACATAAATTAAATTGATATATTGAAGGAAATTATGATATTTTTTCATACTTATTACCCAACAGTACGTTTATATATTAAAACACAATATTGTATTACTATACAATTATTTTATTATTTTTAACTGTACAACAGTATATAATAATATTTTACCGTCTTTTAGTTGTGTTTTTTTATTAATTAGTACGTTCCCCGGCTATAACGTATAATATTCTTTCGGTAAACAAAAACAATATCATAAATTCCCTCACCGTGAATTATATATTATTAACAGGAAAGAACCTTTCTTGTACAAATTGATTTGTTCGCAGTTAGCTCATCGAAAATTTATAAAATCCTGTTTTTGTTTTTCTTTATAGGTATATATAAAGAAAATTTTACCAGAAGAGAAATATTTAATTTTTCATATGCGCGTAACATAAAGAGACCTTGTAGAAACTCATACCGATTATATACGAGTATATGCTTTCGAAATGCTCGGCATGTACATAATGTCTTATATTTATAGCTGATTGAGGTGCAGATACTTTTAGAATATCCCTTTAAGGTAAAATTATTGAGTTACAAACGATATAAATTTTTATTATGCCACAGACATTATAAAATCAGACAGATACCGTTATGCGGTATAGAATAATATATTCACGCCATCGTCAATTTTGTATTAGCTAAATGTGTTGACAGACATAAATGGGGTGAGGTTAGGTTAATACAATTTTTTTAAAAAAAAACCATATGTTTGTAAATAGAAAATACGTTTTCAATGTTGATGACTGATTTAATAATCAACGACGGTGTTTAAGAAAGCCGAATAAGAGAATGCGAAACGATAATAAAATGTCTACAAACAATGTGTTGTATTCGCGTGCATTGAGTCTCCATCTCGTATACATTTAAAAAATACATATCCCGCTTAAAAATCGAAATATTGAGAACAAATTGACATGCAAACGCAGATAATTAAGTCAGTTCACTTTAATACTAAAACCAACAGCACGAAATCGGTCCTGATGTACGCGAATATGCATGAGACGGAGACGACACATGCGGGAATCACTATCACGTCTTCTTAATATAAGACGCATTCATCAGAATATTATGAATATGTTTAAACAGAGCAAAAGAAAAACAATAATAATGCCTTTTAACGTTATTTAAAAATAAAACGTGTGATAACGACACTTGGAACCTATAAGGATTTCTCGGTGACCATTAAAATATTTATATATTTTACTTATCAAACTATCCGCTTATAAATTAAACCATTTGTTTTAATTTCGGAATATTTATTTAAAATAAATTAATACCTACAAAAACTCATATTTTCGAAATATATTATTGGATATTCCTAAATACGATTTTGGTTAGAAAAATCAAAATGTTAAAAGATTAGATCGACTATAATTGTGTATACTGTAAACATGCTAAGGTGGTATTTTATTTGTTGGGAACTTAATTTTATTAAAATTTAGTAAAACGTTATTTTTATAATCGTCGCTTCATAGTCATATAAAACTAATTATTTATATTTTAAAAGGGCGTTTTTCACGTCAGGTAGGTATTAAAATTTGTACACTCACCGATTTTAGTAATATACAAACGTTGCTCTATATATACCACGTACCTATTTATATAACTTATATTTGATATACGTGAAAAAAAAAACCTTATGAACTGTTGTCTGAGTAGTATAATTTATATTCTGTTTTAGATTTGGCATCTGGTCCCCAGTAGTAAGTCCGAATTTCGTCACGAATGAGAAACGTAGGTAGTTATCCAATGCGATTATAACTGAAATTACTTCAATAACGATAAAATATATATAATATAAACTGAGCTGTTTCGAATGACTATCACTTGGTATTATTCTTAATTTTAGTTTTATTGTCCGGTTAAATAAATCGACGATTGTTGAAAACACATTACGTGATCGGTAAATATTATAATTTATTTTCGCTACACCTAAACTTTAAGTATTGTCAAAATTAATATTTTCTTAATTCTATTAAATGATGTTCAAACTACATGCCCACGCGTAATAACGTATTATTATTATTATAGATTATGTATAATGTTAAGTTTAAAATTAGAGAATATTTAATTTTTGTTTACTTGAGAATTAGGTAGAAGATGGTTTTTGGCGCATAGATAAAATTCGAGAGCACAAGCAGTGTTCACCAACACTTTTATACTGAAGACTTTTTGTTATACTTTCCTGCTTTTAAAAAATATACACCGGTAATCCTTGCCCACTCGCCTAGAGAGCCCGTGAAGCCGCATATTATTAGTTTATATTTATGTATTTTCGTAGTTATTTGAAGTTTCAACTTTTATTAATTATTATTATTATTATTTTTTTTTTTTGAATCGATTTTATACCTGTTAGTTCTGTTCAAAAAGAAAAAAAAAAGAAATATATTACTAAAAAAGGACCACAATATTGGCAACCCGCTTTGTATAATTTATTATTCGCACTTTCTCCCCTGTCAATGGGATACAAATATAAAGGGCTGCTATATACAACACAGGCGAAATCGGTTTAATCGATAGTGCGATATGATTGTGTACGATTATATAGAATTCGCATATTTTCGCTCGTCTATTATACTCGCCCGACGATATTTAAAAAAAAAAAAAAAAAAACTATTTGTCCGTTCCCTGGCCGCTTGGTCCGTCGAATTCGGAATAATATGTATGCGGCGGCTAAACGTCGAATATCATAATAATATATTTTTTCGCGAAAAACATTTATACGAAAATAAAAAGCAAATAATAATAATATAAAAAAATAACAAATAAAAAATACATTTTACGACCCGGTACACGAATATAAGAACGTTTTACAATCTGTCTCGTACAATAAACTCTATACTGCTGCAGCAGGTATATATGCGTTATTCATAAACGAGTTGACTTTGCGTGATTCGTACGGCGTTAGAAGGGCTGGGGGTGGAATGAAAAAAAAAAAAGCACTTTTGTAATGAACTCCAATAAAGGAAGAAAAAAAAAATGTGCTACACGTACGAAAGATAAAGGATATAATATTGTTAAATATACCCGGCTATAGTCGAACGTTGAAATAATGCCCCGGAATACTCCGGTGTTATTACGAATAAAACACAACTCCGCTAATCTCGTTTGAATAATAATATTTATATTTTTTTTTTTTTTTTTACTCGTACATTGTCGCAATTTGTTTTATACGCCTAAATTTAACGCAATAAGAATATAATTACGCGTAACATTCAAATGCTCCGTTGAAAATCGGATTGGTAAACTTGTTAAAATTTAATATTGTCAAGTACATTAGAATTTTTTTTTTTTTTTTTCGTGATATTCCGAGCTAAATAATGCTCAAATTTTTTTTTATAATAATTTAATATTTTTAATAACACATAACAATTGTTCGCATAATAATAAGCGGTCGGAATCTAACGAGTCTGAAAATTAACGGGCCGTTCGGGGGAAAGGATTTTCCAAATGTGACACCTCATTGGAAACGGGCTAATTTTTACATCGCAAGAAATTCTCATTTTAGTCAACATAACTGTGTGCTATGACTATGCAGGGATGCCACTGACGGACTATTTTCACTATTTCAGTTTTTTCTTTTTTCTTAAATTCTCTATATTTATTCACATTTTTTCAGATACATTGGCTTTTTTTCACTCGTTTGGTAATTTTAATTATATTATTATTTTTTAATTAAACGACAAAAAAATTGTAAATTTGTTTTCCGTGGCTCTAAATCTTAGTTTTAGTTTCGTCAGTATCTTTCGATAACTGGTATCTGTTAACACAGAATTTCTTCTTTATTTTTTCAAATTGTAACATTATATTGAAACGTGAAACGATAGTGGCTAATTTTTAACGCAACGAGTAAATAATCGTGATTGTTTTTATATATTTTGTTATCATTGATTATGCTGACTGCGGTGTACTTACCATGAATAAATCTAAGGTTTAAATTAATATTTCTAGTTGAAAATCATTTAAAAAGTCATAATTTGTAAATATTTTTTACATTTTAACGTTTTATTAAAATAATTATTACTGGCGCGCCTTTGTTGATATGCACGAAACAATTGTATAAAATGGTATAAGCATTATGAAAAATGACGTTAAAAATGTTTAGTTTTCCGTAATAAAATATTAAAATAAAGTAGTTAACATTTAAATTTAAAAAAATTATATTTGATACTCCTAAAAATGATTATACTTTAAAAAAAAATATATAATTTAGATTAAGGAAATAAAGGAATATTGAATTCGATAAATATTTGAAGCGGATGACCTTTAAATTAAACACACGCATTTTACGTACTGAATTATCCAAAATATATAGTGAAAATGCAAATATATTCTCCCGGAAAGTATAAAATGATATTAAAATACCAAATATTTAAAAAAAAATGTCCTTATTGGCATTCCCTAAAAATGCAAAATCCTTTTTTTCGGTATACTGGTTATTGCACAGACAACGTTTAACATAAATAGTAGATACCATTAGGTTTTATATTTTGAGAAACAAATTTCTATGAATATGAGCAACGTATTAGGAAAAAAAGAAATAAAAGATTACAAATTTTACATTACAATTTCCGGGCACTAAAAAATATTATAATAAATTGTTAATTATAATTATTACTTGATGATTTCTTTTTTTTTTTTTTTGTTATATATTATGAGGTATTTGTTGTCTGCAGACAATAGTTGTTAGTTGGTACAATTGTATTTTAGATAGTAGACTATTTGTCACTATATCCTTTAGTTTTTACTACTATTTTCACTCAATTTTTTTACTTAGTACAAGTGACAGGCCTGGTATTATTGTATTGACTTATTGTACGCTTATTTACATTAAACGTAAATGAGTTTATTTTATTAAATGTACTTTGAGTAGATTTAATTTATAACATGGTTACAGTAAACAGCTTGTTTTTTTTTTTTTTTTTTTTAATACTTGATTAAAACGAACCTTTAGTTTAAATTATTATTACGATGAAAGTGGAAAAGTTATTAGTTTTACAACGATATGTGTGTTTCCGTTACTTGGTAATCCCATTTTTCTGTAAATATAATGTTATACTATTCAAAAGTTCTATCAGCTACATAGTGTGCCATATATATATATATATATATATAAGACAGATTGATGCTCCTATAAGTTTTTTTTGACATTATTATCATTATTATTTGATGCGTACAAATTGACAACTTAAACATCGCAAGCACGCCGATAAAATATCAACCATTATAATCTAAATTCTGACTTTTAATCAAAATTGTATTTTCACAAACAATTCGTTAATATTATTACGCAACATTCAAATAAAACTAATCACTATATATCCTGCACCATTCTATATCGATACTTAAGCAATGGTATTCAAATATTTTTTGAAACATTACACTTGTGTATGAAATATACAGATAGTTATTTTTACGGGACAGAATAATACCTAACTTACACAATATTACTCGCATTATTACAAATTTAAATTTAGCGATATTTTACTACGACGATGGGCTAAATTTATTACTGATATTTGTACTCGATAACATATCACTTTCATTGTCTCCGTTGGACCTTGACTTCGGTAACTTATAGGATTCTTATTTTTGTCGCCGTATAGAGTAGTGGCTATGGTCCTTTGGTTAGACGATTAAAGAGAAAACTGTGATAAAAAATAGGTATATCAACTAGCACTACAAACTTTGCAATCCTCTTACGATAGCACATTGTTTCTTATACGCAGTCTATCGACAAAACATTCGAGTAATAGTCGTTTTATATTTTACGAGTGCTCATTCAGTAGAGTACCGGAATAATCGAAATTCGCAAAGATGAAACCGGCAACACTGCGAATAGTGGTGTCATTGACATTATAGTTTCGAGAGGTTCGTGTCGAAAACCAGTAAGAAAAACTACGTGAAGACTAATGGAATAAATTTGATTAAAAATGTACTTATCTGTAATTTAAGTTCTGTAAATTTACATTGCAGCAACCCGAATGAACCGGAATAATTTCACCAATAAAATATTATCATGGTTACCGGTCGTAATAATGGTGAACATAACGTTTTTATTGAATATGAAATGACTTTGGTTAGTAAATATGCTACGATTTTATTATGCTGTACCTCAAAAGATGCGGATTTCCTAATTGATGGTGTTTTATTTGAAAAATGTTTCTAAATTACAAACAGTTTTTATAAAAACCTGACAACAAATGACAGTTCATTGATTTATTTTTTGTTCATTTACGAGTTACCTATCGTAAGGTAGGCTTCAAAATACCAAAACACGACTAATCTTACTTTCACTTCACTGAAAAATCGTTAGAATTGTTTTTTTGATTACGATTGTATATCGTTGATTAAAGTTTGAAAACCAAATCACTCTATGCACTATACCCTACAACAGTAGGCCTACCCATCGCGCGGAGTATGTCTGTATTTTATTATCCATTAGAGTCTTTATCGTATTGCTGTTTCATCTGATTAAAAGTCTCATCGTTTATCCGTGGCTATTGTAAAAATATAAATATAAATTTAAAATGTTTTTCATAACCGTAATACTCGCACTTCCGTTTCATTGTTTCAGGTAGACAGACATGGCGTGTTAGAAATGTTCACGTCTCTTAACGTAATTATTTTTTATTTATTACTTTTTTTTTTTTTTTTATACGGAAAACTTTAAGGGTCAAACTGAAAGTAGAGAACGTCTTGTACGGGTAGCGAAAATTGTCGGCGTTTTAATGTTTTGTTTTCGGAAGTTAAGAAAGTACTACTCTTTTTCTTGCGTATAAAGTTTAAAAAAAAATAAACATTGTGGTTACTTTAATTATTACGAACAACGAGATATATAATAATTCGTGATCAAATTTTAGTTTGTATACGGAATTCTCCGTTAAGAATAAACAAAAAAAGTAAATATTATTTATTCTTAAACAGTTAATTTCCGATCGGCGATTATATTAAAAATTAATGAACATACGTCGTTGATTTTAACCACCATAATTTATTCCGAAATTCCTAGCAAATATTTACCCGATACAGAGAAAAACACAAATAATGGCGAACTGAAAGAATACAACCAATTTTTGCTAATAAATTATTAATTTGTTGTAATTCCAAATATTATACCGTATAATAAATCTCAGGCGAATATTTTTGTTTTACGAAATCAACTATACACGTTCCTATATTAGTATTATTATTGTACTTTTATCGTTCAAAATCAATAATAATAAAGCGAATACTTATAAAATAATTTAGATAAATGCGGAATTGTATAACATTGATTATATTCAGAGCCTTACTCTGACCGGTTTTCTTGAGTTACATTTCTGAAACCCAGGCCTACAAAAAAAAAAAAAATAAAATATTCTGACGAGCCCCTGCCGGAGCTTACGTAACGGGCCCTAACCGCTTTTTAGAACTTTTGTGTCAAATACTTTTAACTATTAGTTTTCACATGTAATTAGACACATTTTCCTCAGGAAATCAGGCCCAACCCTAAGGAAAATAAGGGGGCCCAGAAGGTTTAATTTGCCCGGGGCCCGCCAAAGCTGAGTACAACCCTGATTATATTAAATTGTACGTTATTATGATTACGTTTTATATAAAATAATATACCTACACGTACCAATTTAATATTCGTAAACATTTTCGAGACTGACAATACGCCGTACGCGAAATGTTGGTTGATCAAGCTAGTCGGCTTTATTGTTTGATGTGTGTAAAAGGATCCGTGCCTTATCTAACCAGTGCAGGAAATTACAATATGCCAATGTTTGTGTACACACGATAAGATGGATTTTATTAAAATTAAACTTGACACGCGCTCCACCTAATTACATACGTTCGTTAATCGAAATAATTATGTATAACTTATTTTTTTTTTTTTTTTAATTATTTGTTTTCCAATTTTTGTGAATTTAGAATATCACGCGGGCAACTACCTATATTATATTATTATATTAACTAAATTGAAAATTATGAGAATCATTAATAGGCAATTGCATTTATCAAACAGTCGTTGTGGCAAACGTGTGTTTTCGTTGTTCCAATGTAAATATTCCCGGGTTTCCCTTATTGTTAGAAAAACCACAAGGAATATTAAAAAATGACCGCCTCAATGCACTAAACAACCAGACACGATTTTCTACTGGAATTCATTCTTGATGTTGACGATCAGAGTATTCTTTGTAGTGAAAATAGCTACGCTCAGAATCTAACGAATAACGTACGGACGATGTATTTGATGAAACTAATATGTCGGTGGCAAAAAAAAAAAATGCAATAAAATAAGTTATTAACCAGTCGAAAAAAAAACAAAAGTTGTTACAATATTTTAGTTAAATGATAAACTAATTACGGGACGGTAAGGGGGTATAATACGATTATTCGTTGTGCACAAAATGTATGTAAAAGCTAAATATCGTTTGAACTATTATTCCAAAACATATTTTTATTTAATAGGTTTTTAGACTACATACTTATCTGCCTATATAGGCGGTAAAATCCGGGAAACGTTTTGTCGTGTGTTTCAAATACTGTGCCAAAACACGCTTAATAACTCGTGTGTAGTATTTGGTTCCCTACATATGTTTCGATCGGATTCCGAAAAAGTCGAATAGTGTGAAATGTTAATTTTTTTTTCTATCAACTATATCAATTGTATATTAATTTTTTTATTTTTTATTTCCCATTACTCCGGAACTGTGTGCGTTTTTTAAATTTTATTTTTATTTAGCCGATTTTCATTTAAGTTTACACAAACCTGCAATTGACGTTAGTATACCTTTGTATAAAAATATATATTTTTCTAGAGAATTAGAACAGTTAATGTTTTAAGTCACCGAAGAGGAAATATCACTATCTCTATGGTGAACGTCTGTAATAATAATTGTTCTGGTACTGACTGAGAAAAGATAAACTTTCAAATGTTTTTGAAACAGATACGCTCGTACCTTCTGAAGAACTTCGTATCCGTTTACACGATAATTAACAATAAAAGGTTGTTGGTCAACTATACGTTTCCCGATTTACCTACGATATTAAAACCTCCACAAATTACGGTATTATAGCGTGTATGCAGTTTGTTACAATTATTTTTGAATCAAAATACCTACAGTTACAATATTGTATTTCTATTACTTTTAGCATAATGCAAAACTAAAATGTATGACGATAATTTATTTTTTAATCGTTTAAAAATGGAATTAATTTAAATATATATTCTTTCAATCTATCATTATAGATACTCTGCCACTATTAATGCAGCGGTTTGGTATAATCGGTATTAGATAGTAGATAAATATATTAATATAGTAAACAAATTCAATATTCAATATGGATATCACTTGTTTGTAGTGATTTGAGTAAATTATCGATTATAGAATCTAGCGTATACCTAAGAGGTATTGCCTATAGGCCCAGACATGATTATTATTAATTAGAGGCTTCGGGATTTTTACAATAATTTTGGACCAAAATTACAGAAATAGAATAACGCATCCGTTACTGGATATTTTTCGCTCTCTTTAAAATAAACTATCTTATTTTACGACGTCTTTCTAAAATCGGCTCTCTTACAGTTGCATCGGGAATTATATGTATTATGGGTATTAATATTTTACGAGTATTTTCAAACAAGTGCCAATCTCAGAATATTACGTAAGTATAATATGTATAGGCTTACAAATGAACATACTAGTATATATATTTTAGCACAAAGAAAAACGCACGAATAAAGAGAGGCTGCAGAAACCGTAAGAAATATTTCAACATCTACGGATTATAGTTATAATAATCACTCATATATCTGCAGGTTTTTGTGTCGCGGTCTTTTAAGATAATATTATAGGAGTAAACGTAGTTATATTATTCAAAATGTTGGAATGTAAGAGGATTAGAATATATGAATGCGAAGTATAAAGTATAGAAGTGGTTGACGGTCTTAATTTTTGAACCATCAAGCTGTCTATTAAAACGCTTCCCGACGAAATGGTGCACGTAGACATAATTTTATATCAAGGTCGACGATGACGAGAGTCTGAGGTCTGGCTAACCATTACCAGTCGATCTGTCTGTTGTTTTTGAAGATATTTCCAATAAATTAACGAAGAATTTCAACTACGGTTAACAATTCATTACCGTTGTAAAGTATTCGAAAACATTTATATTAATACTTTTTTTTTATGTATTCGAATACTATTTAAAATACTATTATTTTATTTTGTTTTATATACTAGAAAAAATATACTTTTTTTAAACATATTTCGTTTTATCGTCAATCGTAATTTCTATGTTATAACATGTATTATATAACAATTATTATATTGATTGATATATAAGTCATGATACGCTGAAAGAAATCGTCATGTTAGTGCAATTAGCAGAAAAAAAATATATTGTAAAAGTATTGGACTACTTGTTCAAATATTCGAATATATTTTGTGAAAAATATGCATTTTAAATACAAAATAAAAGTATTCTTAACACGACTGCCTAATATACACGACGCATACTGCACGCCCGGCATACAAACTATTTAATACGACATTTTTTATCACGAATAGGCCCTCATACGCAATATCATTATTACTCGCTGTCTGTTTCTATATACGTATTTACAGTGACACTACGACACAATTCTAGACTTTACCGACTGTGGTGCGGCCTCTTGTATAATATATACGTTTTGCCTAACTAACAGAAGAGGTTTTTTTTGTTTTTATTTTCTTGAAGCACTTATTATTTTTGTCTATACGGTATAGCATATATATATATTTTTTATAGATATTATTAGAACTCGCTATTAAAAGCTGACGCGTGTGCGTATGATCAGTTGTCACAGAGATAACGACGAGGGACGAGCGTGTGTCGATTGCCTCATATACAGGGTGCGGCCGAGCCGACTGACGAGTTTTGATGGACCATAAATAACAAATAGTAAAACTTAGAGAAAAGGATTTTTTTTTATTTAAATCAGTATACAATCCCATTTTTAAAAATTATATCTCCAAGATGGCGGCCGTCAGCATTGATACACTGTTGTAGACGATCTCTGAAGCTCTCATATGATTTTCGGCATATTTCGACTGGTATGGCCTCGACTTCCACGTGGAGTGGTCTTCATGGAGCTGCCGTGAGGTATTTGTAGCCCAGTATCGAAAATTTTGTTTATTTACAGTTCCAGAAAGATGAAAATGGGCCTCATCACTACAGAAAAAAGTTGATATAGGAGGAATTTGCAGAAGAATTTGCTGACAGAGATTTTTACGGTTGCCATAGTCAGTAGCATTTAACTCTTGGACAAACATTAATTTATAGGGATGGAATGATAATTCTTCGTGAAGAAATCTCCTCAAAGAACGGTCTGAGATTCCCAAAGCTACAGCGTGTTTCCGGGCTGAGCGTCTTGGCGACTGCTCAATTGACTCTCTAACCAACTGCACATTTTCGGGGGTTCTTACCGTTCTGGGTGCTCCGTGTCCAAGTCTACTTAGGGTCTACTTCCAGTTTCTTCCAAATGCCGTATCCACAATTTGATAGTGTTAGCAGAAGGAACAGATTCAGCATGTGGAATGCCGAAGTGTATACGAAAAGATCACAGAATGATTTTTTTCGTAATACGCACGCACGGCGAAACCACGATGTACACCTGTCCACACCATGATTACGAATAAAAACGGCATTACCGTACGATTCAAAATATACTACTTATTAAGGCCTGCTCTTATCTTATCACAGGCCAATAACCTCATTAAACTCGTCAGTCGGCTCTGCCGCACCCTGCATTTCTCGAACAACTTTATTTAGTATAATAATCGAAAACATAATATGACTGAGGTTATAGTCGTACATTTACCCATATAGATCGGCGCATTTTTATATATTTTATCATAATTATATTATATAAAACCGTATACCCAATTGCTTTAAATTTCAAACCGACTGAATAGAAAGAAAAAAAATTAATCTCAACGTTATTCGCGGCTACACGGTTAAGTGTATTTATAAAACATACCGTGTGATATTTTAATATTACGTCTATTACTATTACTATTATGTTTTAGGTAAAATGTTAGGAAAACACGACAGACTTACGGTACAGAATGCATTTCAAATCTTGTAAAAAGAGTATTTGCCTCGACAATTATGTTGTAGTTCCAAACAAATAATTCTTCCTTTCGAAATCTCAAAATTTACCTATCACTGCGTAACTATATCATTGTAGGTAAACGTCTTAAAATATATTACATTTTTATTTAAAATCTCGTGTGCAAATCTGTTAAATACGTTTCAGTTTTTTTTTTTTTTTTTTATTATTATTATTATTCTCTGAAATAACAGCCCATTATTTTTTAGATTTTCGAGACCGTACAATACAAATTATTTTATTTCGCGAATAAAAACGAAATACAACAGTTATGAAACAGTCAAAAAGTACATTTTGTTAACAATACCGTCAAGATAATACTATTGCAGTGTACAAAACCAATTGATTATTTCAGATAATTTTTCGGGTTATAAACCTATTTTTATTAAAACGAAATACGTGGCTATGTAATGGTTATCTGATGGCGTAACACTGGAACAGGATTTAGTTTTACGTTATGCGCACCACAAACCTAAAATAGTATTTTTTTTTTTTTTTAACAAAAAAATCAAAGTAAAACGAATTTATAAACTATATGCAGGTAAAGAGATATGTCTCTTTGTAATTTCCTCAAAAGTCGTTTGTAACATTAGTTATATTGTTAAAGCCACCACAAACTCCATGAAATATTCGACAAAAGACCTGACGAAAATCAAAGTAATTCCTGCGGTTTGAATTTGAAGAATGTAAAAATGCGTGGAGTTAAAAACTAAGCTTACTTTGCATGGGTCGAAGCATATTTTTAATGTTAGCATTTTTTAAATTTAATTATTTACCATTGAATATATTGACAAATCTATACAAATTTCAAACGTTATATTCTCGTAAAATAATTTGATAATATTGAAAAATCGCTCCGACCAGTGCCATGTAAACTTGTTTATGAATTCAAAAATTATTTTTTATTTTTATTTTTTTAAAAATAATATTTGCGAAACGTTTTAACGTTCATAAATAACGGTAAAACGGTCGTAGTGCTTTGCCTTAAATGGACATCGACCCGTTGATTAGGGAAAAAGTATTATCGTTAAGGTAGTCGTTTAATGTTAAAAATTAATTTTTGAAATTTACAAAAATTGGAGAAAATGTTGAAAACTTTTGCCGACCCCTTTAATACAAACGCTAATATAAACGCGGTATTCCTATATCCACTTAATAGGGTCCTGCTGAGGAATTAATTTTTAATTGGAGGGGTTTGAACAATTTGTATTATTTAGATCTGAAGGGTGGCTTTGCCTTTTACATATATTAATATTAATTATAAACTTGATAACGACCCCTCCAATATAATATAATGAAATTGATATGGGCTAATCATTTGTATTTTAATTTATATTGATGGTAAACGTATAAAATGTATAAATATTTTGTTTTACGATAGTACAAATATCAAGAGTTTAAAGAACT
The DNA here is from genome assembly GCA_956483605.1 of Tuberolachnus salignus. Taxonomy (NCBI): domain Eukaryota; kingdom Metazoa; phylum Arthropoda; class Insecta; order Hemiptera; family Aphididae; genus Tuberolachnus; species Tuberolachnus salignus. The sequence goes on from OY101435.1 coordinate 24,462,160, forward strand.
AGAAATCTGGCTGGCCGTGCATTTTAATCAGTTTGTTGAGCACTTGTTTTTATGAAAACCCAGCGTCGTTAACCCATTAATCCGAGTCTGAAAAAAAAACCCCGTATAAACAATAATGTCCATCGTTTTTAAATCTTCCGATAAATTTTCGATGGAATACCTGGACGTTGTGTTTACGCGTACGGGGGTTTTTAACTTTTTGAATCACGGAAACGTTCTCGGTGGTATATTGCTGTGGTAGTGTTTATAACTATTCGACACACAGTAAAATACTTAGGAATTATAATTGACAAACGATTAACTTGGGGCCCACACTTAAAGGCAATACGCAAAACATTAAATACCCGTCTACACATGCTTCGTCCCATATTTAAATCAAAATTATCAATCCACAACAAATCTACTTTATACAAATCCTTACTAAGGCCAATATGGGCTTATGGCGTTCAAATCTGGGGCTGTGCAAAACCGTCTCAAACTCGCACCATCCAAGCTTTCCAATCGATAGTTTTACGTCTCATAGCTACAGCCCCTACGTTCATGAGGCCCAGACCTTTCGCCCAGTCGTGCATCGACGTCTCCTTTGCCTCCGAGTCGATCGTCTCTAGGATTGTCGACTGGGAGGTTCTGGAGACGGAGTCGCTAAGCCTGCACCGGTACGTGTCGTTCAGCCTCGCGGCCGTCCGACGCCCCGGCGCGGTGTTAGCCGACCCCCGACACGGCCGCGCGAAAGGATGGGTGACGGGTCGAGGTATCGACCAGGTAAGTTTCGCCACGAGCCTGCGCCGAGCTCGCGACGAGTGGGACGCTCGGGGGGCAAACGCCGCGACACTGCGACCGACAGAAGGAATCGCGGACGCGCTCGCCGCCGAGTTCGAGGAAGTGGTCGCCGCCGCGTGCGACGATCTTCTGCCCCGCCGCGGATCTCCGCCGACGGGAAAACGCGCTGTCCACTGGTGGACGCCGGAGATAGCGCGCCTGAGGCGCGAGAGCACCGCGGCCAGAAGGGCCGTCAAAAGAGCGGCCGCACGCGCCGGTCGACACTCGGCGGTCGTCCCCGAGGACAAGCTTATAGCACTACGACTTAGCCGCGCCGCGCTCAACAAGGCCATCTCCAGAAGCAAGGAGTTGTGCTGGAAGGAGCTGCTGGCCGCCGTCGACGGTGACCCTTGGGGTCAGCCGTATAAGCTTGTCCTCCGGAAGCTCAAAGGCCTACCGGCTACGGCCGGTATGTCTAAGGCCGAGGTGGAACGCATCACGGACGAACTGTTCCCGACGCGCCCACCTCCCTTGGCTCCCAGAGTTATCTCCCCCACCGCGTACGTTCCGCCCCTTCTGGCGAGCGAAGTGGACGCTGCCGTCGCGCGCATCGCGGGCCGTAGAAAGGCGCCAGGCCCCGACGGGATCAGCTCCGGCATCCTGGCGGCCGTCCACAAGGCGGACCCGGGGTTGCTGCTGAGCACGCTCGGCGTGTGCCTGGAGTCGGGATGCTACCCGCACAGGTGGAAACAGGGCAGGCTGGTGCTTCTGCGCAAGGGGGTCAAGCCGGTAGGCGAGCCCTCTTCGTACAGGCCCCTGTGCCTGCTCAACGACGTGGGTAAACTGTTGGAGTTTATCCTCGTGCGCCGTCTCGAGGCCCACCTGCAACTCAAGGGCGGCCTCTCAAGGGCCCAGTTTGGGTTCAGGCCCGGGAAATCCGCGGACGACGCCGGGATAAAAGTCCGGGAGTTTGCCCTCAACGCCGTGAACCACATGGAGATGTGCGTGGCGGTCTCCCTTGACATCCGCAACGCGTTTAACAGTGTGGGTTGGGAGCACGTGTTAGACGCGCTCGGGGCGTGGGACGTCCCACCTTATATTAGGCAGTTAATGGCGTCGTACTTCCGCGGCAGGGGGGTAACCATTAACTGCCTAGAGGGTCCCGTGAACGTGGATGTCACTTGTGGGGTACCCCAGGGCTCGGTGCTTGGGCCGTTCCTTTGGAACCTCACATACGACGCCGTGCTACGGGTTGCAGTACCACACGGAGTCAGGGTAATAGGGTTCGCCGACGACACGCTTGTCATCGGCAAGAGCGATACCTCCGAGGGAGTCGAGGGAAAAGTCAACTACGTCTTGAACCTGGTGGCCGAAAAGATACGGAGTCTCGGGCTTCGGCTCGCCGTCAACAAGACCCAGGCCATCATGTTCAAGCGTAAGTACAAGGACAGGGTTCCCCAAATTACACTGGAGGGGGAGCCGGTGGCTCTCTCGAGGACGATCAAATATCTAGGCGTGTTGTTCGACGACACCCTAGTATTCAAGGCGCACATTACAAGCGCCGCCGACAAGGCCCGTGGGGTACTCGCCGCCCTAGCGCGGCTGATGCCCAACGTGGGGGGTCCCAAGGAGCCCAGGAGGAGGTTGTACGCCGGGGTGGCCACTTCGGTAATGCTGTATGGATCTCCGGTGTGGGGCTCCATGGTTCCCTACGCGACCAGGGCCGTGAAAGAGATGCTCCGCGTTCAGCGGCGCGCAGCGTTGAGGGTTTCCATGTCCTACAGGACGGTCTCCCATGACGCGGCGTTGTTGATCGCGGGTCTCCCTCCGATCGACCTGCTCGCGATAGAGAGACGTAAAGCCTACTGGAGCCGGCGCGGTGGCGACGGCGGCGACATTCGCGTCGAAACCGCTGCACAGCGAAGGTCCGCGACCCTCGTGCAGTGGCAGGAGCGGCATAGCATGGGTACCAGGGGTGAGTGGACCCGTAGGGTGATCGGTCCCGTTGCGCCTTGGGCCACCAGGTCACGGGGCGAGCTGGACTATCACCTTACCCAGCTCCTCACCGGACACGGGTGCTTTGCTAGCTTCCTGCATAGGATCGGCAAGCGCGACGCCCCCCACTGCGCCCATTGCACATCGGAGGTGGACGATGCGGCCCACACCCTTCTAGACTGCCCGGCTTGGAATACCGAACGTGCAGCGCTAGTCGCGGTGTTGGGCAGCATCTCTCCGGAAGGGCTTGGACCGGCCATGCTCAGCAGTACCGAGGCATGGTCAGCCGTCAGGGCCTTTGCAATCTCCGTCATGGGGGCAAAGGGGGAGGAGGAGCGTCGGTGGGAGGCGGCCAGAGCGGCGGCCAGAGCGGCGGCGGCAGCAGCAGCAGCAGCAGCGGCAGCAGCAGCAGGAGCACCGCCGGAGCGTCGGCGACAGCGTCGACGGCAGTAGCAGCCGATGCAACATGTACATAATTTACCATTGTAAATAAATGATTGTATTTAGGTGTTAATTTTGTAGTCAGTAAGGATTGTTGTATATATTTTTTTTAAAAAAAAGAAAATATTGTAAATTTTTTTTTTTAGTTTTAAGGTGATTTTATATATACTTAGTTAATAAGTTTTATTATGTGAGCCCGCCCCGCGAAGGGGAAAAGGGGATTTTATGTTGTGTAAATAATTGTATGTGTTTTTGCGTTTTAATAAACGATGGTGGCGGGCCGGTAGTATTTCCGCAAGGCTAGTCCCCGGCCCGTCATCGATGCCACAAAAAAAAAAAAAAAAAAAAAAAAAAAAGCTACAGCCCCTAGGTACGTCACAAACAAAGCGCTACACATAGACCAACGATTTGATACTGTTAACCTGCTAGCCAAAAAATACTACACCAAATTTCATACAAAACTACAGTACCATCCAAATCCTCTCATCCAGCATTTATCTTCAAGTACACTCTCTGAAAACACCTCACGCCGTTTCAAAAGACGCTGGTGTCGACATCTATTAAACTAATTTAAATTTCGCGTTCTGCCGGGTTCTATCACTGGATAGCATCCCTCATCAAGGAACCACGTTATTGTCATTTTATTTTTTTCTCTATGTACAAAGTTATTCTATTTGCTTATTGTGTTTTTTTTTTGTTAATACAGATTGTAAGTTTTTCTAATAAAAAAAAAACTATTTGATAATTTATGATAAAAAAAAAAAAATCCCACAGACACGGCCGGGCGATTGAACTCCACGACCTCTCCCACAGCGAAAACGCCCCCGGCCGAGTGATTAATAATTATTAATCATTTGGACATTATGAAGTTATATATTTTCAGGTCGTTATACATGGATGTGGTCTTAGATTTCAAATCTAAAACGGCGAACGTCGTAGATGATTGATATGGCACTTTTTTCGAAATTATTATACTCCGAATAAAAATATACAATATCGGCCAATGACTATACTGTAAGATGATAATAATAATAATAATTACTTCCGGAGAAACGATAAATACGATCCGTTTATAATTATAACGGATTCTTTCGATTCAATGAAACGCTAATCTTCCGCGCTACATGCTTTGCTTTTAATAGTTGTTAATTAATTCGAATCACTTGTATAAATGTTTGTGTTACGAGAAAACAACGCTGATGCCATATTAATCGTATGATTAACGATTCGGGTAGGTCCAGGCGATTATCTAACGGCATTATAAATGAGTTGCGATTGTAAAATTAATGCGAGTACAATGGATCATGTCAGTAATGTTATTTTTTTTTTTTCAGCTTTCTGTATATAATTTTTACACGCGCCCGCCGTTAAAAACCGAGAATCAACCGCGTACTTGTGCCCATCTCCATCTTGTGACCGTACACTTAACGTCTGTGTATGGCTTCTAGTCTTACCACTAGATGCCGCGACGTTTACAAAAAATAGCAAACGCCATTTAAATATTTCAAACAAATGGATAAGTATAGAGTGATATTATTACTCGATGTTATAATGATCGGACTAAATAAATTGATACCGTTACAGGTATTAAGAATATTATTCGATATTTGTTTTAATAACCGTCTAAGTGTTATTAAACACATGTTTTCCATGATGCTCGAGACAATTTTATAGTACTATTGTTTGATAATGCAAATACATTTAAAACTGTAATTGTTTTCACGTTTCTAAGCGACTATGCAACGCATTAAACTATGTACAATTTGTGTATACTTGAGTAAATAATTAAGTAGATTTAAACCGTTCTAATCCTAGAAAACTTAAATTGTTTTAATGTGTTCGGATGTACATGGGTAGGTCGTGTGACTTAATAAAGAATTCGAGTGTGAGATTTTCAACGGAATTCGAATTAATTACGACCTCGGTGAGATCAAAATTGTTTTCGGGTGTCATTTAAAACTTGTTGTTTAAAACAATGCTCAAACATCTACCCTTACATTTATATACCATTTAATTAAACAACTGTTAAATTACAAGTGTACGTTGTAATTATTAATAATACATTTAAACAACTCGGGTAAAGAAATGTATATATGATTATTTCTAATTGTTTTAACTATTTAAATTGAATAACGTCCAGACGATTGATATACATTATTTATAAATTCTACTATTGATAAAAATGATAATAATATGTTAAAGAAATATTAAAATATAGAAAAAATGCTTACAAATGCATAATGGGGCAATAGGTTTTCGTTGCAGGACCATGGACTATGGACGCAGTCTGTTAATGTAAATGGATTGTCGAAAATTAGAGAAGGAGATGGGTGGGAGGGGTCACTGGACTATTGTAACTTTTTTAATGTAAAATTTCATTATTCAATTTCAATCTTTTTACAGTAAAAATATGTTTTTCTTTATTTTCATTCATCCAACATATGATATAATACAGAGTGCGGCCGAGCCGACTGACGAGTTTTGATGGGCTATAAATAATGAACAGTAAACTTAGAGAAAATTATTTTTGTTTTATTTAAATCAATATTCAATCCCATTTTTAAAAATTATTTTTTGAAAATTATATCTCCAAGATGGCGGCCGTCAGCAATGATACACTGTTGTAGACGATCTCTTAAGATCTCATATGATTTTCGGCATATTTCGACTAGTATGGTGGCCTCGACTTCCACGGTGATTTTCTGTTTAATTTCTTCTATAGTATGTGGGCGATGTCTGAAAACCTTATCCTTAACGTAGTCCCAGAGGAAAAAATCACACATCCTTAAATCTGGGGACCGTGCTGGCCAGTCTATGTCTCCTCTCAGAAAGACTAACCGCCCAGGGGACATTGGTCGCAAGACAGCAAGTGAAATTCTAGCTGTGTGCGCTGTGTGCGCTGCATTTCCCAAATCATGTTCTTCAGCCATTTCCTCCAACCTATGCGGCAGATAAGTTTCTAACATCACAACATAAAGAGCGGACGTGACAGTGACGGTCCTGTTCTCGTCCTCAAAAAAGTAAGGGCCGATCACCCCAAATTGGGACACAGCACACCACACTATCACTTTAGGAGAGTGGAGTGGTCTTTCGTGGAGCTGCCGTGGGTTATTTGTAGCCCAGTATCAAAAATTTTGTTTATTTACAGTTTCAGAAAGATGAAAATGGGTCTTGATATCGGAGGAATTTGCAGATGAAAATCCCTTTGTGTAGCGATCACAGAATGATTATTTTCGTAATACACACGCACGACGAAACCACGATGTACACATGTCCAGGCCATGATTACGAATAAAAACGGCATTACTGTACAATTCAAAATATACCACTTATTAAGGCTTGCTCTTTTCTTATCACAGGCTTATGACCTCATTAAACTCGTCAGTCGGCTCTGCCGCACCCTGTATATGTATACATTTTTGGAAAAAAAAAAAAAAATGTATATCGTGATGAAAGTTTATACTATTTGTCAATAATTATATTTACATGAACGTACTCTTACTAAATTTCAAAAATATTTCGCACAGGTACATGTGAACACCACACTTAATAAAAAATATCGCGTTCTTAATATTGTTACAACAGTGGTTTAAACATTTATTCATGAGACGAACAAATTGACATATTCATATATTTCCTTACCAAAAATATGTTTAATATAACATATAATTATTATATATTTTTTTCACATAAAAACTATAATACTGTGATGAGTAAAAAATAGTTGTTTTGTGCGAGAAATAAAATTGCGTTCACCTTTTTTCTCTTTTTTTTTTTTTTTTGATTAACTTTGGAAGGTCTACGCATTCGTTTCGTGAAACACAAATTTCAGATCATGACTTAATATTTCTTTTTTTTTTTTTTTTTTACCTAATCGTTGATTAATTTCTAAATCACCCATTTATTTCCGATACTTTGTACCGTTTACTTTTTAAATCTTAAGTACGTTTGTAGAATTCCCAAACAATGGAAAGAGACAGGCAGTATGAATATACATTATTTCAGACAATTCGATTTTAAATTATTATTATTTTTCGGTATCATTTTTAACGATTTTTAAAAAAACTTTTCTGTTCGATATGTTTATAATAATTTATAGGGTTCGTTCAAACAAATTATCATTTTTTGTGCACACGATATTGTAGTTTTCGAGATGTTGGTACTACACTATTTTATAGGTTCAGCGAGGACGTTTTGAAATATTATGTTTTTTAATTCATATTAACATCAATATTGTAGTCGTTTCGAATATTCATTAGATTTAGGTAAGTACATAGAATAGTATACATAAAATAAAATTTGTTTGACATGAAATGCACATTATGTACTTCAACGCGATTAATGGGTCGTATAAGACGAGTTTAGTTGTACATTAGTTGTAATAACCCGGAGCGCGTTTTGTATAATATTTGTGTACGTGTATACTTTTCTATTTTATTAACACTATCGGGTCAAAACAGTATCTAATCATTTTTTTTGTTTTTTCCTAATAGAAAACCAATTAATTTTATATTACAAAATTACAGTCGACTGTTCAATAAGTGTACACAAATGTGTATTTAAATCGAATATTGTATACATTTTTTAGCGGGTGTATATGTATATAAACGAAAAACCCACACGCGCACGCATCGCATGGAAACAACTGCAAAAGCTAACTGTAATAATGAAACGGCGAGTAATTATTACGATCCCATTATTGTTCTTATACGTACGTGTGCTTAAGTTGCGTGTACGATAATGTTAGGGAGGTAATTTAAATTTAATGTATATTTTATTTCAAAAAACATTATTGTATAACCTCCGTATAAGAACATGGATTTAATTCTGCGTTCCTTTGCAAATCCGCCAATGATGTTGTTATAGGATAATTTTTTAGTAATATCATGTTCAACAATGCCAGATTGTTTAAACGATCTTTAGTCAAAAATTATGCCAAACGAGTTTTAATGCGTTTGAACGCTGAGAATGAGCGTTCACTACAGCAGTTTCTACATGGGCAAATATATTTGTAAAACCGTTTCAACGTTGGGAAAAATATATTTTTTTATGTTCATCGATCTTGGGTATTTATGTTGATATCGAGGATCACACATAGGCTCATCGTTAAACATCGGCACTTTTAACTTCTGGAACCCATTGCACCATATCATCCAACCAACATATTTGTTTTTATAGTTATTAATTTAATCGATACAAAAATTGTATGTCCTAAAACGACATTGGTCTATAAAATATAATAAATATAACTAATCAATATAAGGTCACTCAAAAATGGAGGCATGATGACTAGTGACGAATAAACTCGCCTAATCAGGCGCTGTTTACATCTCTGAGCGAACGTAAGTTCACATACGAGATATAGCAGGTGAAAATCACCACCATATGTAAGTTCCAACACGAATAAAATGCACCTATAACATGCAAATTTCTACGCGAGTAACAATTAAAACACGAATACAAATTTATTTCTCACATTATTCAGACTTAGAACTGAGAACTAAGTTGGTGTGGTGAAAATGGGATTGGTTTTGTAAAAAAATAATTATATTTTTAATTGAATCCCAGTCGTTATCGTATTAAATTGCATGGAATTTTATAAAATGTTAATTGTAATTATATATGTAGTTAAACGTTATGCGGCTTATTGCGAAAGCTTGTAAGTTGTTAATTTGTAATCTGATATTTTTTTATTGATATAATTTTGTTTTTACTTATTTTTCGAGATCCATTGTAATTTGATGTTCTTATTTTGGTATATGTGTTTGTTTGAAACATTTTTAAAACTTCCATTATTTTTAATATATCTTGTTGATGATGATAACAAATTCGAGTTTAATTCGGAGTTGAAACTATCACAAGCATTTGTTTTAAGACTTTTATCAGAACTATCACTATCACTGTAATATTACGTACTATATAATACGTATCATCCTCTATGTAATTAGTCACTAATTTTTTTTTTTTTTTTTTTATTTTGAATTACGAAATATTAAACAATCTGTACTCATGGTACAATAAGCTTAAGAGATATTTGAGAATTATAATAATAATAGAATTAATACAAACGAATATTTATATGTAACCCTATTATAATTTTACATGAAATCTTGAATTGAAGAAACTGTCCAGCAACAGCACTTCGGCGAGAATTTGTTTTGTTGATTAACGTATAGACCTGTGTATTATGCTAACCAGTCTCTGGGCCACTTGCGCTGGAGTCTCCTTACCGTATTACCCGGAAGGGGGTCACTAAATAATCAAAAATTTGTTTGTTTTATTATTTTATAATTTTTATGTCCTGAATATATCTACAAAACAATCTCCGACATCTATTGCGTTGAATAAAGGTAAACCAAATATATGTACCAGCCACTCTCCTAATTCATCATTTGCAATATTAAATTCTTGTGCAAACCCTCTAAGCTTTGAATTTTTCGGTACCAGGCTTGGCCCAAATGGAAACGGCATCCCCATATTTGTGCTGTCGGAAAGAGAGTATTAATTACTTGGTGCATTGGTATCTCAAAGTCTAACACAAATTTATTTGGGTTTATTCCAACTTTATGCATTTTTTTTTTTTTATTAATTCAGTATATGTTTGTAATGATATATCTGATATAAAACAAATCTTTAATGGAATATAAAAACTATTTTTGAATCCGTGAACTGTATAAAGTTGTGTAAAATAGTTTTCACATTAATTAAACGAGCCATCCATATAGACTTTATCCAAGTGTATCAAATATTCTATATTAGTATCACATGAAAATATAATAGTCCTACCTACATCATCGTTTTCAATAATAAAATTCTCACGACTATTCGATTTTACATGAATAGAACACGAAGTATTATGAACTTCTTTCCTTGATTTTGGTTTTATAGGATAACAACTTGCTCTGGCATTTTCTATGTTTCTTGAGATTAGCTTTATATCAGATATTTAAAATTTACCTTCGTTTTCATGTTGTGTAGAAACTCTCGTCTGATAATTTTTTTATGGTTTTTCAACAATGTTGTCTACTGCTTTTATTTTACAAGAATTATTTATTTGTTGTCGATTTAAAATCGTTTCTTTTGTATGATTATTTAAAAATCATGTATTTTTAATTATAATAGAAATTTAATTTTAAGTGTAACATTTAGCACGACACATTATTTATGCACATCCGTGTACATATATTTGTTCAAATGGTGTGTTTTTTATACAATTTATAACTGTTTTCGAATGTAAGAATTTTCGCTTTTTCGCTAAACCTGTAAGGTTTTCTTCGTTTCCTCAAATTACGTTAATTTTTAATGTTAATTCTGTTCATAATCAACGAGTACTGAATGCAATAAAATGGATTGTTCATACTCTTTATTATAGATAATAATAGGTAATAAACAGTAGAGGCAGTACAGTACAGAAAGTGATGCGTTTAATTTTATGATAGTGATTTGTCGGGAAGTGAATTATTGGAAATTACTCAGATTCTGTAATCGAAATTTATGTACTTTTGGCCAAATTCCTTAGTCGTGTTGTTCGTGAAATCGTGACTCTGTATAATAATAAGTATTTCTGTAGGAACATACGTATGGGTAAATTTTTTTTTTCGTATCGGAACTTACGTGCAGGTAAATTTTTGTTCGTGACGGAATTTACGTCTGCTTACCTGCTATGTTTCGTGTGGAAACTTACCAAATCCCACACCTCTTAACACCAGCATTTAAAGGATTGCGTAGAGTATGCAATGTTCGAAAAAATGAAAATTTATTAACTCGAAAATATTTCAATACATTACAATCTAGGATATAGTTTAGGAATCTAGTTAGGACCTAGAATACGTCTAGTTGGTGCATTAAATGAGTCGTTTTTCAATTTTCCTCGTTCCATAATATGAGGGAAAACGGGAATATTTGCACAATAACAGTTTTCTTTTATTTTTGATTTTGTTTCTTGTTGTAAATTATTTTAGAATAATTTTAGAAACGTGGTACAACTTCCAAAACATTCTGGAAATGTTTGGTTGTTTGAGCTGTTTATAGCTATTTGAAATTTTTCTTTAGTTTCTATTTGATTTTAAGTTGATGAAATATTTTTGGCTTTTCAAAAATTCTCGAAAATTTGGCACAAGGATCATTATAACTTAATGGTAAAATAGAAGAAGTTTGAACGTAACATAGTTATAAATATATATATATATTTTTTTTTTATATAGGCCAACTATTGACAGAAATCGTAAAATCACGGCATTTCAAAACATGATTTACCAACGATTAATCATTGCGTACACATAAAAATTAAATTTCTATATATAAAATTTAGTAATTTCGGCATTTTCAATTTTCTACCTACCACAGTGGTCAGTGACGTCGTGAATAATATTTTGTTTGAAAAATCGTAATGATGGATAAAATTAATTTGAAACTCGTAATCGCAATCAATAACTAGCATTATCTACTCGCAATAATTAATGCTTACTTCATTATAGAACAATTATCACAATGTTATTGTATCGTTTTATATAGATCAATTTTTTATATTTGAGTTCGATTAATATCACATCGGTATTCACGCCAAAGTTAATTATTAAAAACGGTGTAACTTCCTAACAATTATACGACATAATATTTGAACGTGAATTATTTTATTAATCGGCATAAGTAATAATTATATTATCGAATTGGTCTAAAGAGGGTTTTTTTTAAAATTTTTTACATCAGCTTTATAATGGACTTATCAAAAATAAAATACCCGCAGTGGTAGGCCCATGGTATTTTTACAAATTTAATGAGCACATAACTTTTTTTATACGGAATCATAAACTGAGTTCCGGAATAATTATTATGTAAATTATAACAGCATACGGACATTTGACCTTCAACGACTAGTTGAAAAGAACTCATTTTAAAAATCTTGAGTACGGTGAAAGGGAGAGGAGTACCGATATAAAAAAAATATCGTATTATTATTGAATAATATTTAAAAAATATCGGGTTCAAAGGATAGAAATAAAAACCACACATTTTCCACCAAAACATCTAAACACATAGACACTTAACATTTAATAATATTGATAATAATAATAATAATAATAATGATATAATATAAATTATTTAATTTGAATATAATAAGAATAATAATAATAATAATTGAATAAAAGAATAATAATATAAGAATATTTAAATAACTGGATATACTACATAGGTGTAAATAGGTGACAATAATAATAATAATATAAGGGCAACAAAGAAATATAAATAATTGATTCTTGACAAATTGAAAATGTTTTGTATTTTTGAATATTGATTATAAATTATATTATGTACTGGTCAATAAATTCGTGACGATGCTTAACACATTTTATTGATCGTTTACACATAATCAATAAAATGTTTTTTTAAATATTGAGTTTTAGAATATTTCATTAATTGTACATTATATTATAATATATATATTTAGGGTCTTCCAGATCTCATGTGAAAGTAGATTTTATTACGACACGCATATTGTATAAATATATAATTTTTTTATTGTATTTTTTTTTTTTTTTTTAAATTAACTATGTGAAAACATTAAATTTGGAAATGTGTTAATATATCTAATAAAACGACAATTCGAAATTAGTATTGATTTTTTTTCTTGGTTAAGTTGCGACAATCTTAATTGTGATTGTTAACGTTATTCGAACGGAAACCTACGTATGTGTTTAAATACTTTTGTAGTTGCATGGTGAATATATATATATACCGTCACATGCATCATTTGAAAGACCCTATAAATCGGTTTTAGAGTAATCATTATAATTAGTCTTAGAATTTTTAACAAATACGGATTTTACAGTTATAGAAAAAAAAAAAAAAACAAATCATCGAATAATTTGGTCCTGGAATCGTTTTTTAGCTTTTTTTATATGTATAAAATGAAATGCAATATTATAAACTCCAATTGTAATAATAATATCGGTACCTTTAATTTCAATTAAATTTACGGAAAAAATACTACGAAACCCCTATTTTGAACGGTGATTTTAGTTAGTTTTAAAAAAAAATACCAGCGTGCGGTCACGAATAAAAAGTAAATTTTTGTGATTTGAACTATTGTAATAGAAGATTTTTTACTGGGTTACAATCGCTGCAGTGTTAGCCACAAAATGAGTTTAATATATTCTTTCTCTTTCTCTCTTCATCTCATTTTACAATATAAATACATTTCGGTATCCCAGGGACACACAGGTCCGGCCGCGATTCATTAACAGGGTGAGAGGGGGAAGAGGGGAGGGGGGAGGGGGCTATAGAATGACTCAAAAGATTTTACAAATAATAGATGATTAAATCGTGCGATTAAAAAAAACAAAACACGTGCCAGTAGTGGTTTTTTTTTAATTTTTTAATTTTTATTTTTTTTTTTTATTTTTTTTTTTATTTTTTTTTTTGTTTTCAGGGATGTTTGCTCGGCGTATAAGCATCCGAAATCACGGAATGCTTACGAAAAAAAAAAAAAAAAAAATTAATAAAAATGTATTTACTTAAGTGCGAAAGATTAAAATAATTAAATATATATATATTAGATAAAAATTGAATGAATAAAAGATATTAATAATAACAACAGTGACACTATGACGGTGGCTAACTATGATTTTTTTTTTTTTTTTTTTTTTTTTTTTTTTTTTTTTTTTTTTTTTTTCTACTACGATTTATAAATTAAATAACTAAAAATCTAAAAAAAAAACACTACTATTATTTAGTTGAGACAATAATTAGCGGAATGCTCTACGACGAATTTTTTTGTTTTTTAAACTACTTACCATACTTAGATATTTTTACGTTTATTGACATCTACACTATTATAACATTAATAATGTCTATTAGTCTAAATATAACTATTTAGTATACATCAATATTATTAAAACGACATAAACTCCATAATGGTTTTTTTTTTTTTTTTTTTTTTTACTAGTACTATAATTAAATTGAATAAATAGATTTTAACGAATTATATGTATGTAATGAATAAGAAGAAAAATAATATTAGTTTTAACATTTAATATATGATTTTTTTGGCTTTTTATTTTTTTAAATATTTACCTATGTTTCTAATCGTCTATTTAAAAACATTTAACTATCCATACACTTAAAAATACTTGTCTAATATATAACGATAATACTATGATATTAAAATAACTAAACTTATATTTCGAGACTACTTACCATATTATTAACTTATTAATATAAACCAACAACTGTTTGAATTAATTGGCTTAATATAACTATAACATATTTTAGAATAGTTTTACGCTCTTTCTTACCTACGATTTTTTAAAATCTTTATATTATAATTATTAATTTCTAATTTATATTATAAATCAAACACTATACAGATACAATAGCTGTACTACTATACTTACTTAATCAAAGAATTAGAAAAGCAAAAACCGTTAAAGTTAAACTTAATATTATTTTTCCTATATCTATAATAATATCTCTAACGTACGTATAGTACCTACACAGACTAATTATATATTTTCTACAATATTTCGATTACGTGTAATATAGTAATTATGTTAATAGATTCACACTTAAACAATTGTTCATATTATTAGGAGTGGATATTTTCAATACTGACGTTATTTACGAAAACTATTTATATATTATAATAGTTATCTACTGTGTCAAATTAATATGTATACTATTTTATTAGAACATAAAGATTCGCTGGTTTATTTTAAAAGTGATTTTGTAACTCAATATTGTCCATTGTCTATCTAAATAATAATTCTAATTTGATAATAATTAATACACTTATTCCTATAGTAATCACCGGCAATTCTTATCTTTAAATTTTGAGAGGGCGTTTACCTGTAAGGGGTGCTTGTTCTGTTGTTTATATATTTCTATTTTGTTTTATAGTTTATGTCTTACTGCAATGAAACGTTAAATTTATTTAAATCTGACGGTGGGAACGAAGAGATTTCTGAAAGGGGGGGACTCGTACTGTACGATAAGAACTAGAAATACCTGTTTACATAAATACACAAATAATTAAATGTTAACTGGGGGGGTTATAACACATAATTTAGTAATAATTATATTTACGTACTATAATATTATGTAGTAGCTATATTAGATTACTATCGTGTAATGTTTTAATATATTAATAATTAATTGTGTCTCGCCTGCGAGTACACAAGTGCGCGTTAAAAGTGTCATACAACACGGTGAATATGATAAATGTATGTTATATACGCTATAAGTAAAAAGAGAGCTCTTAAATTTTAGTAAATGTTAATATTTCCCATAACGGTTTCACACTCTATCAGGAGGGATACTATTATAATTTTACTCTTGTTTACCGTCGTCGTTCTTGTGCACGTTCAAACGCTTTCTGACGGCGAACCCGCGAACCCTGGATTGTATTATGACAGCCGCGTTCGTCAAGGCTTCCGTGTCGTCTTCTTCATTGTTGTCTTCATTGTTGTCTTCATTGTTGTCTTCATCATTGTCTTCATTGCTGTCATCGTCGATAATGTTATCGACCGTAACAGAGCGGGGTCTCGGTTGCCGTTCAGGCGGCAGCTCGGGAGCTACAATCGACTGCAGCTCGGAATCGCATACGAAAACGTCGTCGTCGCCCGTTCGCATTGAAAAATCGTCGTCCGAATCGTCGTCATTTCGCGGATACTCCGGGAACTCGGGTTGCCCTTGCGGCGGACGCTCGGCCGGCTCTTCCTCGTCTGCTGATTCCGTGCACGATGATTCGATCAGATTACTGTAAATAACCGAAACAACGGACGTTTGTTCATCGTCGGACCAACTATCGCCACGGTCTTCGTCCGTCGTGGTCACCGTAATGACGGAAACAGCTAATGGCGATGACGGCGGCGGTGGTGGCGGCGGCGGCGGGGTCGATAGTGTTAATGTTGATACTGTCAACAACGGCAATGACGATGGCGGTGGGCTTGATAATAGTGGTGTTGGTAATGTCAACAACGGCAATGACGACGGTGGTGTTGTTAATGCCAACAACGGTGATGACGACGGTAATGAAGTTGATAATATTGGTGTTGATAATGTTAACAACGGCAATGATGACGGGAGTGAGGTTGATAGTATTGGTGTTGATATGATCAACAACGATGATGTTGATGGTGGGGGGGTTGATAATAGTGGTGTTGATAATGTTAACAACGATGATGACGACGGGTTTGATGTTAGCGGCAATGTTGGCAGTAATGGCAGCGGCGGTGACGGAGCCAAAGACGACGACATTATCGGAGATAACGACGACGATGACGACAATGTGATAACCAACGATGATGACATCGTTGGAGTCAACAATAATGGCGGCAATGACAGCGGCAATAACGGTGACAATAACGTTGGCGATTCGAGAGAAAACGATGCCAGCGATAATGGTGGCGGCGATGATAGAGCCAATGATAACGGCGATAAAGGAGACAGCATTAACGGTGGTAATGGCGGCAGCATAGACGCTGAAAACAAATCTGGTGGCGATGATGAAGCCAACGCTGACTGGGGCAGTGACAGAATAAACAATGATGGTGGCCTCGATGGTGTCAGCAACGACGGCGGTGATGGCGGTGCCAACAACGACGGCGGCGATGTGAGGATCAACAAAGACGACGGGGATGATGGAGTCAAACATAACGGTAGCGATACTGGAGTCGAAGATAGCGGCGTAGACGGAACCAATGATAACGGCGATGATGGAGTCAAAGTTGGAAAAAATAACGGAGTCATTAATGGCGGTGATAACGGAGTCAATGATAACGGAGTCAATGATAACGGTGGCAGCGGCGGTGGCCGAGGTCGTGGCCGTGGTCGTGGTTTCGGTAATACGGCTGCTGACTTTGAGTTTTCCTTCAGGGCCTTAGCCTCAGCCGCTGCGTTCTTTAGCAATTGCCTAACCCGGTATCCTCTGAAACCCGCTTGTATCTTAACGGCGGCCGCGTGCCACTTTTCCATGTACTTGCGTGCCCGAAAACCCCGGTACCATGCCTGTATGGTCGTTGCGGCTCTGTCGCCAGCACCGTTGTCAGTCGTGTCAACAAAACCGTCGAAAGATTCTTCTATAGACACTTCTTCAGACCCATCGTAAGACCTGTCTTCAGTTCTGTCATCAACCCATCCACTCATTCCAGAAGGCGCTCGTCTCCCCGGCTGCGATGGATAGGCCATCGTATTTCTATTTGTATTACGGGTTCTGTTGGCGGTAGACATATTCATGACAATATAATCGTCATCAGAGGAATCTACAACACAAAACGATTTAAATGAGTAAACGACTACAACAATTTCGTTAGATTTTTAAAGTTTGTATGTAAAGTTAAGTGAGGCATGTGTGTGGATATTATTTTTTTAGGAGTATAAGGTTGAAAATAACCATACTGTATATTATATCTTCGTAATGTAAAATTACTCAAAGTTTGGTTAAACATGTTTTGATTGATTTAAAATGAAAATTGTATTCATTAAAACTTTAAAATAAGTTAAAATTGTCCGTGTCGCGTAATACATTTTTCGTTACGCTAGGCGTTTTCTCGCAAAATTGATTGATTTCACAGAAAATTGAAAATTATTTTCTGTTTTAAATACAATATAGGCAATTGTATTAATATCAAATTTAAAATTAGGTATTTTTTAAATATCTAGTTGCCTGTAAACCACTGGGGGAATCGTTTTTTTTTTTTTTTTACGTGTGAACAGACATTATTTTTCATTATGCGTTTAGTATAGGTGAATTATTAATATTATTATTATTATTATTATATTCATCCACTTGGCCTATATATTACATAAGCAGTTTAATGTTGATTCGACTATATTATAATTAATATTCCCGAACGTAATACTGCTTAGATTAACAAAGTAAGTATATGTACAGTGTACACTGTGCACCAGTCTTTTCGTACTATTTTTTCGCCCCTCCGGATCATAATATTATATCACCGTGCTTGAATGTTTAGGTAACCGTTTTTAATTAAAAACACTGTTATAATCTAATACAAAAATAAAATAATAATAATACACAATAATAGGTAATGATATTTTTCATTGAGAACAATTGTTTTTACCAAACTCACGTACTTATAACAATTTGCCGTACTATTTAAAAAAAAAAAAACCTATTTTTAAAATTGTTTTATGTATATTATATATATACATAATTACGTGTCAAATGTTTGTTAGACGATGTAGTCGAAATCTGCATAAAATCGGTTTTAAACAAATCCGTAGTAAAATCTATTACTATGGATGGTGAAATAAAAATCGGCTTATAATACGCATTTAATAATATACTCGACAAAATCTAGTGGGGAAATATATAGTTGGAAAAACGAAAATATTATCCGAAACATGTCGTGTAATATAACTTTAACAACAACAAAAAAAACACCATACTTTCGGCGAAATAATAATATAACCGTTGTAAGTAATACATAAAAAAAAAAAAATAATACTTGAAATTACCGAAGATAAATCAGAATTAAAAACGCGACGATAAAATTAATATTTCCATAATAAAAATATTATATTTTTTAGCCCTCCGCGTTTTTAACGCTATTACAACATTATTATGATTACGATGTCCAGAGTTTGAAAACAAAGCCACTAGATGGTTCTGCTAGTAATGGTTTGCTCAACATTTTCCAATAAAAATAATATAAACACATTTTAAGTAATTCCAGATTTTTTTTTTTTTTATTAAAACGAAATTTTTCAATATTGTTCATCAAAGTTTATAATTATATATATATATTTTTTTTTTTTTTTTTTTTTTTACGAACACAAAAAACCAAAGACGTAATAATATTGTGGCATGTCATAAAACGGAATAAAAGACTACGTTGGACGTTTTGTTGTGTGCGTTTTAAAAGTACCTACAAACATTTCACCGCGATATAATTATTAAAAAAACGGTCATATATAAATTGACAGCTTTTTAACAAGGTCACAGACGTCGATTATTTTTTATTTTTATCTCGCGGATTTTATAGTGGTAAACTCCGTTAACGTTTAAAACTGTACGGCATAATAACGTTTTATCAAATATTATATTTATTTATGTCATATTAAACATTTTATGACCGTCATACCCAGTGTGTAGTATTGTTTCATATTATACGAACCACAACGAAACACCTGAGCAGTGTCGAAAACCGATTATTACGACTGTACCGAAGTTTAAAAATTGAATCAAATTTTTTTTAATTTCGGCGATTATAACCGTTGATAGAAAACCGGAATGTTTAAACGGTATAGACGGCACTCGATTACAATTACAGCGCCTTTTTTCATTACTAGTTATATCGAAGTTGTTTTGAACTTGTATTTTGGATTCAACGCGTATTTTTCTTATTTGCATTGCATTTCAAGAAGTTTGAAAAAATTGTGATTATTTTATTAGATTAGTTTATATTAATTTATTTTAACTGTCGTACTAATCAATATTCGTAACGTCACATACGGGAATTCCGTGAGAGTAAAAAAAAAAATACGTCATCACAGTTATTATTCGTCTGCAACTATATTATAATATTATATACGTAACGTCAGTAGAGATGTCATTGGAGTACTATGAAACATAATATTTACATCGCATATATAGAGAATTACAATGTCAAAAGAATCAAAATGATACCTAGGGCGTCGATATTTGACGAATCAAATAGGAACTTTGAACCTTTTTTTTTACATTGATAAGTTATGTGAATAAGTAAAATAAACAGATTTTTCTTGAAAAAAATGTCCTAAAATATTTATTTTTAACACATTTTTAATTAATTTTTTTTTTTTTATATATATTTAATATATAGATATTTTTTTAGCTTTTTAAATTTAAAGTAACAAAATCGTTTCGATTGTTAAATACGACTCTCAAGTGTTTTCCGCGTGGCAACAGCGGCGGCCCGGTCGGGGTATTAATAGTATTTTAAAAATGTATGAAAAAATAACTTCTATAATACTGCAATTCGGGTTACTGTCCGTGGATTTGAATTGGTTTCCGAGCGAAAAAAAAAAAAAATTGAACGCAAAGTCACTATTATTTATGATGAGTGACGGGGATTTAAAGGAATTAAGTTTATACGAAAGGGGAGGATCCGCAGCAAACCCATTGGGGCGACTAACGAAGAAGGATAATATTTACTTACTTGTTGGCGTAGGTATTATTTTACAAAATATTTCGGTATAATAATATATTATTTCGTATTTTATTATTAGGTACTTTCCGATGTTTAACCGAACGACGGGTTCCGCAAACACGACGGGACTTGAATAGGATATCAAGTAAACGTTTATTCAATTTTCGTCATGAGAGGTATAATATAACATATTGTTTAGGAAATAATCGTGAAATATAAAATATACACGATTTGGCGTGCGGGCGTGCGTGCGCGTATTATTATCTCGTATCAAAAATCCCCGGTCTTATCTTATAATGATAATAATAATACAAATTAGTTTTATGTAACAATATTTAAATAATATGTTTCGTGACTCGAATTTAATGGGTATGCATATGTACAAATATTGGCAGCGAGTAAATATTATAACGGCGGGGTTATTATAAACGTCTTCCGTTGAAAACGTTCATTTTTTCTTTTTTTTTTTTTGTATTCAGCCCGTCCGTCCCGGTATCATAATATGTGATAAAAAAAAAAATAGTTTTTACCTTTGTACCCTTTTATTGGTATTTTTCGGTTTAACGTATGATTTACGTATGACAGAATTATAGAATATTGTACGGCAAATCGTCGATTTTTCATCATTTCGGAAATTATAATTAAAAAACAGAAGAAAAAAAACTGAATCATACCCCGTATAATTGCGTTTATTCGATAATCGGAACGGCGTTCGGATCGTTTAAAGGGACAGGATTAAATTGAAATAAAGTAAATAAAACCCGACTAGTAATATTAGTTGTATCAATAACCAAAATCCATTACTAGACTTATAGCGTTTTCATAAATAACAATTATACAGAGTTCCGTTATAACACGTTATTATCCCGTGGCTATTGCCGTAATCATATTGAATTATTGATACCGGTTTGTCTGTCGGTAATATCCGGCGTTTTATCCGGTAATTTCCAATATCGTATGTTAGCTATTGTTAACAACGCACTTTTTTCTTTTTTTTTTGGATACTCGAAAAACACACACACACTATACAATCGTGCTCTAAAACACATTATATCAGACGCCAACTAATACGTCTATGTACCTATCACACGGGCGAATAGTCAAATCGATTATTTTCAACTTAGGTACTGGCCTCCCTCCCCCCGATAGCCGTTACGCTCGTATATAGTTTTACGATGATATATTGTTATTTCAGCCGGCAAACACTTCGCCCAGTTTTTATACAAGTTCTCAACAAGCACAAGTTTTCCGGTAAGTTTTTCGATGGATAATAATAATAATAATAATAATTGACGTATTCGCGCAGGTGGTATACATTATTATTACTGCGTTCCGCCGGAGGGGTAGGTTTTCGATAGTTTTTTTTTTTTTTTTTTTATTAAAAATAATTACCGATTTAGGGCCGTGGGGCTGGAAATAGTGAGAAAAGAAATAAAAATGTAATATAATAGGCGTAGGTACCCGAGGTGCCTGACAATATAAACGTCGAAACTCTCCGGATCATTTTCGAATTCGACACGTTGCTACGATATTGTTGGTTCCTCCTCCACCCACTAAACCGCGGTTGTTTAAAAATCGGACAAACATGTTTAGAATGCGAGTGTACGATTCTATGATTAAAATTCAACGCGTTTGTTTGGCAAGTCCTATATTGCTTTGGTTAAGTTATAAAAAAACAACGAAATTACCCTCTATTTGACTTTTTTTTCAACAACCCCGGGGGAACGGAAAGGCAGACGAGTAGCCGTGACCAAATTTAACTAAAATCTCTTTCTTACAACAATGAAAAAAGTTCAATATCGATTAATATGAAAATTTAAAAATAAGGAGCACCCTAATACGTACATATACCGAACCAAGGCAATAATGATTAAGGAGCACCTGCATTTTATTTCGTCGTGATGACGTTTGAATACAAACATTTATTTATTTATTTATTTATTTATTTATTTATATATTTCCCAGTGTACCTGTATAGTGTATATATATCCGCCATAAACATTTATATGTTATTTACAAATAAAATATTATTCTTTTTTTTATAATGGCTTACGATAGGTATGGGTATACGATACGAGGGATGAGAATAATTGAAGGGCCGAACGGGTACTTAAATTTAATATGACTCGACGCAATATAATATGTACAATTAATCCACCCTTGTCCGGAATTTATACGAAGATTAATATTATTATTATTATTATTTCAGTCTGGCGGGACGTACAATTTTTATTCTCATACGTGATGGTAAATTATTATGAAAAAAAAAAACAATATACCGGGCCCGTCCCATGCAATTCATAAAACGTATTCCCTACAGCAGCGAAAACTGGCACTGAAATTCGTGATTTGGCGTTTTTCCTAGCATTTTCAAAAATAAAAGTGATAAAATCGCATATTATTATTCCTACCTACAGTACGTATGCTTAATATATTATTAGATAATTATCATTATATAGAATAATATTTGGTTTTTGATTTTCTAATTTTCCCAAAATTTGACGAAAAACCGTTCAACAAATGATTTATAATTATAAGTATTATGGAAATACTGTTTCAGGCGCAAACTAAATTTTAAGTTTTCTTATATACATTAATTTACCGAAAAGTAAAAAAAAAAAAAAGAGAAAAAAAATATTTTCTGACAGGTCGACTGTAGTTTTTAAGTCTATAATGGCCGGGAAACGCATTACACGTGGCTTAAAGAAATAAAAAAAAACGAAGTACTAGCAGTCGTCGTGATATAAAGAGATTAATGAATTATTTTTGGGGTGTTGGACTACCGTGACAGTCAGCTGATCAAATACAAAAAGTTTCGGTCGTATATTCTTAGCGAAACGAATCAAAAAACATTACGTAAAAGAAGAGGTAAGAGTGTTATTTTGGACGTAAACTTTTGAAAATTTCGTCCGTTTTGATACCGTTGTAATTTTATAATAATTCGTTTAGAAACCTATACAGCGCTGCGGTCACAGATATAAAAAAAAAGATAAAAATGACTAGGCGGCCGACTCTATAATATATGAGTAAATCTAAAGTTTGACATTCGTATACCTGGAGGGTAGATGATTTTTATCGATTAGCCCGCGAAATATTTGTTTATTCAGTGCATTTTGCGTGACAATTATTTGAAATTAATCTCGAATCGTATCGTCAATGTTTCACAGGTTTATCAATACAAATGTCACACTTGGTATGCAGTTGCGCCGACGCCGTTTTCAAATGGTCCGGTAAATTTTCACAGTAGTCGTTGCCTACCTATTTAGCTATATTTTAAGCCGGACCTCAAACGTTTATTTATATTTATCGACAAAATGTCTGGGTATTGAAAATGGCGTAGGTTTACAAACGCCATCGTTTATTTAATTGCATATTTTTAGCATATTTTTTATTCCAATTTCCATTGACTTATGGTCTCGACCGCCGATTATACATGGCGACTTCAAATCTATCGAATTGTTTTATATACGGTCATTGGTTGTACTATGGTGGAAGGAGGCGGAATTGTATGCAACTACCCTCCTATAAATGTGTACGTCTAAATACCCGGCCACCAGTTTAGACCTATAGTAGAAAATAGAATTAGACCGTAGGAGACGTACGGACATCATTGATCATTGATCGCGATCCGTTCTATCTATGATAATAATGGCCAGGTAACGTGCATATAACTGTTGTACGTAATTAATCGCAAACGTTTCGTTATAGAATCAATAATAATTATATATTTTTATTTTGTGAATAATTTTATACGGGTGGCGTTCTCTCAAAGAAATTTAACGAAATTATAATATTGGCCATTGAAAACGATTATCGCGTAATAATGAATAATAATTATTTCTGGTCGATATTATGTAAATATTATACACCGATAATTATGTCTCGGTACTAAATTTTATACGAAATTCCGTTTTCTTTTTTTTCTTTTCTTTTTTCTTTTTTTTTTTTTTGCCGCAACACTAATAACCTGTATTGTCCCTGCACTACTAATTTTAATCTGTTCGCGTTTTATTCGTATAATAATAATTTATTAAAAAACAAAAGAGAGAGAGAGAGAGAGGGAGAGTCGGAGTAATTATAGACGATCAATCAACGACGTATTTAAAAGCGTACACATTGATTAAAAATTAAAATACTAATTTATAACCGCACGTTATAATAATATACGGTAGACTGCGGTGTTCGCTCAACTTTACGGGGTATAATTTCTTATGGAGAATACCATTGATAATTA
The DNA here is from genome assembly GCA_956483605.1 of Tuberolachnus salignus. Classification (NCBI taxonomy): domain Eukaryota; kingdom Metazoa; phylum Arthropoda; class Insecta; order Hemiptera; family Aphididae; genus Tuberolachnus; species Tuberolachnus salignus. The sequence continues at coordinate 24,486,739 of OY101435.1, forward strand.
TCGTGCGTATTCAATTTGTCTGCAGTTGTTTTAAATCGAATGCATGGCAATAATAATTATTAATAAGCTATAATTTTATTTTAACAAAACGTTTTTTGACAACAACAACTTTGAACGAAACTGGTCAATGAATAATGCCACTGAATAACGAACCTTGTAATATTGCAGCCCAGTGTGTTCGAGTACGGAAATAGGTGTAGCTAAATATATTATGCAGGAGATAAAATTGCATATCTACGAATCTTAAAAAATAAAAAAAATCCTAATATTGTCTATAACTATATTGATTATTGATTTGTGAATTGTGTCTCGTAATGCAATAATAACGTCTAGAAGAGCGATTTTATTATTATAATTTGTCGGTATTCGTTTGGAATTGTAATTGTATTATATTTCCAATAAAATAAGAATCTTGATACGACTCGCAGGGTACGCAACACACTCTGCACACCATGTGGCCACCCCTATGAGTACGGCGATGAGACGACGAGAAGTGTAAAGTTCCGCGACAGAATGACACGTTAGGTTATAACAATATTGGTAAATTTATGTAAATAAATTAACAAACCGAATTGACTAATAATGTTGGTAAGAAACTTTATAGTTTACGTATAATCCGAATGTACCGAGTGTTTGATTCCGGAACCTGGGAAATTAGTATAGTTGAATAATGTAAATTGTTGGAGGCTGTCGATATGCCGTGCATTAGAAAAATGCTAAAATTCCCAAGGACTAAAATAAAGCACATTGCCAAAGAGATCGACATTTAAAATTACGGTTTAATACTAATTTATGGAAAAAAAGGAAAATTTATTTAAAACAAATAGTGAAAAACGGCTAGATTTTAATTTTGAATGTATACTGTCTTATTCGAATAAATTGAAAATCAACGAATCTCTTTAAAGTGTCATTTTTTCTGATGCGTACATGTTTTTAAAAAAAAAAAGTATTACGATTACACAATAAATAATATTGTGGTGAAACGACACGAGGACAGCTTTTAAATTTATCTGAAAGGAAATTATTCGAATATTTACGACGCTACAATATTTAAACCATTCGACATGCAACCCACATAAATATTGGGCGTGTGACGTGGATATTATAATTAAGAATTTAAATCATAATCGAATAAATCGTACGCGAAAATAACAATAATCATTGACGAACGAATTGAAATACTTCTGGACAGTGAAACCTGCAATAACAGACACCTTTATAATATAACGGACATATTATCTCAATAAACAAAATATTCCGATCCCGGCAAGAAGATATTTCCATATATTTCTACCTATCTATTGTACAGACGTGGACATTGATATTTCTCCTCAGTGGCATGATAACAGGCAACAATATTTCGGTAAAACCCGAGAAAACGATAGATTCTATTGTTTTTTGAGAAAAAATACCTATACATTATATTCAATTGTCAAGAAATGTTTAATATAACCAGTGGCAGTGGGAAGGTAGTTTTATGAGTCTAAAGACTCATCGATGGGTGCTAAACGACTAAATAGGTATAATAAAATGAGTTGACTTAAGCCCAAATGTTTTTGCTCAATGCGAGTAAAACTATCTCGATTTATTTTATTTTATTTTAAGGGTTTTTTTTTTATCATTAAATAGACGGGCTGACGTGTCAAATAATTGTGTGTTGAATCGAACACGATTAAAGTTCGGGTCTCCACTAAATACAACAATACTTATTATGTACACGTGACTTTTACTATAAAAAAAAAATCCACGAAAACCTGTCTACAACGGACACCTGCCTGTAAAACACCCATTTGACGGACCCGCGAAAATTGTCTGTTACACGCAGGGGTTTCACCGAATTATAAAAATGTGTTCAAAGAAACGTACTCGAACATGGTGCGTTTATATTTGGAAAAGAACGAGCGAAAATTTATGTGTTAGTGCGTTTATCGTAAATGTTAATATATTTCCGGTGTTGTCGTATTCATAAGAATTGAACACGGAATATAGGAATAGCAGCGGCGTAACTTCAAACACGCCCGAGAGTTTCACACGAATAAAACACGCGAATTTTAATCAGTAACGAAATGGATGGTATGCTTCCTATATTTTAAGAAAAGAGTGCATACCGAAAATAATTATTCAAGTCCGCAAACGTGCGCTGAAAAAAATGCTTATACCGACTAATTGATTCTACCATTTTACAATATGAAATGATAATTGATAATAGGCTTGGCTATGTTCGAGTAAATTTATTTGATAAATATATTTTACTCATCACCGGTCTACTAATATATTTTAAAAATTCCATACCGTTTGAGTATTTGGAAAGCAGTTGTAATAATATCAACTATATGGTATTTTTATATATATATATATATATATAAAGTCTGTACCCATTAATATATTTCTACGTTCGCTTCATAAAAGTTTAAGTATTACATGTAAGTTTCAGTGAACTTCCCGTAAGGACTTTGAGATTTTATTAATATAAATACTGTTATATAATCTGCATAGGGATATTATGATGTGAGTTTTTAACTATACAGTACGGTTTAATCGAATTACAAAGTGATTTTAGACTGTGAATATAATATTATAGTAATAAAAGCTCTCTGATTTATTATACGATAACATATGCCATAAAAACCCGTGATACAGCACATTTTAAATACATTTATTAAATAAATTTAATTCGCATTTTTTTTTTATTTTGAGCAAAGCGAGCAATGTATAAGGTATTATTATGATGTTTTTTTTCTTTTTTTTTTTCTATAAAAAACTGTTTCGCCAAATCCTCCATGCCCTACAGTTTTTGTTTTACATTTTTGGGTGGGTATCCGTACTTTTTCTCGGATTTCATCGTCTCAGCGTTTTAGTTCAGCGCCACTGAGGGGACGTGCAAAAGAACACTCGAGTCGAATCGCTCGCGGTGGCCCACGGCTAAATAATTAATATTAATAATTATCTTTTTAAACAGCCAAGAATCTAATTAAAATACGTATCTATCCGTTATATTATTATTATTATTATTTTAAACGTCCGTCAACTAACTGAGGGTTTTATTTTTCAATTTTCTACTAGATGGGTTAGACACGAGAACGTATATAATATTAGATACCTACGTGTATTTATACTTCTATATTATTTTCTGTTCGTTTAGATTCAAAAAAAGAAACGATAGAAATTTGAAGAAAGAGTGAACGAAATATTAATCGAATTAAACCTAAAAAGCCGTACCGCAGCAAGGCCGTTGGGTAAGGCAAATATTATTGTATTTTTTCAAACCTCAGCCCGACTGTAGGTCCACTGCCCCTCAATATCTTGATCTCTACACAACCTCGTTACGATCAAAACTATATTCCTCTCGTATTATATTATTCTATTGTGTACACCACATGCCAATATTTGTATTTTATTCTCTCTTGTGCGTACCTATAAAAAATATCAACGCCCGCAACGAAAACTCTCGTAACTCGTTTTTTTTTTTTTAAATTAATATTTTATAGGGCAAAATTTAACTAATTATAATTCTGTGTTTTATTTAAATTAAATTTTTTTTTTTCTAACACTTAGTGAAAACACATATTAAATATTACGCATATAGAAATTAAATTAAGAATTGCAACAGCAAACAAGGGATATTATTATGCGCTGAGCAAATTGTTTAAATCGAAACTCCTATCAAAAAGATCAAAATAATTGACCGGGGTGCTAACTAAAGTATTTTAGGAAAAAAATGAGCATCTTTGAAAGGAGAGTATTACGCCGTACTACGTGCGAATGGATCTATAAAGGAGAATGAAGAATATTAGAAACGAATAAACCAAGCAATTTACCAACTTTCTCAAAGTCCTGTTTTATCAGTGCGTATTTGAAAAGCAAAAGATTATAATGAGTCGGTCATGCGTGGGGATCTAAAGGTATTGAAAACCACATTTTTATCGGGAAACTAAATAAAAAAAGGTACGGGGGTCGCTCTAGAAAGTAATGGGTAGTCAAAGTAAAGTCAGATCTTGCTAAAATCTCCCAAGGAGCGATAATAGAGGACGGCGGGAATCGCGTAGGTAGCAAAATATGTTAGAGGCAGTAAAAGTCTCTCGTGAACCGTAAAAGCTGGTAGATAGGAAGAAAAACGAATTATCTTATTAAAGAGTTTATATTTACTTTGCTATTTAAATCTTTTGATTAGTAATTTTAGGTAAATCTTTTTGCTGGCTATTAAAAACGGGTTTAGAAAAGAAAATTCGTCAATTTGGAATTATATTCGTTGGTAAAATTATTCGAAATTAAAACGTAAATTAAGTTATTATAATTTACCGTGATATTGTTACAATATATATAGTGGTAAAGACGGTTTTAGTTAGAATAATCGGCGAGAATACGACCGTAACTCCGGTTACGTTGTTATTTCGTAGGAAATATTAATTATAAAACGTCTTTGGCAAAATCGACAGTACGCCTCTGTCTTTGTGGAAATATAAAGATAAATAAAAAAAATGATAAAAATCCGAGTTACGGTTTACGTTGCGGGCGTCGATATTGTATATACACGGGCGTGTGGGCCGGAAAAAATGATTCACATTTTTCGTTATTTGCGGTTTTCTTGGCTATTTATAATATGGGCGATAAATATTATTTTTATTTTTTTTTGGCCCCCCGTTTTTAATGCAACGTAATTAGTAGTCGGGTGTTTTAATTACAATTTTATTGTTATTATTATTATTATTATTATTATTTCTATAAATATTAACTATACCGTGGAAATGTTCGGGCGTTCCGGGGGCGGCGCGTCTCGGTTATTGTTGTTGGTCTAGGCGACAGGACCGCGGCGGTACCGTCGGAAACGATCGGATCCGTGAAACGGACGGCGAGCGCGCGCGCGACGGAATTATTACACTCGGGACGGACCCCGGAGGTGTTGTGAACGCGGTGTTCTCGGACGACGGCCGAGAGCAACTATAACGATAATAATGCCGACGACGACGACGACGACGACGACGACGAAGAGGACGACGACGACGACGACGACGAAGAGGACGACGACGACGCCGCCGACGACGACGACGCCGCCGACGACGCCGACGACGACGACGCTGACGACGACGACGACGATACAATAATTCAATCGTATCGTGCGACGACAAACGATCAATTGACTCCGGGACTCGCGAGAGGTCAATCGTTTTTAAAAATGATCAATTTAACGGTCGGCCGTTATGTAAGACGAAAACGAAGAAGGAAAAAAAAAACCCGTCGGACTTGAGTTTATACATCACGCGACGTACTGGGAATAATAATAGAAAAAAAAAAAAATAATAATTATAACGATAATAAGAGACGGGAGAGCTTTAGAAATGTATATCGTTCGCGTCTTATACGAGGAGAATGATAATAATAATTAACAACACTCCAATAACGTCGGCGAATTTATTATTTTATCGGCGACCGTTTAAAATACATTATTTTTATTTTTTGCCCCCCGTTTTTAATTCGACGTAATTGCCAGCCGGGTGTTTTAATTACTATTTTTTATTATTATTATTATTATTATTATTATTTTTATCGTATTATTGTAGACGTTGTTATTCCGTTATGATCTCATTCCATTGTCTTTGAATCCGAATCCCACTGGTTCCGCGCGCGGCGCCTCTTCCTTTTCGCAACTCGATTTTCCATTAAATCCTCGTAATCGAAAGCCGTAACGGTTCGTTCCGGTGCCTCCCGGCCGCACCACAGACGCACAAGGCTCTTACGTTGGGCCTACCTATCTCCCGATTAATTTCCATTAAAATCGCCTATATTTCTATCGTACGTTTAACCTGCCGTTCAAATTTACTCCTCGGTCGTCGGTCTAATCCTCTTCCGACACGGTTTTCCACGTTCGCCTCCTCACGCGACGACATTCTCGTCCGACTACAGTGACTACAGTCTGACGTCGCTTATCGCATTTCTTGTCTTGGTCCTTTTCACTTTAACACTATACGCGCCAAACTTTTCGTTTTATATTTGTTCCGTTCGGCAAACCTAACTGGTTTTTGTAACTATATTTGCATTAAACAGGACCGTAATAGTATTAGGGGGGGGGAAAGGAGAGCGTAAAATGTAATACGGTTTTTTTTTTTTTTTTTTTTATCAAAATATATTTCAACAAATTCCGAATCGTTTTACGTTAACGGTAATCTTCCCGAATTCCCACCTACAACAGTGACCCGACCATGAGCGATAATTATATAAATATATTTTTTTCATTTATGCTTAATACGCATTTAAATTGGGCAGTACCTATCGGAAATATAAAGATAAAAATTTTATTAAAAATATTACCGAACAATGAGAATTTGGACGTTCCTCTTTTTAATCGTCGATACCTGTGCATGAGTAATCAGTTAGGCATAGGCACACAATATAATATATAATGGTAATCAATCATTATATTTGTCTGGAAATATGCCGCCGTTTCTCTCGTCACTTCCCCTATATACAAATTTTTGAAAGGGTCTATACGACGCGATATTAGGAATACCTACGGAACAATATATTATTAAATATATCCGAAAAATTCTCAACAGTTTCTCGTAAACGCCATCATTATATTATTATACTACATATTTTTTTTAAATTCACCCTCCTCTGCGCAAAACGGAATGATAAAAATAATAATATAAAAAAATTCCTAAATTCTATCTCTGCGATCATCATCATTATATTATTATCGATTCGTAAATGTTAATTAAATATTTTGAAATACTTCCGAAAACTTTTATAGAGCATTTATATAGTTCGCGGATAATTCAAACGGACAAAATTTGGTCCCACCACGTTTTATAATTTATTTATTTTTTGTTAAGCTTTTTATTATTGACGATTTGTAAAATATACTCGTTTTATAGTTATAGTTCCGTATTAGGAGGGGTCACCATTCAAATGTCACTATTGTTGTCTATTCAGAACACTTTTACGCGATGTTTTAATACATTAGTAAGAGATATGTATAAGGGGTCTGGCATAATATTTCACTAATCAACCGATCTTAATATAACTAACTACGACTAATATCACTAACTACGACTAATATCGCTAACCGACCGCTCTTTTTCGAAATACCATAAAATACCATCATTTCGTATTATGGTCCATGATGTGCGTTATCCCCCTCAAAGAGACTTTTCTATTTCAATATGTGACCTACCTTACGTGGTTTTACAACGACTAACGGTTTTAAGTTTTCACTTGGGACACCTGCAACAACTTTTTTGGAGTAGTCTGATGGTTTGGACGTAGCGGAATTCGTTCGACATTGGTGTTGCTGTAGACCGCTGCGGCTACAATTCGCTCATCGATTTTCTGACAACTAGATAGGTCTTTTCGAGTATCAATTTTTAATATTTTTTTTTTTTTTTTTTTTTGTTATATGATTTTTCAGAAGACACAAATAACCAATATCCCTAAAACGTTCTGTTTTGGTCGAGCTCCGTGAAATCGACTTTTACATCGAACTTTGATCTTTTATCTCATAAAAACCATTTATATTTAATATTACTGTAGAGTGTTAAAGGTTAAGTTAAACCACAGAGGTAAAAATGCACGCAAAATATATAGAAAAACATGTGAATTATACATTTTGATAATAATGCTCTAGGATAACTCTGCACCTCTAAGCTTCAAACTTGTTTTATTTTAATTCTGTTTATATAAAAATAATATTAATAAAACAATAAACACGATAAAAAATAATAATATATTTTATATTCTTTTGATGAAATATATATATTTTTGCGATGACAAACGTCTTAATATTATAATAAAGGTTCTGAGCAAATATCGGAGAGGGAGTTTATATTTTCGTTTTACAATAAAAGTGTGCAATTTTTTTTATTCTTATTTCATTTTATTTTTTTTTCGTCTCGGGAAAACGCTTTTTATACGGCAACAAATGTTTCGAACTTTGCAGTTCGGTGACTCGAAGATATCCAAACAAGCGTCAATATAAAAAATATATTTTGAACTTTAATCGAAAATCGCATTCTGAATACAGCAATATAATAGAATGATTATTTATTATTATTTTCGATATGATCGTACACAATATTATATGCCCACAACGAATTTATTTCACTATATTGAATATTCAAGTTTAAAAGGTAGGCGAGTTATATTAAAAATACGTGCTCTCTTAACCAAAAGAAAAAACCAGTTTATTGTTGAACTCATTGATTTATTACATGATGGCACAATATATAGATCATAACAATATAATATACTATATAAGTATATTATAAGTATTATTATTATATAATAATACTTATATAAGAATCAAAAATAACACGAAGAACGGTAAATACGAGTATATTTAAAAATCGAATAAATTTCACAATGATATTTAGGTAGATTATACATGTTATTAAAATCATATACATACATTCCATATATATTGCAATCTTGAAATCGAGAATCGTTATGTTATTACTATAATACACATCGTTTACATTTTATCGTAATGTTAACATAAATGTACTGCAACCGCTATATTAGGAAAAGCCTGAAGAATATATCGACTACGGTTTGGAGTTCAACGATTTATTTATCATCTTCTACCGGCCAGCAGCAATTTTCGTGTGCACATCAAATTCGTGTGCGCCGAAAACGTACACACAGTTTTAAATCAGTACATTTCTTCACCTAACCAATCATACGTCCCGTTGTTTTAACCGCGCGTGGCGATAAATTTTAAATACGTTTATAATCACCTTTAATAGTAGGAGCTGCGGAATATACATAATCGATAATGATGTATGGAACGGAATTTCACGATGTCAAAATAATTCTATCCATTATTACTATTACATGTGTAATAGTACGAACAGTAAGCAAATTGTAGCATTGATATATTTCGTCTATATATGTTCCCTTTTCACACAGTGTATTTGATACACTCACATTGTAATAATGTAACGGTTTCACTAATAATAATTATGTGCGTTTTATACGTTTATTGTGTAAACATATAAATAAAATATATCAATTTTTTTTTTCTTTTTGTGATTAAAAAAAATAATAAATTGTACACTATAGTCTCCGGGGAGTCGGATACTGCAATAACTCACCGATTGATTTTCCCGGCCAATAAGTACGAACAATAAATCAATTTATCAATTTATCGAATGTACCTAGTAGATATTGTTTTACTAAGGATATTGTCCTCGTATTATTTTATTGTATTGAAAGAATAAGGAAAACGACAAGCCAGGTGGACTCATCCAGAAACAGAACATAGTTGATACAATCGAAAGTAGATGATTAGAGTGGACTGGGCACGTATGTGCGAAGTCGATATCTACTATTACGCATGGTAATAGAAGAGAACCAGGAAGGAAGATACCATTTGGAAGTTCCCGTATGGTATGGGATGATGTGGCGAGGAGAGATGTCGAATCTCTAAGTAGTGGTAAATAGATAATAAAAATTTAAACTCGTCACTGTAAGTTCGGTATTAATAATTTGTATAATTTTTAAGGATTGAATTATAATTAATATTTAAGTATATGCTGTTTTCGATAACCTATAAATTTTAAATTTAATTCTACATAATATCATCGTGTGACTTAACTAAAAAAATCGTAAAACTTAATTCTAATTTTCGTATATTCTATTAGCTATGGTACTTTCTATTAGCTATTAGCTACTACCCTACAACATATATAATAAACTAAATTCTTAAATATATCGAAAAATTTCACAAATATATAATATAATATATTGTTTTCAACTAATTTTTTACTACTATATCGCAATTACTATTATTTAGTCTACCTACCAGAATCCAAATCCACATCCACACTATCGTCATCCGAGGGTAATCCTGTGACGATAAGATCTTCATCCGAAATGTAAACTTGTTCAACATTATGTTCGTAATCAAATGGCAGCTGCGGCACACTAAAAGACACAAGAGTTCTCTGTCCTTCAAATCTCGGAGGCGGTGATGGTGGACGATAAGCAGGCGAGTATCTCTGTAAAATATTATTTTGGTTACAACGTGAATATTTATTATTACTACTATAAAAAATATAATAATAAAATCCCGTTTCTGATGGTCATTAGAAATAATACCAAATATTATATTCGTTCGTATGTGATCATAAAACTACTGATTGTTTTCCGGTTATTGTCTAACTATAGTAACTAATAAACGTTCCTAAGTAGTTTGTCCAAGTCACCAAGAACTATTTTTCTATAGAGGGCGTAATCATTTTTTTTCTACCTTTGTCATCTTTTCAATTTATTGATTTATTATATAATTTATATTGTAACTATTAAAAGGCGAAAATAAACGGAGTAAAGAAACCATTGATATTATAATTTAAAATGGGAGGGAGTTAGTATTTTAAACGTTGGTTAATCATCAATAACTATTGTAAATACTGTACGGGACGGAGCAGCCTCGTCACTATTGTCTTTGAATCTATAAATCGAATAGTACACATAGTGTATAAAATTATTGCGTAATTAATATCTTAAATTGAATTGTTTTCGATTTGTACTGCATGTTCCATTGTACGTTAAATCATAATGATATACATTACTCGGTCGTATAACATCGATGGACGTTTACTATTTAATAATTTTACGTTCAAACCGAATTTAAATTTTAAAAAAAAAGAGTACTTATTGATCATACACATACAACCATCGATAATTTTTCGTTATTATAAAAAAAAAAAAAAGGTGTAATGCACATCATATATGTGAGCCTAAGTTTCTTTTAGAGACTAATTGGATCCATTACGTCGACAATATTGTTACCTCCACCTTAATCTCTATATTGTTCCTCCACTTTCTCATTTGTTCTTATTTCCCAATTTCAAATTGCCCATACATTTCAAGTCGCTCGACTAACACTTTGCAAAGCGCCGTTTTGGTTGTTTCTTTTTGACAGGTTTCCAACATTTTATACTTTGATTTTCACCTATACTCCTCATTGCTCGCCTACTCGAGCTTATATTCAGATGCATAATGGCATTAATACACATTTATTGCGTTTGATCTTTTTCATTTTAATTACGTTTTCTTGTAATTACAATTATTTTTTAATTTTCTCGGATAGTACTAAATTAAAACCAAAACTAATTACTTTTGAAAATCAACATTTTCGAAAAATAAATAAATTTAAAAACAGATTATTACGGATAAGTCGGACTTTGTATATTAATTATTGTAAAATGTAAATTTATAAGCATAATTAGTTATAAATCTGTAAGATTGTACACGTGACGATAATATCAAAGAACCTTATCTTGGAAAACGCTTTGTAAACTGTTATTATACCAAAAACGAACATTTTAATATTAAAAAACGCGCTTTTGCCACCTCGAATACAATTTAAATAGATTTTTTTTTTTTTTCATCGAATATTGAAGATTTGTTCGTAATATTATATTATTTATGCTCCTAATTAGCTAAACACCCGGACATGTAATTCGAAATAAGAACAATAACATCGCACAATGTCTTCGAGTTGTCATCCGCAATGAGTAGAATATTCTTGAATGAAACGTCAATACCATTTAACTTGTAATCGTTTTCGACGTTTCTTTTGTGCGGGACGACGTCGAAAACCACTCGGTAGAAAAGTACTAAACAGTATATATATATAAATAAATATAACGAGGTAGTAACTTTATTGACGGATAAAAACGTAATACGAGTGATAAAGTTTAACAGTACGTGACTACGGTAGCCCAATCATCGTAATCTAGTAACACGCGTGCTTTGGGGAACTCGTTTTGATAATTAAACGTGTAAACGATATTGAGAGTTTAATGTTTTAACACCAAAGATCACATTACCCAAACCTAAACTTATTATTCGAACCGTCCTTACACAATGAACTTATGAAAACTTAACTTTTTTTTTTTTGTTCGCCTTCCACTGTTGTAAAACTATTAAGTAATACCGGCTTACTCTCAGAAATCGTACATTTTAATTATCATCTTTAAAATGTAACCTATTTTTTCTTTTTCTTTTCTTTATCATCTTTTAATGATATTTTTTTGATAGCCATAAAATAATAATTAATATTGGTGTACGAGTACGAATAATAATAATTGTTTTCATAGTTTTAAGTTAAATCAAATATTTAATGAAAACACAGACCGTGACGATTACTTATATTAATTGCAAATCCAATCAGTGGCTGTGATTTTTTTTTTCTACTTATTCTATTGTTTTTATTGTCATATTTTACTTTTTTTTTGCAAAATTATCACCGTGAATGAACGTAACCAAACGCGTCTCGTCATCAAAGAAAAAATATAAATTTATTTTTATTCGAGTAAAATTTACGATTTCTTTTTTTTTAGAATATACTTAACGGATTGACAATGTTGTACATTTACAGCAGTGATGATTCTCTCTCAACTCATGCAATTTCGGATAAACTTAGTAAAGAAAAAAGATAACTAATTGCTGTACTATACAATTATTGTAAAATATAATAGGCAATACGCATTTAATATGACAGTGATATTTTTAAAATTACAGAGAGCATTTGGTTATTTTTTTGTCTACTGGTTTATTTCAAAACTACAAAAAATTAATTAAGCCTAGACAAATAGTAATATGACATAGTTTTTTTTTGTACAGCCCCCTCCACCACCCTATTCATTCGACCAATCACAAAAACGAAATCTCTAATATAAACTAAACTTTATAGGATCGAAAACTTACCATATTCCTATTCCTAGGCACGTGTACCATTCTTTCAAAAGACGCAACCGGTGGTGTCGGAAAATCATTTCTAGTCTCGACGGACCTAGCCACTTCCTCTCTATTCTCATCAGAACGTTTGAACCCGTTTCGGACCATGGCCTTGGTCTTCTCCACAGCCTGTTCACAAATCTTGTTCACAGCTTCCCGTACGCTCTGGATCATCGTCAGCCGGAACTCTGGTTCGGGCGGCTCAACGTGAGGCCTTGGACCAACGGCCCCTAGCTCGGATTCGGATTCCGATTCATCTGTAGAAGATTCCGGTTGTATGTATCTGCCCCGTATTGCGGAAGTTGCAATAGCCGAGGCTGAAGTTTTGGACATGCCAACTGGTTTTGCCTTGATACCACGTCTACGGGGCACTATTGAAGCTGGTTCCTTGATATCCATTCTTCCAGCCTTCGGCGGTTCGGGAACGGCTCCAACAACGGCAGCAGCAGCAGCGGAAGTGGAGGCGTTCTTAATCGGGCCGGAGGCGTTATTAATCGGGTTAATAGCGTTATTAACCGGGTTAATGGCGTTATTAATCGGGTTAATAGCGTTATTAACCGGGTTAATGGCGTTATTAATCGGGCCGGAAGCGTTATTAATCGGGCCGGAGGCGTTATTAACCGGGTTGGTGGCGTTATTAACCGGGTTGGTGGCGAGCTCAGCCGCTTCCGCTCCATCACCCGATACACGAGCCATCAAAATCCTTCCTTGGTCAGCCCTGACGATGTTTCCATTTCCTTGAGGAGGGGATGCAGCCGCATCATCCTCAGGAGTTTGCTCGTCTTCTTTTTTAGTCAGTGCAAACAGTCCTGTAATGCAACATAACAAACGGTCAGAACAAAAAAATACAAAAATTTCGGGCTAGAGATGAACTACGAGGAGAAAACACTATTATAGTGTTCATTTTTTTTTCCTTTTTACCAAGCCGCTGTGATTAACTAGGTTTTTCTTTTGTAGAAAAATGGAATATAAATCATTTACAACTTTTATTTTCAATAATTATTTGGGTAATGTTTAACACTCGCTTAACTTCCGCGTGTCGCATAAATATTTTTCAGTATAATATAAAATAGTAAAATATTATTATATTTTCAAATAAAAGGCCGTGTTATATATTTTAAACGTGTGTTTTGGACATTTTTTTTTTTTTTTTTTTTTTATATAATATAATAAAGAAAGCTTTTATTTCAGGAAAATTATAAGTACATAAATTGTATGTGAAAATTGTTTTATTTAAACTCCAAGTAATTTATTTAAAATACCTATTTTTTTTTTTTTATCATACAAGTATATTGTAAAAATAATATAATATAGTATTTTACTATTTTATAGAAATACAAACTATTTTTATAAAAGTAAATGATCTTCTTTATTATTGTATTCAATCCTAGGATTGGTTTGTGGCAACTATCCACTAGGAAGAGTGCTTCCTATCTATTCTCATTTCTTTTCATTTCTTCATACAAATTGAATCCTTGATCTTTTACTATCTGTTGAATGTACTCTAAACTACGATCTACCTCAATAGCTTTTTGAAATATTCTAGTTTTTTTTCGTTTTTGTTTTATATAGATACAAACGTCGTAGGTTATTTTTATCAGCCTTATAAACACAAATTTTTTAATAACTTGGGCATTTGTAATTGATTTCGGAGTTAAAATTAAATATAATTTTTCTTTTAAATTTATCGAAACGTGTTTAACGAAATTTACTCAATGATTGCAATCGAACAATTTTAAATTTTGATTTAAATACTAAATTAATGACAATTCTTTATCATTACTGTGGATTTGTTTGTGGCTATCGAAATAATTTTCGTTGTAGGTAATAGGTACTGTGTGAAATAATCATTTTTATAGCTCCGTGTATTATTTTCTGTTAACATAATACAATCCTATTTTTCATTTAAAATAACAACCCAAGTATTAGGTATGTGCATGTAATAGTTACCGACATGAATGTGATAATTAAATAATTGTGTTAAGTCGTGGGAGAACTTTACACCTGCAAGAACAAACGATAGTATAGCCATACAACAAAAAATATTATTATTGTTATTAGTATACTTGAAATAATAATACTATATAACACATACAATTTTAGTTAATAAAAACCATAATTTGTGCAGAGTGAAAACACGGCTACCAAGAAAATTAGACGTGACAAAATTCTTAATATTTTAAAGAATAGGATTCGGGTAGACCAAGGATGACGGTATTGGTGCAAGGCGAAGGCGGAAGTATGCAGAACTAGAGGTGTTATTTCAATGCACAATTGTACATATACATTAGATGAAACAAAGAGATGGAGATTACAATAAGCGAGCCGTGCTCGTAGGACCTGGGACGAGCTAATAAATATAGCGATGGAGCAGAATCCGCGTGGGAAATTACTTGGTAGATGTTTGAGATGGAAATAAAAAGCAAAGGATAGTAAAATTGGATGATTTGGTGTGAGGTGATACGGAAGATATTGATAGAACACATAAGATACACAGGAGTTGTTCAAATTTAATAATATGATCTATTTCAATGAACACGGTTTTGGTATCGTACGTATATATTTTATTTTCATAAACATAAATTTTAAATAAAATCAACAATTTGACAACATAAACAAAAAAATATTCATAAAACATCTAAACATATATAATAATAAAAGCAATAAGCGCAGTTTAAAAAGCATTTTTTTTTTTAAACATAAATACGTAGTATATTATAACTATAGAGTCCGCTCTCGGCTTTAAACTAATTTCATAAAAAGTATTCAAACATTTTAACTTAAATACTCTACAAGTCTTTAAGAGTCAAGGTATTATACAAATCGATTTTTCTCCGCCGGCTTTAGGCATCATTTTGTCAAAATATTCGTAGTAATGCATTAAAACCACCTGTACAAGTAAAAATTATATTACGATGTAAAACATAGAATAATTCGTATTCAGAATTTATTCCCTAACATCGGTGGTAGTGTTTGGTATTCATTTTAAATTATCGAACTGTTCAATATATTAACACCCCCGACACGAAATATCGGGAGAACCGAAAAAAAAAATAAAGAATTGTTTATTTTTATTATTTTATTATATTACGTCATTTTATTGTTTTGTCGAACATTTTAACGAAAATAATATATCGTAGACATGTATGAGTATAATAATGGACGATATTATGCAATTCGATTTATTATTCGCATATAAAATGAGATGATGTGGTTACGATAACACGGCTAAGCACTTGAGTGATTTCTAAATAGAGGTACCAAGGTAATCAATCAAATATTAATATTAACAATACATTTTGGAATACCGTGTCGTACATGTTCATTTTTTTTTTTTTTTTTATCTAAAAATCAGCTTATATAATAGAGTATAATCTCTTTCATTTTGAAGGTACGTTAGGTAATTATTTTGTCATCAGAAACTAACTAATATAATAGGAAGATATAAACATTAAGTATTAAAATAAACCAAATTGATGCGAAACTCCTAAAGTAGATAATGAAAATATAATAATAATTGTCGAATGTCTTAATTGAAAGTTTTAAGGATATAACTAAATAAGTAAGAAGAAGAAAAAAAAAAAAAAAAGAAGAATTTTGGTTTCAATATTCTAACGAATAAGTGTAGGAAGTTTTGTAAATGTATTTTATACTTAGTTAAATTGAAGTTTAAAGTTGTATATTAATCTGTATACGTATATAAAGAAAATGTACGTATATTAAGTGTTTTTATATCCCTGCATTAAATACATATTTAAAACTGTATATATGGGGAGAAAAAAAATCATAAAACCGATTTATTAGTTTATTTCATGAATATTAAAAAAAAAAAAAATATGAACAATTGTGCGTTGTATACGTTGTAAATACTTTACAAATTGGTGAAAATCGTCGAAATGATCCGAATATACGTGTAAAACGTTCAATTTTAGAGTATCGATTAAAGTTTTTATTTGTGTATTTATAATAATATGTTCTCTTTATAAAATCTATTCGTGATAACAATGTAAAAAAAAAAATATAAAAGCTGTCCGAGCCTAAGTATCTACTTAACATTTAAATTAATAACGATGAACGTTCCGAATTTACATTTTTAATCTCGTTTTATTTAACGGCACTTAAATATATACGAGAATCCCTATTATGGATGTTAATACATTTATAATATTAGAGAGTAGGTAGGTATCATCATACCTACCTAATTAAATCACTGGAGTCTAAGGTAAAATCTCCACATCAAAGTGGTCAGACGAATTTATAGTATTAGGTATTCAATAGCAAACGCCATAAAATATTTATCGAATTCCCCTTTCCGGGATCAGCATTAAAATTAACATAGGTATTTTTTTTTTTTTTTCACCTAATTTATAATACAATTCTATACGAGTATTAATATGGAATAATATCGATCGAGATTAACATATGACGTTAATTGAAATGAATATATATATAAGGTTACGATGAAAAAAATTATAGAAATGGTCGAATTGTACAATGCTCACTGTACATCTCTACTCTATTCTCCGTGACAGTCATAATACTCGAACTTTGTTGTACGCGGATATTTGTCATCTACCATTAGCTGTGTCAGTAGATAATCGAACGTTAATTGGTAAGTTTGTTTGAGAATTCCTATGTACGATTATTTGATAATTGCGAAAAATCGGAAAACAAAAAAAACGGAAATAAATCCAAGAAAGTGGGAAAAACTAACTCTGAGCTGAACTTTTCAAATAAAATCCTAGCCCATCCTAATGTGAATTGTTGTATTTTAAAACCCAAAAGACATACGAAGTTTGCGTTTAAATTGTATTAAAATTTATTATTTGGTACCTATACGAGTATGAATTTAATACAATTATGTTTTTTTTTTAGAAAATGTCCGATAGCCGAATAAGTGACAATAACCATAAATAGCATAAGCATTCCAATTCAAATAAAACGAAATATTTTTTTTTTTGTATAAAAATACCACGTTATTACGTCATCCCAAAATTAAGCGTATTAAGAGATGCAATTCCGTATCTTGTAAATTCGTAAAATCACCGAGTAACGATTTTGTACGATTATCCGACTGATTAAGCCACGTCCACGATAACGACCTCAGACCAGATGAAATCGGAACGGTCATTGATAAAAAAACGCGTCGGACACGTTTACTATGTTCCCATGGCAACAAATCAAAGTTAGTGTAGAAAAACGTCTTTTTTTGGTATGTTTTACAAATAGTATAAAGAAAGATAAAGAAAAAGGAATCGTTAAAGAAACGATTTTCGTAGAAAATCAAACTACAAATTGGAACGATTCGGTAAAATGAACATCTGAAAATTATCACCAAGATTACAAAAGCTACTAATAGAAATGGTGTGTACGAAAAACAGATTGTGAAAATATTTTTGAGATCGAAATGGTGAACATTTTACTACGAAAACATCACAATGGGCTATTGTTGAGCTTAACCTAGGGCTATGTACCGACATAATGTAAAACTGCAAGACGAAATTGTTGTTGGTTTTTTTTTTTTTTTTTTTTTTTTTTTTTTTTTCAACCATCGTTAATAATAAAATACGGAATTGAACAAAATTATCGTCAGTGTTCAAATGGTAAAATTAACGTTCGTCGACGGTAGTCATTAAAATTGCGGGTTTTCGTCGATAATTCGAAAGCTAAATTATACATTACGGGTCGTCTGTAATCGATTGCGATCGGTTAGTCGTACCTACTCATTAGGGCAAATGTCAGTTACGAAAAATGTTTTCTCGCTTTGCTCGATAACCGAATTGCTTCCTTTAATATCAACAATATTATACGAACATTAATTATATTTTCTCCGGGATTTGTACTGTGTGCATAATATAACTTTTTCGTTTTTATTCCGTCCCTCCCCCCGTTTGAAGAATAATATCTCGTTGCCAATAATATTGGGCGAATTCAAAACGTAAGCCGCGACGGTAATATATATATATATATTTTTTTTTTTCGTTTTTTATCAAACTCGTAGATATACATTTAATAAAATAATCAAACCAGAAAAACCCCGAATAATTATTTTGAACCGCGGTAATGGCACGCCGTTAAACGTTTTCGGTAATTACGAATTTCAATATTGATTCGAACGTTGATATATTGTATTAATTGTATTGATTTTCATGAAAACTATCGAGAAAATCGCCGGGGCGCGACCACTACGCAATACGGTTTTTGGCGGGTCCTATGATTATTTCTCGGGGTTTCTCATCGTTTCGGCTGTGTACGGTGTTATCGTCGTGTTATCGCGGTTTTGAAAACAACAAAAATGACGACGGTACGAAAAACGACAAACGTCGGGCGAGATGTGTCGGCGTGACGCGGTGGCGTTTTAAACGTATGCGACGGTCCCGGGTTGCGTGTCCGTACGGTTCGCGGGAGCCGAGCGCCGCGGCGCATTAGAATAATAATTGAATTTGCTCGATAGAATTTGGATTTACGGGTCCGCGGCGGTCTCGGCCGAATACCGGGCCACGCGGCACCGCCGGGCGGTGACGCAAATACTATTATTATTGCTATTTGCGATTTATACTGCCGTCGATTTTCGGATGCCGTCCGGTCGGAATACGGTAATATACGCGGCGAGGCGACTTCAAACGTTCCGGCGACGTTTCGATTTAACGTTCCGATGGGTTTCCGGACGTATCGGGATTACGACGATTTGTCGGCATAATTATTCGCTTACAGGTGCCCCGCCACTCGGAAAACGGTTGGTACGCGCGCACGGCGAAACGGCCCGGGTCCTCGTCAACGGACAATAATTAATATTGGGGGGGGGGGGGCCCGCGTGATTTGCCGGCGACGACAGCGCGTAATATTATTACTCGTGCCCGTCCACCGTAATCGCCGTGTTTTACCGACCGTTTACACGTGAAAATCACTATAAAACGTCGTCATACGGATAGAGTAAACACAATTCGACAACGGTCGACAGGAAAACAAAACGAAAAACATTGTCAAAAATCGCAATTATCCGGGTACAGACGAAATGTGATAATACGCTATTGTCGTTAATCTGGTTAAATGCCACAACGAAAAACGACGAGATTATTAATCGTTTATACCTACTGCGAGCAGAGGCAATAACTACGAATTTTTCCACGGTCGCCATATTTTTTTTTTTTGATAAAAAAGAATAGTAATAACTCCGGGACACGATTGTACTGGTCGGTTTTACTCGCGACAAAGACCGTTTCGATGATGGGTCTCGTGACGATAAATACAGAAAAAGAACCCAGAAAATCGCGCGTTCGCTGTTTTTGTTTTCTTTTATTAAAAATCAAAACCAAACCCGTTTTATAGAGCGACGAAGTCGGCGTAAAACTTGTTTTACCGAATTATAGGCGGGCAGTAGTAGCGGTCATATTTTACACTGCCTTCGTCGTCTCGGGGAAACTTCATACCGTATTTGTAGTACTAAACGACAATTATACAACGTTAATATTATATTATTACGAACGACGTTCGGAAAACGTTCGCCATTGTGTCGCTGGAAATCTCGTTTTGGGTATGGTGGGGTTGGGGGGCCCACGAATACGACGAAAACCGCGGCGGACGCACGACGTCGCGGCCTGGTAAATTTAGCGGCGACGGTCGTTCCACGTGATGACAGCGTTGAATTGCTGACCGTTGTACACGGTGGCGGTGCACCAGTGCGGCGAGTGCAGCGCGGTCATGCACGTTTCCCGGTTCGCTCCCCGTTCCAACGCTCCGTACGCCCGGCTCAACACCGTCCTGTCCCAGCACATGGGACGGCACTGTCCCCTCTGCTGGTACTTGCCCTTTTTGTTCATCGTCTTCACCTTGAACACCATGCGTGGGCCGTCGGACGCCGACCGCAAGATCATACCTTCGCGGAACACCACCTTCATCACCGACAAAAGGATCGTGAACCGCGTCGGTTTGGCCACGCCCACCCAGTACAGCCGGTTCGAGTCCCGGACGTTCCGGATCAGGTACATCCGTCGCACCGTGCCGCTCAGCCCGTACGCAATGTCCGGCATCAAGAACTTGTTTTCCTGTGCGATCCGAAATCCGACATATCAACGGTCAGCCGATAATTAATAGTTTATGTATAGAGGCAGTGGTAAACAGGTACGACGAGTGTAGTAGCCATTGGTATTATAAACAATATCGTAAACCGCGATGTCAAGTTACCATTACGTCGTAGGCGGAATACTGGTGGTCCGTGAACACGTGCCGGAACGTGTCCGCGTACGAGCCCGACCACGAGCACCCGGCCACCATGCACCTGACCTGGGTGCCGTGCGGGCACATGGCCTCGTGTTCGGCCATCGAGGAAACGTACATCAGTTCGGGACACCCGTTGCGCCGGTACGAGCATGCCACCTTGGTGACGGACATGAACTCGTACAGTTTTCGGGCGGCGGGCGGCGGCGGCGGCTGGGCCACTTTTATTCCGGGCCAGCGGCCGAAACCGGGCGAACGGGAACTGACCGTCCCGGCGGTCGGCGTCCGGCACACCGGACACTTTTGGGACGTCGAGAACATCGGATCCAACATAACCATGGAGTGCATGCACTCGTCGCAGGTGGCGTGCCCGTTTTCACAGCACGTCGATATGGAACCCGACAGCTCCATGCACACCGGACACCGGAGTGCGGCGCGTATGCCGTCCGAAAACCGTTGTATCTCGTCGTCCACCCGACGCACCGGCACCGGGATGTTGCTGTGCTGGGGGACGACGGCCGATGTGACGGCCGTTCGTTCCATCGCGTCGTCCGGCCGCCGGTCCCGGGTGCTCGGATGCGTAATCGCCGACGGTCAGCACCGGCGCCCCGTGCCCAATGAACGGCCGCGTATTCGGCACGATTACTGTTCTCGTAACTCCCGTCCGGTCACCGCCGACAATCGATAATATCTGTTAGTAAGTGGGCTGCAAACGATCTCCGACCGCTACGAATCCCGATACGCGGATCGTATTTGCCGATCCCGTACGACAGGTGCGCTGTTATATTATAATATACTGTGAAACGTGTAACTATGTTGGGTTAGGTAATAGCGTTTCCACGAGTTAAAAAGCAACAACATCAAACAAAGAAGATGTCACTAACGTAACCGAGAAACGGACCCTTTGATAATATCACGTTGCAATACATCATTACTATTATTATAATTATTATAATCATGTTACTAGCCGTTTTGCAAGGCCGTTATTATATTCGGTCAAAAAATGCATTTCAACAGACTTGAAATCGAGACTGAGTAACGGATTTTTTTACATCAGTACACATCTTGTTCGGTTGTTTTATCCCTGCGGATTACCCGGCTATTCGTACGGTCGATGCAATACGAATAACAAAAGAATTCGTCCGGGGTACAACTCACATTATTTCTTGTAACGCTTTTTTTTCCGCCCAATTTGTATTATTTAAACTTTTTTTTTTTTTTATTTAAATTTATAAATCGAGAATAGAAATAGTCTTGAGTAGTACGGTGGGTTATATTATTCGGACGAGCAAATCTGCTTTGATGCCAATTTCGGGTTCTGATTTAAAATAGAAATGCAACTGTTGACACGACTTGTTTATACACATCCGTCGCCTCTGGTTGTCAGAATGGCTTTCAATACCGCGACATCCGATTCGAGTTTTTCCACAAGTTCGTATTTGCATACTTTTCATGTACATAATTCGCATGAGAACACAGCCTTTCGATTGGGTAGTTACCACCCGGCAAACATCAAATGTACGAAAATTCACACGAGACAGAACTTTAATACATATATTGCCCGATGTGCTGAAGACAGTAGGCGTTATATCGTTTTCCAGCGCGATTATTAAATACACGTCCTTTTCCGATAGGACGCAATATCACAAATCGATTTTTTATTCGAAACGTTCCGTTTTCGCGTTTTTTCGGGAACACAATAGGACTTTGTAACCGGGACATATCGTCACCTTACGTGTCTCGTTTTGATTTTCTTCTTTCTCGTCTTTCCGTCGTCGTCATATCGAATATAATGGTAGTGTTTTTCGGCACGTACCTTATTATTATATTATGTTAATTGTATCGTTGCAATCGCGAGAATGCGAATTCTGTTGGCGATATTCAGTGGCGTAATTCGGGCTTGGTCTTGGGAGGGTGGACAATATTTTCAGAAACTATAAGCTATACACATCGGCCCTGATGATTTGTTTCGTCGTATACGTTTCAGGTATTATACGTTAGCTATTAATGGACATTCTGTTTTATGTCTTATATTGCTTAACAATATTGGAATTAAACTAAACACCGGACGTTGGCTCATTATGATAGGCCCTATGGCATCATGGTAGAAGGGGCGAAAACCAACATGATCGAGCACAAGTTATGCAGGTCGAAAACTACAAGTAAAGTCACACAGACGACTCGAGCATAACTAAAATATAAGACAAAACACGGAGAATTATTTTGGTTACTAACCAATTTGATGATTGAAAACTAAACAAACGTAAACATAACTATGCCTATATACAACCCTTCTATTTCCATAAGGGTCGTTAACGCAATACGTGTACGAAATTTCGTCCTGCTAACTTCGATTGGAGGGTCTTTTGGAGGATGTTCAAAGGTAAAAGCCCGACCCTTCCCGCAACAACAACGTGCTCAGTGACGGATATAACGATCGTTTATTCGGTAAATGCCGACGGGGCCCTTCTCCTAAACCGTGTACTGGGGCCCCGTCTAAATTATACAGCGCATTTGTTACAGATTTTATCACAAACAAAAAAAAAAAAACAAAAATAAATATATACATTTTATACTGCGAGTCGCAGTATACGTTACCGATACATGGAATTGTCGAGTTTATTCGAACCATAAAATCCGTCACCGATCGTGCCGGAATTCAACATTTATCATTCCGATGCGCCTATAAAACAATCGTTTTTTTGTCCCGAGGCAGGCGCTGAAAGTCTCGAGAAATATCGACAAGACGGTACAGTATATTCCAATATCGGAGACAATACCACGGCGGTCTCTATTATCGGCGGAGGGAAATTCGACAAAAATGCGATT
Source organism: Tuberolachnus salignus (assembly GCA_956483605.1). Classification (NCBI taxonomy): domain Eukaryota; kingdom Metazoa; phylum Arthropoda; class Insecta; order Hemiptera; family Aphididae; genus Tuberolachnus; species Tuberolachnus salignus. Next base: position 24,510,523 of record OY101435.1, read on the forward strand.
TTCACCGGAATGACCGGCGTAATATTTAAACAAAAACGGTTTGGAAATAGAAACGCGCGGTCGGACTCCAACCCATCCCTTCCCCCCCCCGTACTCGTGATTTCGGCCCTCTGCAATTGATATTTTCCCCGTCGTCGAACACTTTATTAACAATAACGGTACGAATATTCCGGTAATACCGGTCGGCGTGATATTATACAATTATATTTGATTGTGTTCGTGTTACGCGGTTAATGGACGGGCATGGCCGTACGGTGACAATACGGCAGACAATCGGAACGCCGTCCGCCCCGGCGATGGCCGACACCGTTGGATGTCCAAAGGGTTCCGCGTCGCCGGCGCCGTCGCGCCCGACCGGCTGGCGTTGGCGCGCACTTAATATTATTGTTACGATTGTTACGATTGTTATTATTGTTATTATTGTTATTATCGTTATTGCGTCGGCGAAACGCGGATTACTGTATTATTATTTAGTAGGCACCGCACACCGAATATCCAATTTAATATTATTGTTACCGATACGTTATAGTACGTTAGTACGCGTTACCAAACACCACTCGGAATTACCGTAAATCGGTATCCAAATACTCACTTTTTTTCGGCGGACATTTCTCAAATACCGGAAAAGTTTTCGGATCCCAAATGGATATCTCATTAGAGCGATTATTTTGGGCATCTAAAGTGTTCCAACGGTGTTTTTTCGGCTCTTTGACTTTCTCGAATATTACGGGTGGTTCTGCGTCCGGGTCCGGATTCAGTGCCCGTACTATGACTTGGGGTATAACATATTCGTATTTTTTGGTTTCACGAGGCTGGGTGGCTTGATCAGACGCCCTGCCGGGGCTCGAATCCAGCCACCCGCGATTCCTGGACTGGATGCCAAAGTTGTTGTAGATTCCCATCTCATTTGTATACATTTCCCATGGTGTCGATGTCGACGACATAATTGCTATTGAACCAGTGTTGGCGGCTAAGATTACGACGGCCGCAGTGTCTACGAAGTTTGCGTATTCTTGAAAATAAACGTCCAAATCTTCGCTCACCAGTGATTGTTCGTCTGACGATTGTTCGTCCAGCGATTCGTCGTCCGGTTCGACACACCCAGCGCCCTGTGCAGGCCTGCGTGTTTTGATCGAACCGGACGGGAGTGATCGGGGGCCCTGTACATTGCCGGCGTTTTGGCTTTCGTTGTCCGACGTACACGAAACGGCCTTCGACCGCTTTTTGGTCGTCTCCGGGCGTTTTTTCCGATTTTTCACTACGCATTTATCGAAATGAATACGCGGCAACAGGTCGTCGTCTTCGTCGCTGTCCTTCACTATATTAGGGTTAGCGGACGCGTTCACCGGTTGTTCGGCGTTTACCATTTTAGAAATATCAGCTTTCGATACGAGGGTCATTATCGGCTGCTGTGGTGTTACTGAAAAATAAATTAACGTATATTACTTTATTTTACATTCGGTTCTAACCGCCGCCGGCGGTATTTGACACAAAATATGGCAAAAACGCGATTTGTTTTTAAAAAGAAAAACACACGTTACAAAATACAAACGTATAACGAGCCAATGGTATTCAATGCCTAACTATGTTCGAAAAATAACCTGAGTGTACGGTAATCTGTAAACGATTACACGATAAGGAGTTATGGGGGAGAGGGGACACTGGAATGAAGGCCGTGGCTCGGTCCGAAGTGGCGTTGTTAAGAATGAGGAACGAGACGGTAAAATCGTTTTAGAAAGGGGAGTAACAGTCTCGTGAGGATAAAAAAGTAGTAATCGATTACGTTTTGGGCGAATTGGGCCCGAATAAAAAAAAAAAAAAAATGTTGCGTCAGCGACCAGGTGAACAGAGTACCAAATATTGTTACTGGCTGGTTCGAACCGCGTCCCCGATATTTTCATACAGTTGGCGTTACCCTAGAAGAAACCACGGCGAGGTTGTCCATATAGTTTTCCGTAAACGTTTTTTTTTTTATTTTTTATTAATTTGGTGTACAAATAATAATATTGTATTAAGTCTGTACAAGCACATCTGTTCGCTATACAGGTTCACTTCGATCATAATTTAATTTGGTACTCTTCACCACCAAAACAATAATCGGGAAATTTAATCCCTACAGGGGGTAGCTCACGCTCAGTTGTTCGATATTTTAATATGAAAATTAACATTTTTTTTTTTTTTTTGTTGATTTCTGGGTTACATCGTTGACACATGTATGAAATATGAAACATATGTTATTATTTAATTTGATTTTCACGGGTAACCCTTTAGAAAATTATAAATTATCGGGCAGGGACTATTTAAGATTACGCATCCCGAAAAACAAACGGCGAAAATCGGGAAGACTAAAACGAAACGGAAGCGATTGCCGAAAGAAAATGCGATTAATAATGCAATTTTGTCATCTTTTTTATTCTTATTCTAACATATTTTTTTTTTTTTTGGAAATAAAAATCCTGGGCGATACCGGATATTTCAGTTCAACTGAAACATAATTAAACTAAAAAAACATTTGCCTTGATATTCGAATATAGCATATTATCTCACGTTACTATTGGGTTGATTTGGTAGTAAATTGGCTAATGAAAAAATATATTTTTATATTCCGACGGATTATGATTACGGATTATAATGGAACTTGTAAGGATCGGGTTTATTATATGTGTAACACTTTGATAATGATTTAATTTAAAAGAGTTTTCCTGTCGTTTGTGTATCGTATTTTGGTCTCGAAAAATGATCATGAAAAATACGTGCATGTGTAAAAAATGTACATTCCTGGCGAGCTTTTTGTTTTTCGATAATCTAACCTTGCCCAGACAACGTCGGGTATTGGCAGCTCGTATATAATATTCGTCACATTTTTACTATTATTTTTTTTTTTTTAGCAAAAAATTACAAAATCTATGTACATCAAAAATGAGTCGTTGATAAATTTATTAATAATATTAGTGTTTAATCAATGTCGATGACTTTTGACTGATGGTAAACGAGATTGAAACAATATTTTCGTCCGGGTTTCTTAATACGGGGCTTTTTCTAGGTTCTGTGTACCGAAACTTAATTATTTAATTTTAAACCGGTTTTAGATTTACATTATTAGTATATTATATATTAACAAAACACCATTAATAAAAAAAAAACAAACTTTTGCAATTTAATTCTCTTCGCAAACCTCATGAACGAAGCGATTCGTTTGCCTACCGCATACAAATATTGGAGACGCGATTCACCTGACCAGCAAACATTTTGGTTATGCGATTAACCAATCAGCCGGTTTTTTAGGTTTTGAATCGCAACATACCAAAACCTCAAAACCTAACCAAAAAATAGTGTAACATGCAGAAGGCCATCGAGAAATTATTCAAAACGTGTATCTTTCTTACCTATGTCCTCGAATCGATTATTGAAAATCGTGTTCAAAATATGTTTCCGTCATGTCTCCTCGAAATCGACGGTATTAGGTGAATTGCTTCGCACATGCCAAAAACTTATATGGTAGGTTACGTTTTGGTAAGTTGCAACTTAAAACGCAAAAAAAAAACGTACCTAAAATTCGTTCGTCACGCCACCGATAGTCCCGAATTGTACGATAGTACAATTATAACGTTCCGCATAAATATCATGTATGTTTTAAAAGACTAACCTGATTGTGTTGGTTATCAGGTGTTGATGTCCTTATGATATTTTGGGTAACGGTTATAAACTCGCGAAAACGACGTATAATGTTTATTAAAAAAAAAATTTTAAAAATATTAATTGATAACAGACATTTTAAGCATAAAAATACCTATTAATATAATTAGTGCAAAAATTATAATTACGATTACACCACGAAAATCAACACTATAGTATTATTAAATATTTAAAAAAAAAAAAAAAAAAAATATATATTAATTATACATCATTCAGTTGAACACCAAACGGTTAGGTATAGTTTTAATTTTAAAATATTAATCACAAAACAAAATATATATATATATACGTATACCGATTAGGAGGTATCCGTAATGATTTTTTTTTATCAGCTATCCAACTATCATAACCATTATTTCCGTTGGTTTATGATATTTCGGTAACCAATAATCGAATTCATAACCGAAATCGCCAAAACGACTCGTTTATAATACACAGTGACCGGGTTACATTCGGTTATTCGCAAAAATACACGTACACCTGGGGATTGGTTTGTCTGGTTGACCGAATATTCATTTATAGACGGTCGCAAAAATGCGCTAACATTTTTTCTTATCATGTACATTATACATAAGGCTTATATATAATTAAAATACATATAATATTTTTGGCGCGGATCATTTTTTTATTTCTCGTAGGATGTCCCAAGGTAAACCCGCCACTGCATTAACCACCGCCCAAATAGGATTCCACTTGGGGTGCCCGATTATCATTGTATTTTTATCCGCCAAACTAGAGAGTCGTATGTTAAAACGATCATTACAACAGTAAAAATGTTAGCTTTTGTTTTTCAACCAAAATTATCAACGTAAGTGTCTATACGTTTTACGTACGTACTATAGGTATAGTGACCAGCAGAAACGCCGAAAAGACGTTCAACAGCTGCCACCGGGAAGAAAATTGAAAAATAATATCGACGGGGTATAACAACGAGAAAAATATTTCGTAAATAATATCCAGTAGATGTGGGTTATGTGGTACTTCTATATTAAAAATTCAATATAAACGTAATAAACTGCGATGTTAGGGTCTGCGGTATTTTTTTTTTTTTTTTTTTTTTTTTTTACCGGCGTAGTTACATCTATAATATTACAGTTAAGTCATCGATGCCATAAATAAACTTTTTTTTCAAGTGATTTTTTTTCGCGTGTTATCGAAAACGTTTTATTAAGAAAATTACACCGGGTCCAATAACAATAATATTTAGTTTGTCATTTCTCTGGGGGGGGGGGGGTATTTTTTTTTATTCCAAAAATATTATTGTTATACAAATTTAGTTATCGTTTTGAAACGTATTATAATTTACATAAACTTTGTGCTCAAATTAACTGCCCAAAACTAAAATATTTTTAACGAAAACAATTTACGTAAAACATAATAATAATATATAAATATAATTTCGTTAAAAAGTTTTATTGTTTATTTTCAAAGTCGCCAAGTAAATAAATAAATTCGCGTATATATTGCCGTGTTTACTATTATTATTTTCTTTTTTTTGTATTAAAGTCGACAATCTACGAAATCGATCCCGAGATTATTTAATGTAACATTATTCTGATATAATATACACAACGGCGTGGAACAAAGACCGGGAGTTAAAGAAAATAAAAAAATTGAAAAGTTTTTCTAGACATAACTCTACGGAGCAACCGAATTTCAATTCGAAAACGGTAAGCATATATTCGAAGTTTGTAAAATTCAAACAAAATGTAATTAACCACCAATCGAAATATTAAGTACTTAAATTAAACTTTGTTGTTAAACTGTCTCTTATTTAAAATTCGCCTCCTTCGATGAACACTAAATACGTATATGTATTATACTATTATATCTACATATAATGTATGTATGTTAAATCAAATTAATTAATTGTTTGCCTTGTTTTGATTGCACAATGTTCTCTTGCTCATTTTCGTCTAATTGTATTAACACAAAACCAAAACCGCATCGTGTTTTATATTATTAAAGTTGTTTCGTTTCGTTGTTCCGTGAATATCCGTGCGCATTATTGAAGAACAATAACCGTTACCGCAAAACCAAATATGCGTATGTGCAACTATCTCTTTACTTTTAAATTACTCGTGGGCTTTCATTGTATAGGGATCGAAAATTCCGAAATTATTTTTGATGCTGAATCCCTGAGCGTAGTGAGAAATATTTATCGCTATTATATTGCTATGTTGTGTCCTTCTATTTATTTTTGTCTCTTAACAACTTTTTTACCGGAAAACTCGTTCCGACCATCAACTTCAACGGTAGTTTCTGGTAGTCAATTTGCATCAATTGGTGTATTTGAAAAGGTGATTATATTGATTAGCCTTGTAATTTTCTTAACAATGGAGAAAAAGCGTTTTTATTTTTCAGTTTATGTTAATATTGCATTAAGACCACTAACAATTGTATTTTTTTTTTATTTTTTATTTTTTTTTGTAACAAACTAATACAACCTTCAAATTAAATATATCAAAACGTGTTCAGAATCGTTTTTTTTTTTACAATGATTTAATGATTTATTTTCATATCCTACCTTCCAAACTCCCCACCTACAATATTGACCGACCCATAGTGCGAAATATGTCCGGCGGCCATTTTGCATTTAAATTTGATATAACCGTTGGTTATATTTTATATGAAATTTCATTTATTATACATTTATTAATATTGTTTAAAAAAAATAAACCGCGAGTATAGCAAAATTAATTATATTCAGATAGAACTACACAAATTTAAATTACAAAATTGTTATATATAAATTCATTAAACGATGAAATAAAATATAATTACTCCGGGTTTTAATTTTTATTTATTACAATTGTTCTATTGTGTAAGACATTTGTGTTATTACCGTGTGGGTGTTCATATTAAAAGTGACATAATTTTGTATATTTAACTCGAGAGGAAAATAAAATTGTAAGTACATGTATATTCGTTTGTTAACGTAGTTATTTGTTATACAATTTTAGATAAAAATTGATAGAAATTATTACGATTATTTAATGATATAATATTTTCGCATGATTTTACTATTATTTACGCGGTAAATATTCAAATGGGGGGGGGAAATAAAAGAATTTTGCATTACAAAGTGTCTAAAACCAATATGCTATTTAATAGTGGTGCAACCGGTAAATAGGTTTTGGAATTATATTCACCCCTAGAAATTCGAGATTTTTTTCACCAATCCTACGCAATTTCAAAGATATGACATTTACTCCCTTAACGGTTTTATCCCAGTAATAGATCGAAATATCTGTTTGAGTTATCCTCTGTATCCACTCGTGTCGATATATTCTGTACGTTGAACCTGGGTGCAACATTTACAAATGTGTGCGCACAGAAAACGACTATTTTTATGCTCCGGTCGACTAAATCGCCAGTTTTCCCCCCAACAATATTTAAGTCCGTCGAGGTTTTTCGTCGACCAGGTTAATATTCAGGACATTAAGTTCCCCGGAGCAGTATTGGGTTCGGACCAACGGGTAGGTTAGATTCATAGTAATGTTCTGAATGCACGTGCATTTGCAAAATACGCGACACTTACGTCATCAACAATAATTGTTGTTCGAATAAATTTTCGCTTTTTTATTATTATTTGTTTTTTTTTTTTTTTACATCGTGAAAAATCTACTGAAATCTATCGCACACGACGGCCCGACGTGAGGCCACGGAGGTCAGAATAATAAACACAAGGATATATTCTAATGACGTTAATTACGTATTATTTTTTTTATGCGACGCATTCGCCGTCGTGAGTATGAAAATAAAAAAAATAAAAAAAATGGGTAATTAAACTCGTATTCATCGCGTTGATAATAACGTACACGATGAATTAATAAACGATAAACTATACTTCAATTTAATTCGACCGTCTGCCGCGGTCTAACGAGAAAACAGAAAGATATCATATTTAAAATTTTTTTTTCGTTGTAATTACCAAAACGATAGTAAAATATTTCGCAATGCCATTAATATAAAAATTACGGTCGCATTATTTTCATACTTATTTTCTATTACACGAACAATCGTCAAACTATATGGTTACCTACGTATTTTAAACAATTTTGCGGTTAGTAAAATTGCTTCGATTTTTTCACATCGTACCACAAAGAGGCATTGTTTTTAGATTCCGAACTGTTTTCCTACACACAAACAACAAATTACGACAAATCGGGTTAATTGTTGTCGATTTTCCAGTAACTTTATCTACAAGGAGAAAAAAAAAAACTCTTACGATACTCGCAACTTTACCAAGTGCCGCTCAAATTCGTTTTACGATTGCAATGTTTAATCGTTGCTTTCAGTACGTAAACTAAATTATCCTGTATCCCATACGTTCCCAACAATCCCAACTGCACACCTACAACATCGGCCTACCCGTAGTGCGGCTTTCTTTTTTTTTTTTCTTTTTTAGATATTATTCAATATTTATTTTACACGTAATGACACGTATTTATCATAAGTTTATTATTATAATATATTGTAATAATATTATTCGGGCCGTGTCAAAAATTATCATATTATTATTACAAACATTTTTGACCGGTAGTAAAACATTATTACTCCCGGCCAAAAATATACTAACGCTAATACTGCGTTTAATATAAAATAGCATTTTATAGATACAAAAATTGTTATGGGAAATTTAATGAACTGTATTCTGTAAATAATGCGAAAGTCATTTTAAATTACGCTTTAAACATAAATACTTGAACGATATTCGATCTTTTTTTTTTTTTTTTAAATTTTAGATTAAAAATAGTAGCGTACCTATACTTATAAAACGGAATTATAATATAAATTTTTAATTATTCGAGAGTTCGACGTATAAAACATTATAATCTTGAATTTTAATTATTTTAAAAGTACGGTTTTTGTTTGTTATATTTGTAATTTTATTATTTTGGTATATTTTTTTTTTTTTTTGTTGTTCGTTTATCGTTAAATAATATTATATCGGATTAAAAATATTATTAAATAATAAACATAATAAAATGGTGATTATCCGCGTTATTCGCGTATACGATTTTAAATATTTTCATAAAATTCCTTATAAACCTATTAAAAACAACGATAGTATCTAACATAATATTTTGACATGCTCGTATCTGTACCGAACAAATTCTTTAGCCGAATATAAGAACAATATTTTCTATATTTTCGAAATGAATAAATTAATTCTCAAAAAATGTTTTTATACATGTAGAATACATATTTTCGAAACAAAATACTTGTTATATTATTGGCGTGTTATTATAAGTATTTTAAGTAAACATAATATTATGTTATCGTGTTCGTGCGAGAAAATAGAATTAAAATATTTTAAAATTTTCGACGCACGCCATTAAAAACCATATCGGTATGCCTACATCCCCGAAAGATTATGCCATAAATTATAATTGACAAAACAATGGATATCTACATACAAAATGGGTATTATTATTTTTATTTGCTTAAGCTCGTGGAATAAAAAAAAAAAATTTAAAAAAATAAACGAAAAAAAAAATATGAGTATACTCTTTGTTAAGTAATGAATTATTTATACACAGCCTGAAATTATTTTTAGACGCTTTACCGTTGGACCTTTATTCAGATTTAAAAGGAAATATTCTTTTAAAAAAAACTAATTAACAAACAATTTGTTAAGTGATTGTTACTCAGAAATAATAATAAATAAATATGAAAAAAAAAAAAAAAATTCTCAACCTTAAGTAAATATTTTTTTTAGTTGTGTTTTTGTATGTTTGCACGTTCTATTACCAGCCGACGACGATGATGATTTTTTTTTTTTTTTTAAATCGAAATAGTCGTAAATAAAACACAACCAGTAATACCTTCGCCAGGCTACTACGTTCTTTTTTGTCTTTCATCATATTTATTTAATTTTAATTTGTTTTTAATTATTCGACATTTGCAAATGACATAACATTTTCCCTCAGTTTACATAGCATTTAATAAACAGAAACATTTGGATTTATCTAATAAACCGTAATATTTTTGCGAAGTTGCGTATTGCCTCGTCGAGTTACAAATATTATTATACTTATTGACGTAGGCATCGTCATATTACACCAAGTGCTAACTGGCCAATTAATGTTATATAATACCAAAACGAAAAAATGCGGACCGAACAACTGCACAACTGCGACGACACTGCTGTGATTAATTTACAACTTGAGAAGTTCAAAGTTTTAATAAATATTTTCGAAGATTTACGAACCCAGCAGACGTCATCGTTCAATTGACGCTATATATTCGTTTAATAATAAAGTACGTCAGATTTTATTAATGATATCAAATCGATACGAATTAAACCTATTTATTAGTTATTTCAGAACAGTAAAAGAGACCAGCGAATGGGAAATATAAAAAATATTTACAAGATCTATACGTACATTTCCAGAAACGGAACGACCAATTGAATACAACCAAGAATAGAATATTACAATGAGCTTCCAAACACGCTTAGCGGTAACGGAAGAGAACCAACCAAGATGGAAATATATCTTTTGGAAGCTCCCGTTTAAGATGGAAAATGTGGCAAGGAGAGACGCGGAACTTCCACAGGTGGACTAGTTAAGCAACTAGCAAGGAAAAGCATTAGAGAATTAGAGAACTATGAGTGTAACGGGTGGGTTAGGTTTGTGGCCGACAACTCCAAGGAGAAGAAGGCATCTATAAGGGACTATTATGTACTTTATATTTAACACAAATAAAATACGAGTATTTTACTATTACCATTAATTTTCCTTTCGAGTTTTAAACTAAGTTATTGTATGGAAGATAAAGAAAAACTTCATTTGAAAGATTATCAGTTAAAAGATAATACTTGTACAAGTATAACAAATTTATTCAACGTGTAACCACTTCATTAGGTACCTATTTGTAAATTATTTTAGAAAATTATTTTTGAAATTAATTGTACAACTTGAGAAGTATTTTATTCCTTTAAGTTATTGCGCCTTTTATGTATTAATATTATAAAACTTATTTCAAAAATAGTTCAAATAAGTTTCATAACTCATAAATGTGCCTATAAGGCTAACCTATTGTTTCTCTGTTGTAAAATATTAGTTTCAATGAATATTATTACTGACTAACGAGCCTACTAGGCCATCATAGCGTAGAATCGAATCAAATACTGCTGACAGTGGAATTTATTCGGAAAATGAATTCGTTATCCATTTTTCTAGAATTCGAATCCGCACGAATGCTCGAAAATACGAATATTAATGTATGTTTTTTGTCAATTGCGTATACTTCGATGATTTTTGTCAAGACGCAAAAGCAACGTATCGTTGTAATACTCATATATCAGTATAATGGTTTTTATTAGCATTTCGTTTTCATTTTCCATTGTGATCAGAACATTTTTTTTTTTTTTTTTGTTATCTTGTAATATGCAAATTATATGTATACAAGATAAAACGTTTTATACTCGATTTTTCGGTAAACAATGGGAAATCATTCATTTGCATACCTACCCTTTCATATGTTATTGAAATAATATAAATTCTATACGTTTATAGCTCGTTTGTAAACCTAAATAATATAAAATAGTATGGGTATAAAGTTTAATTTTTTTTAATTTAGAATATACACCATATTATTATATTGGAAAATTGTTTTATTTCTATTCTTCTCGGAGACGAATATAATATACCGTATGCAAAAATACGAGTAATTTATCGACTAACACAATATATTTTATTTCAACGGTAGAGTTTCAACGGTTAACCAATACTTTTTAACTATTCCTGACAGTTTTTCTAAAAAAAAAAATGTTAAAAAAAACTGACACACGTCCATTTTATTATTGTTCATTTATGTGTAATCCGCTGAGAATCATTTTTTTTTAAATTTTTTTTTTGATCCTACATCATCACAACTTTCCGTTCAATTACAACAGTGGCCTGCCCATTGTGCGAACTATGTTCGTCTTTTTTATATACATATTTTATTTTGTTATATTTGAATATTGACCAATTCGTTTTTTTTTTTTTTTACATATGAATATGATTTGCATAAGTTTTTTTTTTTGCATTCGTCAACGACTACCGCAAACTCGTTATAATAATGATAAAAATATCGGATTGTAATTTATGGCCTACCCCAGGGTCCGTATATAAGTGGTGTCCACTATGGCAATATACCATGTAGATATATATATTTAAAAAAAAAAAAAAAAATATACGAACATAATTTGACAGACAAGGTTCATATAATATAATTGACTATTTATATGATAATGAACGGATTTGTAATTTTTGTATGACTCGGCGGTAGACAGCATCATAATAATAATATGATTAGGTTCACAACCAATCAAAATACGCACAAACAAAATTATAATATACTGCAGTCTGCTGCAACGGCGGCCGCAGCAAAATAATATTTTTTTTTTTTTTTATTTATAACGATATATAGACGAGTTTTTAGTTATTAATGCTCGGGTGAAAAATAAAAAAAATTACCATTAAACATGATATGTATTTGTAGTAATAACAATAGTGGTTTTTTTCCTCTAACAAAATTTCCATTTAAGTTACAATATTTACATGTTGTAGAATTTTTTATTTTTACAAAAAGAAAAATATTTGTAAATTTGGGCCTATCGGTTGTTTTTTTTTTTCAATTTCGATAAAAGTTTTCTAAATCTACAGACACTCGTGACAAATTATAATATAATGTTCGTCACTATTTTACTAAGACAGTAATATATTTATCAGTGTACAACAAGATAAATACTATAAGAACAAAAACTGTATCGAATAAAAGATTCTGTTTGTCTATATTTTTTTGTAATTTGTTTTACGACAGACTCGAGTTATTAAAGATGTATAGGAGAAGGTAGTCACTTCGGTAGAGAGAAAACAATGGAATCCTGTTTTAAGCAAACGCGAGACAATCGAATAATAAATATATATGCACGGAATTACAACGGGTCTCAATTATCATCGTGATGTACACTGCAATATTATAATCAGGAGCCGAAATTGACTACATACAACAAGAGACGAACACGATAACGTCGGAAACTGAAGACTATTGTGTGAATATTCAAATTTGTTTCGAAACACGTACATGACTATTATTTTAAAGGTCCGGTTTGTTAATTCGCTTGAAAATGACAATAATAATACGGTTCGCTTGCAATTCATATTACGCATAATAAACTACTAAACACGCCACTGAAGTCTTGGTATAAATAAATAACATTTTTTTATGATAAAATAGTTCGTTAACGGGTCTAATATAATAATAATTTTATGTGTCATAATATTATCACGTAATTCGTTCGAATAAATATTATTTCTATACAAATGACGAAATAAAAAAAAAAAAAACACTGACTAACTTAGCACCATGAGTATCCCACTGTTTTAGGTGTAAAGTTCAGAATGTATAGTTTTAAGGGGGATCTAGTTTGTATACTAAAAACAACGATAATTCATGATTGTAATGATACTATCAAAAAACGATTTTGAGCGGAGCTGGAACGTTCGGTAATTGATAATGTTATAGTGCAAGTCTTGTTTTTTCCCATTGTCACCGACAACTACGAAAATTAAGTCTATGTATAGTCGTTTGTTGTCAGTTTTTTTAAAAAAAAATTGCAGTAAAACTGGGGTGAATCTAGAAAAATGTTACATAGTGAACCACCAAGCAAGTAATTCGCATTCTTTAAGGTCCAATTTAAACAATTTTGAACATTTTTACTACCCGAAAAAAATGTTTTAAACTAAAAGTATTTTTACTGCACTCAGAATCTTCAATGTTTCTTTGTCGAGAGATAATATTAATATTTACTATTAAATTAGGAGAATAAATATCATTATTATTATCTTTGATAGCGAATAGACAAATATATATAGGTACACCTTACTAAAATAAACACTCGAAATATCAAATAATTATAGTTTAAACGGCATGTACGACAAAATACATATAATGTTTTATTTGTATTTGGTTGGCACCTAGCGAAATAAATATTTTATTTTACAATAGAGAAATGTAGAAAAAAATCTCATCGTATCTACTCAAATATATATATATATATATACCTAATGTTATTAAATCTGTATCTTCGGCCCGATAGAATTTATTACTTTTTATACGATAAAAAATAAAAACTTTTCTTTTATTTATTTAAATCGAGAACGTCATTACGAGCTCGAATTAATTGTTCATCTCGAAAATAAAATGAAATATAAATTATAATCGGTATAATGAATTATGTAATTTGTATACATTATTATAACTGTTATTAAATTTGTTCTGTACAAAATGACAGGAATTTGGTCTCTGCGTTATAAACGCTTAAAACGTATCAAACTATATTCTCCTTTTTCTTCGTACTTAACAAACAATTTAATTAAAAATGTACTCGCATATAAGAAGCAAAAGTGCTCCGTGTTCAATATTCATCAGTTCATACGCCCCGACCGACGCGTCTTGTATGGCAATCATTTTAACGTTTTGTTGCTTTTGAAGTGTTTACAGAGTATAACAATTATTATCTTGACATTTTACAACAAATAGGCTTTTTGCGTTTATGTATTTATAGCATTCAGCAGTAAACAAAACTCAACAATAATTATAATGTGAACGTTTAATTATAATTAAAATGAATATATAAATAAATGTAAACGAATGTGTAGAAAAGAACAAATAACAATAAAACAAAACAAAGGAGTGCGTAAGTACAAATCGGTTTTGACTTATAAAATCATCGCCAGGTTTATAGAATAGCGCAGTTGGAAAATAACACTGTAAATAAATTATAACACTGCGATACGATGCTGCTTACAATAGCAGACGAAATCCAAAAGTTTGATCGCAAACACGAGACGAGGCTAAATCACCATGCCAATCTGGCCATTCAATTACTAAATAAATCCAAGGACATTAGACGTCTTAAGCAATAGAAATCATACGACATTTTTTAAGAACTTAAATTAAGGGCAGGAGCTACTTCGTTGGAAGAACGACTTCATCATCTTGTAAAGTATATATTGGCATCTAGTATGTAAGATATTTATTGTCAAACATATTTATAAAGACCTTCGAGTTGTTTGAATAATAAAACCCCCGGGCAATTAAACAAAATATATATATATATATATATATATATATATATATATATATATATATATTATAAATTAATTAACAGTTGTAGTAAGTCTGGTATTGTAGAATTTAATTTAAAAAATATTTGACCTAATGTTTTTTATGTATTGAATTATTTGAACAAATAAACACAACACTGTAAAATAAATACGGGTTCGGAAATGTTAATTGCGAATTCACAATATTCTACTCGAAAAAATATATAATTTATTTTATAAATAAAATTTATACGGTTTGAGAAATACTTATATACAATAAAGTTTAGTTAAACGAAATAGTAGTAGAATAATGTATAATAGTTACTCGTATATAAAAAGGGAGTTGAATACAATTATTATCGGAACAAAACAGATTTAATTTAACTTATAATTAATTTAAAAGTAAGATTTATGTTAATGTTTTTTTAAAGTTTATACCATTAACGGTATAATTATTTAAAAACTCGATTAAGATCCCAAAAATAAATATTACGAATGTATTAACAAATTTCATTTAACAACGTAATATATGTTTGGTATTTAAAATGTGTATTTCAGTGACTAATGGTCGGTTCACGAAAATACAACCTAATATACATGTGTGTGAGAATAAAGTCGTACCTTAACCATTAAAAGGGAGATCGAGAAAAAAAATATTGTAAAAAAAAAAATTTAAATCGTTTTTTTTAATTTTAAATGATACGTACAATCGTCTTTAAACCAGAACCTAGTTACAAATGAAATTTACACTCAAGTCTATGCTTCACATTTATTATTTATTATACTCGTAATAATACATTTTTTTTTCCCCCGGAGATTATAATATTTTATTGGAGTGAGGATTTGAGCGTATTTTTAATGTATTTTTTTGTATCTTGTTAATAATCTCAATAACGGTGTTGAACCGCTGTAACGGACACCGACAAATAGTAGACAATAATCGGAAGACAAAGATTACAATAGAGGTACAAAAGGACTGCACGGGGATGCCTATTAATTTGTACAGTGTTGATAAGGAAACCGACAGGCGAAAATCCTCTCGAAAAACACATTTGGAGGATCTAAGAGGAAGATTGCACGAGCATCGGATAGGGATTTCTGAAGGTCTGGACCTATGAAGTAATTATTATCTTACAGGCAGATTTTGTACCTCGAAGAAGATCATTATTGTAAAATAAAAAATAAAGAACGGAAATACATTTTCCTTCGCGATATCGTACCGGGTTTTCTTCGGATTGACGGTAGTTCTCATTTCAGGGGAAACTTTTCTCGAATCGATCTCACTAATGGTTAACCCTCGTGTATACATTCTGGTTTTATTATTATTTGTCTTTACCGCATGTACGTAAACCTAAGCCCCTGTAGGGGACGTCTGCGAAAATCCCCCCGCAGTAATTTATTTAACAACGGTCAATAAGAAATAAGGCATAGGATTTTAGATACTCGTTTTTAATTTGTTTGGTTCGATTCATCTCGTAATCGCATTATAGCAGTAAGTTGTACAACGATTTGTACCCAAGTATAACTCCTGCATTATCAATAAACATCGGTGAATCCAAATCGAGCTCAACTCATGTCCTACGCTAATAATAACAATAGAATTGGGCGACGCGGTAGGTTTGTGAATTCTATTTGACGTCGGTCGCTTTAAATACCTCTGTCGTCAACGAAACAGGATAGGTACTTAAACTAGACTTACTGTAAATCCGAAAGTTTTTAAATTAAATTCACGATTTTATCCATCGTCCTCCTTAAGCCGTATACTAATAATATCGGGTTCGTAAGAAATAAAACTTTTACAAAGATACTTGTGCTGTACGGTCAAGTTTATAGAAGTACTCGTATAGTACGCTTATTTTAAAAATACATTTGTTTATAATATGTTACAAATATAATATATACCTATGAGTGATATCACAATCGACGAGTAGTCTTATAGTTATTTTGCCAAATATTATTTTTAGATACGTTTTATTGATATATAATTCTAGAAAGAAACAAAAAAAATTATAACAAAACCAATATTGTTGTTTAAATAATATTTAACAAATAACAGTTATTAGTCGGTGTTTCAAGAGCAGTTTATAAAACATAGTTTTTATATCCCGTTGAAGTTTAATCCATCGGGGCTTTTAAAAAAAAATGTTTATTATCCTCTCCCCTAATGCTAATATTTTTGTTTCAGAATGATATATTTTATATCTACTAATGGTTTTTTACGACTATCAATATACTTAATACACGGTGTTTGACAACTAAACTAAATTGTTTCACCTCAATATATTGGATTTCTATAAAAAAAATATACGACAGATATGAAAGTTTATTAACAATATTTTACAATTATAATATACTGGCATCGAAATTTTGCATTGTATATAAATGCATATGTTTACTCGTCAATGATTTGTATATTATATACTTTAGTGATGTATGAAGACCGAGTAAATTTAATTTCAGTCATTCCTTTACATAAACTATTTCTTAAAAAAAAAAAAATGTATACACCCCCTCAATTATGGTATCGTACTTATAATATTCAAATTTGTCTAACCTACATAAAAAGTTAACTTTATGCAAATCCTAAAACTTATCTATTTAAAGCCGACGAAATATTATAGGTATACAAAACGAAAAAAATACAATTTACTCGAAAATTAAATTTGAATTATTTAAAAACTTAAGGCGATTGCTACTTTACGATACTATAACTCTACGGATAAAAAATAATAGTTTATTATTCTCTGAGTGTTGTGAGTTTCTATTTGAATTTATGTGGATATAAATGTTTTAATTTATTTTTATCGACATTTTAAGTCCAAATTTAAAATAAAATTCTTTGAAAACACAAACAATTGTAATTTAATTTATACTAAGTTACAAATTGGCACCATTCTCAATTTGTATTGATCATAACATGTTTAACCGAACTTTGCTCAGAATCGTTTCTTATTTTACAACGATTTATAGTTACGTACAGATATAAATTTGATTATCATTTGTATCTACATTACCAACTTCTCAACTACAACAATGGCTCATCCGTGGTGCAAATTATGTGGGCATTATTATTTTTTTTTTTTTTTTTGTTAGAGGTTCGATAGTGAAAATTATCAAAATTTGCATTACAATTCTATTATATAAATTTAAACACTATTTATTTACTTTATTTTTTTTAATGAACATTGACAATAGACTGCCGTGTAATTGCAGGAAAAATTCGTCAGAATCGAGTTCAAGAAAATAGTATGTATATTATATATTTTAAAAAGAACAGTCGACTACTATTATTTTGTTAAATTGTCAGTGGAATATTTTTTTTTTTTCATGCAAATGATTGAACAAATTGTTTACATTGTTATACGGCTGAATCGTTTTTTTTTACATTTTCCATACTAAAAACTTTGATTCGTTAATAAAACACGAACTGCACAGTTTGTTAAACGGCTTTTGAAGAAATCATTTGCACAAGGTTTTTTTTTTTTGAAGAATATCGGGAAATTTTGGTACAACACGAGTACCGTCGATAAATATTCCTATTGCTGTTTCAGTGTTTCCGGTAATACGTAAATTATTACGTTGCGAAAAATGATAATATTAAAAAAATATTTAGACATACCTTTAACGCGATTAGAATTTTTTAAATAGATAAACATATGTTGTTATTTTTACTACGGAAAACATAATTTGAATATTACATCGTCATTCGAATACTATCGACAAAACCTTCATTAAAACCTTTCAAATCGTGAATAATTTCTATATGACCAATTCCCTTCCATAATCAATATGAACAAGAATTATTTTACAATAGTCGTGTTTGGTTGTAAAATTTTGTCGATACAACGCGTCAAGACAAACAATAATTTGAATACAACAATACGTAGGTACTGTACCGTAGCCAGTCATCTGGTATCCGACGTGCGAATGCCTTTAAAAAAAAAAAAAAAAAAAGAAACACAACTGTATCAAACGAAAACTGTAGCCAAAATTATATGCGTAAAGCCTTTGAAATAGACGTGTACGATCGGGCGGAACAATAATGATATTTTCATAAAATATTTTGATAATTATATATTCGAATAGATCGTGTCGGAAAGACTGGTATAATTGAAACGAAAATTGTGTTTTATTGTTTGAAACTTTAGCGCATTGTAAGTCTACAGAATTTCAGTTAAAAATACAATTGAATTATTTTCCGCAAATTGTTTTCCACTCTACCCGGTCCTCTGCCAAAAAAAACCCTTTGTCCGTATGTACCAAAGTAAATATATTCAAAATGTACACATCAAAATGAATATCGTCTACGCTGGTTTTGCTCGTATAACATCTTGGTTTGTCCGAAAGTCCACAGTCAAGAACTCGACAAGAATAATCAGCGACCACGAAACAACTATTAAACTATATATTCACAAATATTCTACAAAGTACAAAACTCCAAGTATCCTCATTTGAATTATATTTCAAAGGCCTTCCAGAACGCATCGTACACAGACCACTCGCTATCCTTAGGGGCGAATACACGTAACAACAGAACCGTGCTTATGCCCCCTTTGAATTTATTCAATTCACCTTTGATATAATAATTGTATCATAACGGAATCTAACAAGTCACGAACACATAAATACGTATACAAGACACGTACGGATATTGCGGTTTTTTTTATTACGATGAAACATAAATAGTACAAACAATTCAAATACAAATAAACCAAACCAAACGCCCAGAGGTAGGTACCATATTAACACAATCGAATAATCCTTTGATTTGAGGGAAATGAATTGTTTTTATACATTTCCGGGATTTGAATATACGTGTTACATTTACTGTTGTATTGTTAATTATTATTAACCACTGTACACGATTATAATATTATTACAATATTATTGTCTGTAACAAAACGCTGCCGGCTAACATAAATACAAATACACAGTGAAAACTGTCTTAAACAGCGAACTTCAAGGGATCGAATATATAACATCGTATGTGAAATTCAATTATTTCGGGATAAAGTATCCATGTACAAATAACTGACGAAATATTGTAGAACGTTTACAAACGATTATTACTTTGTCTGCAGGCTGTTAGCGATTGAGAATATTGTTCCGCCCGAATTACACCAAATACCGTAAAGAGAAAGAGTGCGAAAGAGATTCTCCGATTCGAACCGATTTGTTAGGTACACTGCCGATTTCTTTGTCTATATCGTGCTCGATAACCTAAAGCGTTCTCGTGAACTAAACTTACAATTTACAGATACAAATAATAATGGGATTATATTATTTTACTGTAATTTTCTACTAAAAATTACTGAAATACTTGAAAAAAAAAAAAAAAAAACAAACACAGATAGTCGTAATGTATTTTTTTAGTTACACACTAATACTATTTTCTAATTATATTTATCAAAACATACTTTAACGGTACATCGCTCAGAATCGTTTATCGTCAGATTCAAATTAAATTCCTCTCTATATCTTAACTTCCCGAATTCCCACCTACACCAATAGCCCACCCATGAGCAATATCCTACCATTTTTTCATTATTTTTCTTATTTTATAACCTTTCAAATATTTTTATATTTTACACCGTCACAAACGTACGAAATTGTATGAAATTATACGAAAGTTTCAAACGAACTTTTGCGGTTTGACGTTTTATCCGTGGTATATTTCGCCTCGACAATAAAAATCCAAAGTTTTCTGAAAACTTATATATCTATATAGGTAATCGCAATATAATATTTCGGATGTGTAATGGTAATTCGATTTTAACTTTGTACGAGATGCTCAACACTCACAGATCTTTTAGTGTACCCATTCGAAATAATAATAATAATATTATAACTATGTTTTGATGGTATTTTTTTTTTTTTTTTTTTTGTATAACATTTTTATTATTTTCGTCACGAAGTTGTTATTAACGTACGTGCGTAGTATCGTAGTAAATATTAGTACTAACACATATAACCGAATATAATCGACTGAAAATTCAATGATTGTCTACAATTTACTGTTTATTGGAAACGATCGGGGTCGGGTGGACGACGACGACGGTCACGCGAGCCGGCCGGCGCGCGTCTAGAAATTGTAAATTTCCATTCGGCCCCGGGTCGCGAAACGGTACGATACGGGAATGGAAATTTACAACACCGTAATATACCCCGGGTGTTGTACTGTATTATGTTTACTCGAATTCATTTTCCAGAAAACGGTTCGTTTCGACACAATCGAATCGATTCGTTCTCTGAACTCGGACGGACCGCCTCGGGGCCCGCACGCAGTGAATTAACGTACCCTGATTATTTTACGGCTACGAATGGCTGCACAGCCGGCGTTCGGCGTTGGAACGCCGAGTGTTCCGCAAAAGTTTGCAATACGGTCGCATTTCGTTGGACACGTTCGGGACAAATCCGAAACATTATTGCGTTTCGACTGTAATAAATTATAATACGCATTTTCAATAATAATACACTCGATCTGTTTGGATATATACGATAGGCGCGAATTGATCGAATTCGCGACGTTTCGCTGCGCCGAATTCAATCGACAACTAAAAAAAAAAAAAAAAAAAAAAAATAATCTTGTTTATTTAAATCGATTACAGACGGCTCTTGACGGAATCGTAGGGACAAGTGTGTTGATGCGCCGCGACGATGTAATCGTACGTGTATTAATATTTAATTGTATCGTCGATCGACGATGAATATACGTATGGAATTAATAAAATATAAATTTATATTACACCAGCAGTAAAATAATTTTTTTTTTTTTTTTTTTTAAAAAACCACGTGAAAAATGTTCAATTACGAAAAAAGGCGTAGATTCGAAATGGTCGGTGGCCACAACGGCAAACGCGTCGTTCGGAGGTTTTGCATGGGATGCAAAAAAAAAAAAAAAAAAAAAATGTAAAAAAATACACATAGGTCGCAACATACATTTCAAAAAAAAAAAAAAAAAAAAAATACATATATCTAAAAATATAGCCTCCGAGGGACCGTGTTTTATCGACGTGCAATATAATTATATTTATGCTACGGGCCGGCAACAGGCGAGCATTACAATATTTTTATGGTCGAACGATATTTTCGTTGTGCCAAAAAAACGATAAACAATATAAAAGTCAATAATATGGGCGATTTTCCTTCTATAGAATAATAACTAAAATTTTATTTTTTTTTTTTTAAATCAAAGCGACAGTAAATCAATGGAAAATATGACAACAAAGCCACACTATTGATAAGCCACTGTTGTAGTGTATAGAGGTAAAATATTGCATTCATAAGACGATTCCGAGTGGAGCTCAGTAAACTGATAATGTCTTGAAATTTTTCCCGTTTTTCCCGTTTCCGGAAATCTATCTACGAAAATAAAATCGGTGTATCACTGTTGTCGGTCTTCTTTTTTTTTTTTTTTTTTTTGTGTATGATTTTTGTACAAAGAATGTCGGGAAGTTTAGATAAACGTTTCAAATAAAGTACCTCACTGTGAAAAATCCGGAGCATTTTTACTAACCGAAATTGTTTTCGGAAAGGAAAATACCACATGTTAACAGCTACACTCGGAAATTATTAAAGTCCAAAATTCCAAAATTTATTTTGTGCTTAATTGTAAGCATATAAATATTAATTTATTTTAAATCCATGTTCTTGTCAGAACCCATCTGATATGCTATACAATTATGCTCGTAATCTCACGGTTTTTCGTTTTGTATTTTTTTATCTTTTCCGCGCGGTGTTGAGCATTATCCGGATTCTCGATAAATAATTAATTATGTTTTATCTTATCTAGATCATTACAAAATTGTCTATCTGATGGGTTATTTTAAACGAAGAACTGTATTATCTAAACCGATTTATGAAGATAATCATTTTAGGTACCTAGCAGTAGTATTTTGTCTACAAATTAGAACGTGAAAATGAAAAAACTCAGTTTAAAATCAAAAATAATTTTGTAAATATACATGGGTGAATTATTGAAATTGATATATTTACCGTTATCTAGAAAATTTAGATTATCTTTCGTCTAAATATATCTAGATAAATCATATTAAATTACATTTTATCAATATCGTCCGGATACAATTTTCAGTTATCTTTGCGCAACGCTGGCCGGACACTTTTCGGGACTTAATTTTTTTTTTTTTTTTTTGCATTCCGCGTGACGAACACTGGCCTAGTCGGCGTCGCGGTCGTCCGAGATCGGTTGCCAGCAAAATTTTTATTGTCGCCGGTCACGAAAGTAAAACAAACCGGCGCGCTCCCGAAATAGCCGCGCGCACGACGGCTCCCCCCTACGACGCCGCCGAAACCCCGGGGAAAAGAACGCGGGTTGGCGCACGGAAATTGGCCAAAACAGTCGCTTAAGTCCACACGTATTCTATCCGTCGAGGTCGGGAAATAGGGGGTCTAAACTTTAGACTCTAAAGTCATTTTAGAATTCAAAAATTCAACCGACACCCGTCCGCCACCCCTTCGATAAGTATGCGCGCCGTCGGCCTATTGTTTCCTGGTCGCAAGCCCCGATTTTCGACAAGAATAATCCAATACGATTAATAGTCGAAGTAGTAGTTCATTTATAGTGTTTGACGGCGATAATATAGAAAATGTTTTTTTTTTTGTAAATTGAATTTGGGAGTCGGGAGACGACATTATAGGCGTAACGTCATACGTCAGGTAGAGAGCGCCGAAGAGGAACAACACGAGAAACGGAAATATTGCGCTGCACATTGGGGGGGCGGCGGTAAATATTCCGGCCTCCGGGACACGGACACGCGTAAACGTCGTCTAAAAATATATGCGCGACGAACGAAATCCACGAGCCGACGACGTCATGAGCGAAACACGGCGAATTTAAATAACCGAACGAGCGCGCGCGTACCCACCGTAGAATAAAATATCGATGATCATAACGGCACCGGAGGCGGATCCGGGACCGAGTAAAAGACGGATGTTGGAAAGCATTACTCACTTTTTTTTTTTTTTCTTTTTTCGTTTTTGATTTAACTAGGAGGCGTATCGGGTAGATATATTTCGTAAAAAATGTTATCGGCGAATGATACGTCGGTACGTTAAATAAAAAAGAAAGACAAGCAACTATTTGAAACATTTATTGATTTTCGATAAGATTTCGCCATATGTTCGGTGTTGCGCAAAGTATAGAGAAAATGTATCTAGATAAAAAAATACAAACACAAATTATTTAATCGAATTTTCGATAGTTCTAAATCAAATTATCCAGATAACGGTATAAGATAATACACTAATTTTTTAAATAAAAAAATAAAAAGAAGATCGACATTTTCATTTTAATCATTTAACTGCGTATATTTTTATATACATTTACAAAATCAACTTTGATAAAATTTACGAAATCTTCAAAAATAACATCTTAATAACGATCCGCATACTCATGTATACTTATTACAAGGAGACGTGAAACTAGGGTTATCCACTTTCACGTTTTATTTTCCGCAAAAATAATATTGTTAGGTACCTACCAAAGTCATCTAGACAAATTAGTTTAGATAATACAGATATTCGTCTAAGATATATCTACAAGATAGTAAATCTTGTCAAGTATCTAGATAAGATAAAATAAATTTATTGATCTAGACTGAACGCCCGACTCTGCAAATACCACATGTAGAAATTGACAATCAAAAATCCAGCAGTTATTCTATTACGGAACTAATTCAGTTGGAAATTTTGAATGGGGCCCTTTTGGACAATTATTTTTTAAAACCTTATTTTCGACTTTTCCGTTTTCCCCCTCTCCCGTGTGCACATTATATTATGAGCGAGAGATCATATTATATTTGGTTGCAATAGTGATGAAAAACACTTGACTTTCCAAATTAAATTTTGAAAAGTCAAAATGAAAGTATCCGGTATCTTTTATTACAATGCTTAATAAATACTCGTTTTGAAGTAATAATAGTCCATCGTCGGGCAAAACTAAAGAGGGCGGCGAATTCTCCCGACCCATCAAACTTATCCCAGCTTGTTCAGACTCTTTTATAACAACGGTTGGCTAAACGGACTGGCTTTTTTTTTTTTGTTTTTTAATATTTCGGTCGGTGAAATCGACATACGGAAAATAATCGGATATTGAAATATTAAAAACTAAGCGTTACGGGTTTATGAGCAGATAAAAAAGCTTTTGTGTATCTAACCAGCATCTGAAATATCGGCTAAAAAAATCATATTAAAATCGTATTAAATACACGCAATTTTCGCATTATGTCGAGGAGAACATAATATTATCGTATTTTTTTTTTTTTCCCCGAAACTCGACTCGATTTTATCTTATAAGCGATTGGAAATCACGTGGAAGTTTAATATTTAATACAGTTTTTCGTAATAATTTTATCGACAAACAAAAAAAAAAAAAAAAATCAACATTAATAATAAAAACACTTCGGTACATACAAAGTTCTTGTTTATATATCGTATCTGTAACACGGGTTCTAACCTTTCGAAAATGTGTTTAAACTCAATTCATGTGTGTGAGCTTAATATCTGTTATGTAAAATATATATTGTCTTCAACCTACTGGATTTTTCGTTCGAACTACTATGTTTATAATTCATTTTTGAAATGTAATATACGTCTACAAATGCATTTCCAATATCTATTTTTCTATTATTATTATTATTATTATTATTATTATTATTATTACTATTATTGTTACTATTTGCGTGTTGACATTTATTCTTCAATTTTATTTTTTTAAAACGCATCTATTTCGTTACATTGCGTACTCTGGAATAGCAGTGCTGTTTTATTATGCAACACGTTCAAGTACAGAAATCGTACAAATTCAATTTTTTTTTTTTTAATAATATATCCCTTGCTACATTTCGAAATTTACATCGATACAACATAATAAATTTAATATTATTATCGTAATAGAAAAACGAATAAATCTAAAAAAATACGACACGGACGATTTTATAATATTTTATTTTATATTTCTGACAAAATTGCTTACAAGTTATAAAAAAAAATAATAATAATAATAATAATAATAATTACTGTTTAACAAAAAAAAAAAAAAAAATGCTTTCTATTCATCAAATACTATTTTATAATTGGTTTTACCTTTTATATATAAGTTTTTTTTTGTTGATATAGGTAGGTACTTACAAGTTACAATAGCCAAAATAATTAGTTAAGTAATGAGATATTTTTGGATTCTGTACAAGGTTACGAAAAATGTGTTTCTTTTAATAAAGAGTTCATTACTGCGATCGATTTTTTTATTTTTATTTTTTTGTTATTTTCGAAAAACACGAACTTAATGACCAGCGAAAGTACAGAAAAAATATAAACGTTCAAAAACGCTTTTTGTTGATAATGTCGTGTAATTTCCAATTTTACAAAGTGTGCCGGAGAATAGAAAATAATATATAAAACGAATGGAAAATAATTTTTTCTTTTTTATGTTATTTTCTTACGTTTCTGTCGTAGTGCGATATTTCGGTACCATATATTATTCTGAAAATTACTATTACTACTTGGGACACTATTTTAGAATAAGGCTTTTTTTTTTTTCTTCTTTTTTGACACTTAGAAAAATCTCTTATTTCTTTTGAACGGTACCTACCTACGTCCAACGTGTATGATATATTCAAGACTTTGGACAAGCATAATAAAATATACAAATATATATAAGGGTTGTATTTCGTTGCAAAATAGAAATGACAGCGAAATACACCCCACTCAGTTTAATAATTTCAGTATACATAACATTTAACTATAATAGTATCGTTTTTCTTATATTATAATAATATTATGTTTAGCGGTATTAATATACTCTTCATTGTCGAAAATATGTATTCCGTTTCAGTTTTCCTAACTAAACGCTTTAAAGCTACTGTCATATTAAACAAGAATCCCGTTAGGTTAGGGCATACTCCGTATGTCGTATGGGTAGGCCATTCTAGTAGGTGGAGTAAAATTTAGTTTATATACTAAAATTAAATTGTTACGAACGAAAAACGATTCTGAGCGGATCACGGTAAAACGGTAAGGTTATAATGCCGGTCGCGTGTTTTCCATTCTAGCCACCCGGTAGCTCAACAAGAATAAAACCGATAGTATTGTTATGTATTTTAATTTTTTTTTTTTTTTTCTTTAAACTGTCGGAAATCTAGACAAAATGCACATTTTCATTGAATAGTCATTGTACAAGTTTTACTAACCGAGAAAAATAAAAAGAACACATTTCAGTAATAAATTAGTAACAGTATAATAGATTCTTTGCCGATAAATTCCGAGTCTAATTGTGTGCATAATTTGTACAAAACTAATTTTCAAATGCTTCGTACACATTTTCATCTTATGTACATATTTTTAATGAACGCGAATTTGTATTTATTTAAAAAAATGTAAATTTATATTTTATTTTTTTTTTTTTCCTTTTAATCTCCAAAGAAATATAAAATACACTTGGGAATGCACGAGTATTTATTGCTGGAATTGATTTAGCTATATACGTATAATACTAGTCAATAACGCGCGGAACGTTATATTATAATAAAAAAAAATAAATAATTAAATAATAATAAAATGAAGCGTCGTCGTAAAAAAAAAAAAAAAAAAAAAAAAAAATGAGGATGGAGAGGAAACGAAACGATACCTATATTTATACGCGTATATTATCGAAAGGCTTTTAATAAAATTACTTTTTCCACGGTTATAATATATATTATCGTATAGGTGTATATTCAACAATGTCCGAGAATTCACTGTTACACGCGGTAATGAATATGCAGTAATGCATCGTCTGCACCATTACAGCGCGAGATTATATGTTCTAAGCACAGACGTGTTGGGAAACCGATAGTGTTTGTGTGTAGGGAAAATAGGGAAAAATTGGGAGGTGATGGGAAGGGGGGGGGGTGGGAGAGTTCAAAGGAACAAAATTTAGTTAATTAAATCCACAGTCAGGTATACCTATTTAACGGCGCGGACGTCTGACAGTGAGCCCCGATGCACGTCAAAAGGACAGCTACGGTGATCAATATTGTCTTTGCATTTGGGCGCGATGGTTTAATATAGTATATATATATATATATATATACAGTAGTTGTTATCCAATAGGATTAAATGCTTTAAAAGTAATGAAGTTTATACACGATTCCTCATGAATGCGATATATTGACAGAACTTCACCTATACAGTGACACTTGCTACAGCGATAGGCACAGATAGTGTGAAAGAGCGAAATAGCGAAGGGGGGCTGAGAGATAACGAAAATCCGTTCTTCGACGATAAATTACATTGCCCAGAACTAAATGCCGACCGGTCACCTCGTTGACCATAACGAATTCTAGACGAACTCCGGAGATCGGACGAATCCGGAAAATACGGAACGATCATATCTGGCCACATTTAATTATCGCGTTTGAAAATAATATATTAATTAGAACTCAAACTTTTCACCGTTTTTACACTTTTGTTTTCCGTATTGTTTAAATTATTGTTTAAAATTTTCGAGGCGTTAAACTATGAAATTCAAAAATAATTTATTTAATATACTCTGTCTGTCTCAATCACATTAATTTTATTATTGTTATAAAGTTGCTGTACGAAACTTTTTATCATCGTGATGCTTATTGCAACTATACCAAAAAGATGTATTTTAACTTTGAAAACAAAAACAAATTCTCGCTATGAATGATTTCCGAAACAAACCTTCAAAAAGATAGAAATTCGAGAAACTCGTCTTGAGGATCTAAGAGACTAAAGAAAATAAAGTATATTTTTTTTTATTCAATAACACCGTTGTCGAATTTTTATTTTACCTTACTATCATATATAAAGAGAAATCGTTAGTTTGTATGTCAGCAGAAGTCTCGAGAACTACACTTAACCGATTTTTATGAAACTTTTTTTTTATTCGATTTCTTCTTATCGTCACCAGAAGGTTACTTTTTTTTCTCTTTTTTTTTTTTTTTTAAAATCAAAATCGGTTAAGTGGTTCTCGAGATTTTTACCAACAAAACAACAACATAAGTTATTGTAGAAGGACATGGGAAGTAAATGCGATCTTATTGATGCCGAGACAAGGGTAAGGGTAATCCACCTACCCTCGGGGCGACGAAGTAAACGATAGAATGATGGAAGCTGGCGATCGGGATAGGGGAGGCGGTTATATCCGCGGGCAAGCGGTCAGCTATTATTGATATTTTGCATTTTAAATTGTAATTTTTAATGAACGAACGATACGATTATTCAAATTAACCATATATTTAAATATTTTATAATTCTCGTATAGATTATTCTAAATAAAAAAAATAAAAAATACAACAATAAGTATGAACTGTGATGATATCGTATAAGCTATTTTATTATTATGTAATACTGTTTAATGGTTAAAATATGTCGTCGCAAAAAAAAAATCTCGGAAAAATGCCGTATAAAATTCCACATAAATATACGTAAATTGATAAATATTTTACTTTTATTAAATATTTTTACTGGACCATTATTATTATGTTTTTTTATTTTTTTATTTTTAAATATCCGAAAAAAAATTTCAATTTTTTTTAGAAAACTAAACAATTATTATTACTGAATGACGGATACTCTGTACGAAAATCGTGTGTTAATAGATAATATCACAGGAGTATTTTTTTTTTTTTTTATAGGTGTTTTAAATTTCGGAAAATATTTGACTGACATTATTAATTGTATTCGAACAGAAGTCAATATTTTTATTAAAAGTCCCTGCGGTACGAAATATCAAAAATGTTACATTACTAATTAACTGAACACACAATAATCGTACATAATAATAATATAACATAACGGAAATGTTTGTGTAACAGATAGTGACTGTAAATATGTCAAATTAGATATTATTTTGAAAATTCTGACACACATATTGCATATTACGTACTGTTCTTCTGTGTATGCATTTATGTGTTCTAAATACATTATGCATAATATTATTTTTTAAATTTTTGTGTCAAACATACGAAAATGTGTATAAAAAAAAGCATATTGTTATAGTTTTTTTTCAGATATTTGTTTCCTATTGTAAACGTTTAAGAAATCGGTGCCTAAAGCGGGTGCTCGAAATTAGATTATATACAATTACTTAAATTACTTATCTATTTAATGTTAATCGCTCGTAAAAGTTATAATATGTTCAGGCCCAAAAAAAATAAAATACCGACTTAGCCCGAAAATAATTATCGGAAATACGAATAATTCGGGGCCTATAATCTCGAATGTCCGGTCTTTTGCGTAAAAAGTCGATAATCGTTTTTTTTTTTTTAATTATTTGAAATATAACATTTGTATTGATTGACGTCTAATTCAATTTCCGTCATGTCGGTTTTACAAAATGTATACGATTCGTAATATAGTTAAAAATTATTATTACACGACGTGTGTTATAGCAATCGCTTTTTTATTTCAACAAAAATCGGTAGAAAAACGCGAAAATGGTTTGCGGGCTCGGATCGCCAAAGTATACTATCGAAAATCTTGATAAACCGACGATAACTTATCATATAATACAGTTGGTTAAAACTTAGCGTATTTTTTATTTTTATTTTTTGTTATTGTGCTTATGTTATTCTACTGTTACTCTGTCGCGTTCACCGTGGCAGTGGCGGGGTGGAACATACTTAAGTTAGCCGCGGGTACGAAACTTATTTCGCCCATTTAAAAAATAAAATAAAACAAAAAGTTATAATATTATTTATGTAACTCCTTAAGTTCGAAATGTAACACACCGTATATTATTATATTAGACCGCAGCCATCATTGACGGTGATTTATTACGATGCGAGTTTTAAAGAAAACCGCAGTTGCCAAAAGGTCGAAAATCATTCTGATATATTATAACGTGATGCCTATTCGCGGCCATCCATCTCTTTTGCAATATGTATATATATATATATATTTTTTTTTTTCAGTTCGCTTATTCGAGTCAAATAAAAAAAAAATCAAGTGGCAATATACCTACATAATATATTATAGAGTATACGTATATTATAGGTAATACCCATAATAAATTTAAAATAATCCAATATGTTGCGATAGAGAAGGGCATAAGGTATAAGGGGCATTTAGTTTGGTAGTAGGGACCACTACGGTATTATATCCAAACGATTCGAACAGTATTTCATAAATTACACTATATTAAATATTTGTCTACGAAAATGCAAAATATTGTATAGAGACCCAGCCGATATTGTAAGTAAATTTAGTCAAATATTAAAAAAAAATGAAGTCATTTTTCACGTTATAATGTATTATTATTTGCATGTTTTATGTAAATGTAGATTAAATTACATTCAAGTTTATCAGTTTATAAAACATTTAAAAAAACAAAAAAAAATATAAAAAATTATATTGTTTATAACTAAAACGAAAACAAACGTTAATTGTATGATAATATGTATCAAAATAAAAACTCGAGAAAAATATATTGTCTGCAAAAGTGAAAAGTCCTGGTAAAGTAATAAGATTAAAAAAACGTCATAAAGACGTTTATTGTATTTGTCTACCTAAGTTTTAAAATATATTGAACACTTTTTTTCATTAGTATTATAATTTATAATAATACTTAGACGGAATTACATTTAAAATCCAATATGTATATTACATCGTTGTAATAAAAAAAAAAAAAAAAAAAAAAATAATAATAAGAGGTTGTTGTTTCTTTTTGATAAATCGCAATTTATATTAAACGCATCGAGGAGGATTACAAATTATTTCTAAATAATCATCGTCGTTATATTTAAATGACAAAATAAAATATAAAAAACTTACGATGGAATATCTGTATTTTTTTTTAATCTTTTTTAATGGCAATTTGTCTCATTTCAAATTTGTATTTATTTTCGAATATAAACTTTATGAACAGCGTAAATAAACATTGAATTAATTCGATGTTCGCATTCGTTTCAATTCCGCTACTACGTCACAGTATAATTACCTAATTACCTGTAATTGTTTTTAAGTTATTCATAAGGCTATTGTGGGTAACTAATTATTGCATTTGAAATAGTATTTTAATTATAGCCACTCAAACGTTCGCTTTCGTTTCCTGTCGCCATATTGTACGCGCATTTAGTTTTATTTAAATAATTATTCAAAACAATTTTCAGACCGTTAAACTGTGAAATTCAAAAATAATCTACAATATATAAACTGTCTGTATCAATTACATTATTATTATTATTATTATTAGGAAAACAATTTTTATTATCGTTATTGTAACGCTGCTGGGCGAAACTTTTTGGCACCGTGTTGTTTACTGCGACTATACCAAAAGTATTAACTCAGAAAGAAAAACAATCGCCGGGAAATCATTCCCGAAATAATAAAGAAATCCGAGAACTCGCGAAACGCGTATATTCTCGTGAATCTAAGAGATGAAAAAAAAAAAAAAAATAATAATATGAAAAATGATTGGTTTACTTTAACGGGCACGCTGTTGTTCTCGAGCTTATTTATTATAAAATTAATATTTCGCATTTAAATTGTAATTTACATAAAAACGGATGTTTTTCACTGCAAAAACGGAACTAATTTAATATTTCAAAATCGATGCTATACCTATACTCATATATGTTTTTCGCGATCCAAACACGGTCGAAATCCAATAATGTATACGAGATAGGGAGAAAAACAAACATTGTTAAACTAACATGTTACTATACCTATCGAACTTTACAAGTCTAAACCTTATATAAACTTTGATTGAAAATCATATCACGCTGCGCTCTTTTTTTTTCTTTTTAAACACGCGCCACGATTAAATTCAATTTTAACTTAACTTTTTTTTTTTTGGTTTTTATCTTATTTTTTTATTAGATTTACTATACGTATTCGTTTTTGAAGATGGTAAATTAATTTTTGTCAGGTTTTTCCCTCTATTACATATTTATAGTTCAGACTAGTATAAGTACCGAATAAACTTATACACTTTTACTTCAAAATTGTATTTTTTATTTTTTTTTTTCTTAATAAAATAGTGGTAGAAAGATAAAATATATAGTTGTTTTACTTTAAGCACAAATTTCTTTTTCTAACTTGAAATTTCATTACGTTTTGGTTCAAACAAGTTTCGGTACAGTCGGTAGCTATATTTTCAAGTTTTTAATATCATTTTACTCTAGTCAACGAACCAAAGTATAGTATTTTTTTTTCTCTCAAAATATTAAGTAAACTTAGTTTCAAAAATATAAAAATAATTTTCCGAAAAACTCGTATTTCATACTTCTGACGCAGTTAGGCATAGTATTACAATTGTATACTAATTATATTAAAATAAACGTCACTTATTACGAATGGTGATGATCTCGGACATTTTTGAAGAAAAAAAAATAGTTTAATCAAGACAACGTATTAATGATTGTGTGTTACAGTGTTTAACCTAGGCATAAGGGTTAAACTACATTTAATTTGATAAAATTTAAAAACAACTGAAGTGTTCTATATTAATCTCGTGGTTTGCGTTTATTAATCAAATGTAATCAATTGTAATGTTCGTATAGGTGTTGTTGATAATTTTGATTATTTCGTTGTAAATAACACTGTAATATAATTTAATCTACATATAACCTTTATTAAAATCTCAAAAATCTACCATCAGCCACTTATTCGAAAAATATTTTAAAAATGATCATTATTCAAAACGGGAGGGGAGGGGTTATTCCGGATATTTTCAATTATTCACTTATTTAAAACTATTCAAATAGTGTAAATTTAATTACTTGTTAAAATTAAAAAAAAATTAAATTATCTTAACGTTGTATAATTCAAAATTAACTCGTCGTGAAGTTATTAGAAACAATTTAGTTAAGTTAATAAAAACAAATCTACGGCTAAACGCCAAGTTAAAAGTTAAATTCAATTTAATTTTTTTTTTTTTTTTAACGCGTTAATTCCCAGCCCTATATTACATTGAGATTTAGATGAGGTTAACATACCTATAATATTTAGAATATTCTCATCAAATTCTATGTAGGTTATGGTTGAACTCCTGAAATCCCATTTGCAGTGGCGGATCACCTATCGTACAGCCTTTCCCCATCGAGTTTCGTCCCCTAAAATAAAATCAATTTGCAATATCGCTATATGACGCATACTTGACAGTATAGATATATCTATATAAGTGCATATAAAATAGTGTGGAAACCACGAAAGCGCCAAGATGAGTAAGTACGATAAATCGTGAAAATTCAACGAAAAACAGTATTTAAAAAATAAATGTCACCACAATAGGGTCGGGCGGGTGACGCACACCTGTCACTGTGCACTAAATTAAATATAAATATATGTTTAAAAACTCTGCTTACAATTTTTTTTTACCAATCCGTAGAAACTGGCACGTGGACTTCCATCTCGCGTAGAAATGTTGTACCTGTAGTGTAATTACATAAGACTTACCTGGTCGGGAACACTGCAATATACTATTTAGATAAAACGCTCTAAGCAAACAGCAATAATATACAGACGGACGTAATTTTTATATGGCAATATGTTATTATTTAAAAATATTACGGGGGAGTGTTTATTTGTAGTTTTACTATTACCTATATGATAATCTAGGTAATTTAAAACGAATCAACTGACAGAAAAAAAAAAATGTTTCAAGAAAATCATTTCATATATTATAATCAAGGGTGTGCATTTAATGCGTTTTATTTATTGTTTTACTACATCGTATAAGGAAATGAATTACGAAATATTTTTTTGCATATTTTTGAAAAGTCAGTAAATATTATTGAAAAATGAATGCATATATTTGAAGCATGAGTAAATATTTTTGAAAAATTAGTGCATATTTTTAGCGTATTAAATTCACAGGCCGGATTATAATATATTGCAATTGGGATGAATAACTAGTCCCGGATCCCGGAACTAATTGGAGTACACAGGCTATAATGTATATAGAATTACCCAGGCTACGCCCATTATAATATGGGAATAATCAGAAATATTATATTTTCATCGTAATAAAAAAAAAAAAAAAAAAAAAAAAAAAAAAAAAAAAAAAAAAAAAAAAAAAAAAAAAATAAATAAATAAATAAAAAAAAAAAAATAAAAAAAAAAAAAATCGAGAATGATTGGGAGACGGATGAGGGGAGAGGTGGAATGGTATAGGGTGGAAGGGAGGGGGTGGGATATGGTGAGGTAGGGTGGGGTAGGGTGGGTAGTATTAAGTGAAGGGAGGAGAGGGTGTAATGGTATAAGGTAGAAGGAGAGGAGAGGGTCTAAGAAGAGAAGAAAGTGTAAGGAAAGAAGAGGGTGTAAGGAGAGAAGAGGGTGTAAGGAGAGAACAGAGTGTAAGGAGAGAAGAAAGTGTAAGGAAAGAAGAGGGTGTAAGGAGAGAAGAGGGTGTAAGGAGAGAACAGAGTGTAAGGAGAGAAGAGAGTGTAAGGAGAGAATAAGTTGTAAGGAGAGGGTGTAATGTTATAGAGAGGAAGGACAGGAGAGAATGTGATGTTACGGGTGGAAGGTGAAAAGAGAGTGTTATATATAGGATTGAACGAGAGGAGAGGAGGTGATGTTCTAGGGCCGAAGGAGAGGAAAGAGGTGGTAAGGGATGAGGGAGGATGAGGAGATGAGGAGATGATGTCGGTGAGGAGAGGGGTATGATGGGATGAGGTGGAAAGAAAAGGATGGGTGGGAAGGGATGGTGAGTGAGAGCATGACCAGAAGGAGAAGTGAGGATGTATGTGGTGGGGAGGGGTTTCGATGGGTGGAGCGGGGAGACCAATCCCGAGTGACGTAATATTATTCGATTTCAACGGGAAACTATAATGTTTGTGCGGCGCATAAAATATTTGTAAAATGTAAAACGGAATTTCTCGATTATTTCGAAAAAAAATAAAATAAAGTAAAAAATTCATCTATCTTGGAGGAGTTTTTTCTTTTCCTTTTTTTTTTACCATTCTAAAGACCGCAATTATATTTTTTAATTCATTTAAGTATACACTTTAATTTATTTTGTATTATTATATAAGTAAACATTTATTGGTTTTTTTTATTTATGTATTTGCAAGTTAATTAAGTAAATTTATGATCATCGTTTATCGTGCCCATCGGGCATTTGAATTTAATCGAACGGAAATACAATTTAAAAAAACTCTAATATGTAACCAATACGTAAATAAGTTTTTATAAATTAAATAGGTAAAAAATTATAATTATTATTTGTTTTTCAGTCGAGCAAATTTATTTCCCATTAAAATAATATATTTTTATTAATTTAAATCTCATCTTGACGTGTAATTAATATTATATATAAAAAAAAAATCGAATTTTTTTTAATTAAACAAACGAGACAAAATAAAGGAAATTGGCGTATGAGAATTATTTTCGGGTGATTAATGTGCAAATTACGTTTTTTTTTTTATATTTTTGTCGCGGAATGGGACTTTAAATATCAGAAACAAAAATCATAATTAACGATAACATCGACTGACTGAACATCACGACAACATAATATTACAAATATAACACAATATTCGGGCGGGTTAAAGATAATAATATCTGGGCGATTATAACATTGTTTACAGCGGCGGCGGCGGCGGCGGCGGCGGCGGCGGCGGCGGTGAATCGGACCCGCGGGCCCGTTTTATTCGCGCATCGTGCCCGCGGCACGGTGGTAACTTACGGACGGCGGCGGTGATGACGTCACGGCAATAACGGTAACAATAATAATATAATTCGCGGCGGAACGGGCTGGAATATCAGCCGCGGTACAGGGGTAATAATATAACAAACACCGGGGATAAGGTATAACACGCGTTCTGGTAATAATATATATATATATATATATATAACGGATGGAATAAATCGCGCTGCGGGTGCAAGTTATTATATAAGTCATATATAATATTTGATAACATCACGGGGGAAAATTCAGTGGCGTAAATTTATAATTTTGATTTTTAATTCGGAATTTCAGAAGAAAATTATTCTTTTTTTTTTTTATATAAGTATTTTTTTTTTTATATATATATATATTTTTTTTTTATATGTATATTTTTTTTATACATATATATTTTTTTTTTTGAACATATATATTTTTTTTTTTTATATATAATTTTTTTTTTTTTAATATATATATATATTTTTTTTTTTTACACGGAATTTTAGAAATTATCATACACATTTTACACTTAAAAATTAAAACATATAATAATATTTCATACTTAATAATAAAATATACCTAAATAATATTAATAATATATATTATAATATAATTGCGAAAAAATACAATATTATTTTCGGGAGTCGGAAAACCTGTTGGAAAATATTTCGTAAT
The DNA here is from genome assembly GCA_956483605.1 of Tuberolachnus salignus. Classification (NCBI taxonomy): domain Eukaryota; kingdom Metazoa; phylum Arthropoda; class Insecta; order Hemiptera; family Aphididae; genus Tuberolachnus; species Tuberolachnus salignus. Next base: position 24,547,630 of record OY101435.1, read on the forward strand.
TTCGCCACTGAAAATACACAATTTACCCTGCTGCTTACACTTATTATATATATATATTTTTTTTTTTTATTATTTTATCTGTATTAAAATTATATATATTATTTAAAAAAAAAAATGTAATCAAATTATACATACGACCGAACAGTGACTGGACACAGCTAATTGCCCTCTTCTTGAACTTGTCCATTGCACATTCGTCCTTCTCACCAGAACTTATAAAATCACCAAGTTGGACCAAAATCAATTGATCTTTAAGATCAGTTAAGTTAAGTGTTAAAAACTGTAATATCTGTGACCAATCTTACTGCTCGTAACACAACTTCGATAGAAAAATTTTACGCGATTAATCGCGGAGGAACGCGCAAGACGGTGTGAACCGCCCCTAAGGGTCGAAAAAATTTTTTTTGATAAGTTCGAAAAGAATATTTTTTTTTTTTTAAGTTTTTTTTTTTTTTTTATTGTCCGACTAAATCGGCAGAAGAAATTCGCGAGAAATTATTACCGTTAAGCGCAACGGTGATAAACGCAAAGAGCGTACGGAGAGAATTCGAGAAAAAAAAATTTGAGCTCAAGACTCAGAGTGGCATTCGGTGAAGACCGAAGGCCAAAGTGAGAGTGTGAGAACAAAAGAGAGAGATAGATAGAGAGAGCGAGGGGTGCGGAGAGAGCGCGAGAGAGCAGTAAGAGCGAACACGAGCGGGCACGTCTGACTCAGAGAACGGCGCCCGCGATATTGCTGCAAAGAGAATCGCGCAGCGACGACGATGATCTCCGACGCGGCCAAAAACGACGGCGGCGACGACGCCGACGCCGACCGCTACGCCACGCAGCGAGCGGCCGCCCCAACAAGTGGCCGCGCCACCGCCGCAGCCACCGCCGCACGTCCGCTCGCCTATCGTTTTGCCCCCACCGTTCGGATTTTCCATTTACGATTTGCCCGTTCGTTCGGGGGTACACGCCCCCCCTGACATCGACAGCCAGCCGCAGCTTGTCGCGCGTGACCTGACAGATTTTGGACTTATCGCGCGCACATAATATGTATCCTTCCCCCCGGCCGTCACGGCTCGAATCTACGGTCGGGTGCGGAATACCGCACTCCCCGTTCTTTCCTTTCCACCTCTCGCCGGTTTCAAATGAAACCCCTAAGCCAGCGCGTAACCCCGCAGCTCGTACCGCGGTGTGGGATGGGTTACGGAGCCTTCCAAATTGTACGTGACAGCAGACTTCTCTATGGTTAGGTACGGATATATTTAGTTTCCTTTTTTTTTTCGGATTTTTTTTTTTTTTTTTTTTGATTTATTCGTTAAAATGCAAATAAAAGTGGATTTACCGCGGACATTTTACAAACTAATGAAACAATAGCCCTATGTCTTTTTAGCTCCTTCGGTATTATGTTATTGGGCGAGTCGCGGTAGCGAGCGACCCGTCCGAAAGCATTAAAAACTAAACCGTACAATAACGTCTAAAAAAAAATATAGAGATTGCCGTTTGAATTTCAAAAGTCACCCCTCTTTATCGAACAAATAAAATATATCGAATTCGTTTGGATAATAATCAGAGCCGAATTTCCGGTGAAAATAGTCGTTTACGGGTATGGGGAAATAAAAATCTAAATAAATTTATTACAAAAAAAAGTCAAAGTACACGCCGTTGCAAAACCAATATGTACGCGTATAATATTATAATGTGACACGTTTCTGCAGACGACGACGGATGCGACCAGAGACGGAAAAAGAAATTCATGTTTGGAAATTTGTCTAAGCACACGTCACATTTTCTCAACGCATTCCGTGCCGTGGAAAGACTTTCGAAGGTGCAGGGTCTGACATATATTCTTTTTCTAATTTTTTTTTTTTTAACCGATTAAATAACAATAAAAATGATTAGCGTTTTGCTAATAATAATCCATTTCGAACGGTTATTGTCGCGAGGGCCCTAGAATGCCTGGATTTTTTTAGGGCGGATAATAGTCTTATACTGCTCCATGACGATCGAATACGAAACGAATTATTTATTTTGGACGAAAACACTAAAGATTGAAAACTGACGGACCGGGCCGACGACGCCGCGGCACCGGGATTTGCCGCGGCGGACCCGGCCGGGCCGGGACCGACGGCCGCCGTCCATGGATACGGCCGATTTCGACAGTCGTAAAAAAAGAACCACCCCGGCACACCGTCCAGCCGCGCACACGACCGACTAATAATATTATATAATAACTACGCGTTATAAAATTATTAATACACGACGAAAATCCGCTCTCGAATACGAACAAAAATAAAATAATAATAAAATAAAATATTGTCCAATGATTGAAAATATAAATAGGTATTAAATATATAGTCGCGCTCGCCGTCATCGTTATTTTATTAACGACATTTTTATATCGCAATGTTCAAACCAAAACGGATCGTTATATTATTAAGTCATAACCGATTCTATATACAATATTTTAAATCCTTACATTTTTTTCCATCTATCCCATAAAAATAAATTACATTTTATGTAGAAAATATGTTTAAAATATGATAGGTAATATGGTGGTACTACGACTTACCTTAAAATATGCGTTTCGTAATAATATTATACGTTTTGCTCCGGTTGTCGGTGAATTTTTCGTACACGGAAATTCTTATACCGCAACATTTTCGAAATTTTCGTGTACACTCGACACATCAAAGTCGGTCTTTGTGTGTCTTTGAAACTTTACTTTATTTGCCAAGCACCGTATGCGACAACAACGAAAACGCGCAAAAACTAATATTACTACCTAATAATAATATTAATTATTCCGAATTTAATTTCTCAGATTTCCATAGCGCCTTGGCCGCCGTTCGGAAACGCGTATACCGCTGAAGCCGGTGTCGAGAAATAATATTGTCGCACGAAAATATCATTTTTATCATTGCCAATCAAAAACTTTATAATAATACTTATAATAGTTTAATGCGGATTTCGTTTTACCGTTGAAATCAAACATTTTTACAATTAGACGGTAATTTAATATTGTCTAAACCGAATTCTCTCGCGCTATCCATTAATGTAATATCTTATACATATATACTATTATATAATAATTATTATATTAAGTGACAACCATCAAAGTTTCACGGTTTTTGCTTCGAATTCATAACAACCACTGAAGTTTTTATGCATCACTTGAGCGTACAAAACTGACGTTCTTTTTACATTATTGCTACATTATAAGTAATATAATATAATTTAATATATTATATTTATTCGGTACAGGGTTTTATACTTTTCGGATATTATTACGGGTTTTCATTTAAACACTTTCGGTTCGTTAAATTTCGTTTTTTAATGAAATAAAGGTATAACATTTGCACTTGCCGCAGCTTTATCGTATCCGACATAATATTGCATTATAATAAGTCCAGATGGATACATTTTTATTATAAAAACCGCAGATTCCACAGGATTGTCCCGCTCCGAATTGACAAATTTTATTTTCGATGAAGTAAAAATACAAATTCTTCTACTTACCGAATACTGAATTTGCGGTTTACAGAACAAATTAACTCACCTATAATGGCTATTTTATTCCTACATTCGATTAAATAAAAGTTAGGTTGAGTTTATGTAAAATACGCTATTCAACTATAGAGTTTGAATATTATAATTTATACGTTTTGGTGAAATGTAATATTCAGGTAAGAGTTTATAATTGTATCCAATATAGATAAATCGTTGAAATAATAATAAAAAAATTTCGCTTTTGCGCGTTTTTTTTTTTTGTAATTTGTACGATCCAGTCTGTGTAACTGGCGAGGAAATCTTAAAAAACATATGATAAAACCCTGTACGGATTTTAAATTAATTCTATATACACTAGTAAAAAAATGTATTAAATACTTACCTAGCATACCGGATGCTGTCGTGCTCGGTTGAATTTCGCATGCCGATCGATTTTCCGCATTGATATAAATGAGCTCTCCATTTTTCTTCTCTATTTCGTCGTCTGTCGCATCAGTTGTCCACTATAATATATATATTTTTTTAAAATACAAATGTCAAATATTGTACGAGTTTATATTGGTCGTCGTTATTATGATTATCAAATGACGTCACTGACAAAATACACAATAAAAATATAAAAAAAACGCCCACTGCGTCACAACCGTACAGATTACCTAATTTAATGATTATTACAATCATTCTGGTGTAGTAGGTACCAGCATAACTTGAGTCCAATGATTTATAGGTATATATATATTTTTTTTATAAGAATATGTTATTGTAGTTTACGCGTAGGTCATAAACCAATTTGTGTACGTTATATTTCGTTTTAAAAATCAAATGCTCAAATGCTCTCGTCGAGTAGATAAGTATAAAAACTTGAATATATTGGAATGAAAAAAAAAACCATAATATGTTTTTAAGTACGGTGCACCGACTGAAGTGTTATAAATAATATGTTTCAAACAAGTTAAAGGAGCGTATAATATTACCTAAGAGCAATATTATATTTCTTATTCCAAAAAGTATATAAATTTTTTTTTTTTTTTAATTAAGTGAATCGCCTTTAAAAAAACTTGAAAAAATTTTATCTCGAGAGAAAATAAATATAAGTACTGCACTGCCAATGTAATAATAATGTTTTAATTAATATCGTTAGGGCCAAGATTAATAATTATTTTAATCAAAATACACAAAATTACGCATAAATTAAAGAAATAATTTCAGTTTTTCGCTCGATAATTACTCGTTTATTGTTGTTAATTATTTATTAGACCTTATAGATTATTATTATATAAGTATAATAATGCACACACCTTTACCTTGGATAATAATTTATACTTTTTAATTAATTTGAATTTCAAACTGTAGTTTTACACAAAAGTTCATTATGACGTTTTCTTCGAATATCGCCCAGTCTGTCGTTTTAATTTAAAATTCATACCTACCTAAGGCACCGCGCGCAGTTTAGCTTTTTTTTTCAACTTGAATATTAGGTGTATTAAGTAACTAAAAAAAAAAAACCTTCCGAGATTCAACATATTTTCATAAAACGAATTTTAAAAAAACAAGTGACTTAAATTATTAAGCAAAAAAAAAGAAATATATATATATAAATTTTTGTCTCCTATCTATGTAAGTATTATACATTTAAAATTTTTACAAAATATATCTTTACCCACTATACGCGGCTACGGTTTAAATTGTTTAAAGGTTTAACAAATCGAGTTTATTTTTATAGAACTAAGTCGTAATTCTATTTGTCCATTTGGACTACGGATAACAGTTCAAAGTACGGATAACACCATATATTGTATAACCTACAGTGGTATATCTTTTATTCCGAAGGATAAACTTTTAATCATTTTACTACGATATTTTCCCTCGTACAATATTATAATCTAATTCTATACAACTTATACTAGCCACATATGGCGTAGGAAACCACTAAAAGTATTTCGAAAGCTTCGCAGATCATATTAGATTGTTCTATGTTGAGAATCGTGCGTTCCGTACGATAAAAAATTATTTCTAGTATTGCGAGTAGTCCGTGCGAAAATATCAAACGAACCCTTTTGACGATTGTATTCGCTCGTCGGTACATGTTTACTTGATTATCATAAACAAGAAACCGAGGAATTTGATTTGTATACTACTTGTTATTATTATGTTTGATCGAGAAATATGAATAAAATATGTGGAAGGTAATCGTTAGAAAAAAAAAAAAAAAAAATTATAACCGCGTTCGGCGGTCGGCGGGTAGATACCGGATTTAGTGAGTAATCGTAAGACAAGACTGTACACGTCGTCTGCACATGATATTCGATAAGATTAATGATTAAAAAATTATACAAAAAAAGAAAAAAGAAGCTAAACGTAAGTATTATATAAATACACGCTCGTGTCCATAAGTTGAATGAATAAAATCAATGAATAAATAACACGAGTTTTAGAGTAGGGCGCGCATAGGCTTAGGCGATTCGTGAATAGGCACGCAATAGTGCAATACTATCTATTCAATTTGATGACTCATTTTAATACACAGTACTTGCGCGTATAATTTGCCCCGCCCCCGGTTTTCTTAATATAATAACATTTTACATTGTCGTTTTACATTAGGAAAATGCGTTGACAATAATTTAATTATACTGTATACAATATATTGTACAGAAACACTTTCCCCGCTATTGTATAAACCTGTAAACACGTCAAGAAGGGAGGCTAAATCTTCGCATTCGAATACATGAGAATAATAATAAAAATAATAAACGCAAACCGTGAAATGTGTATTACACGTAAGAATCCATTGGCGAAAACTCGTAGTTTAGATATTTAAAATTTAAAAATAATATTAGGTTGAATTTATCAAACTCCTCGAGTATATATAATACATACACGGCGATCGACTAACTGACTAACTGATAGACATTCAATATCTCGGAAAGTATAAACTTTTTACGGTTTTTTTTTTTTTTTGACAATTTAAGAAACAAGCAGATGTTACAAAACGTCTATACACACGTGTGATAAAGTGTTACATTGCCGTTGTTTAATGGCGCCCTTATTTTCGGGGGTGAAACCACTACTCGATCTTTAGATAACGAGTGTCTTGCAGTTAGTTAAGCACCCTGTATTGTAGAGATTTTGTTATACGTCATTTTGATTTTTTATTCCAGAATATATTTAATATTATTCCAAAGAATAAAATGTCTTGAAATAACAATTATCGTGTAATTTGAGCAGAGTGAGTAGAATACAAAGCAGATTTTTAGCGATTAACGTTAAATTATGATAATTTTATTTGCACATTTTAAGTCGAATATAAATTATATTATTTAACCTTAATATTATTATCATAGGAGTTAACAAATATCTGAATAATAAGAGTAGGTACAAATTATTATTTTCTTTCAACGTTTTTCTGACGGATAATCGACTTTTATTTTATATATATTTTTTTAATTACACGACTTTTGGAATATTAAAATAAACATTATAAATTATAATTGACAAAAAAAAAACTTGAAAAATTATTTTTCGTTTTAAAAATATCATTATAAAAAAAAAAAAAAAAAAATGTAACGGCTTTTCATCATGGTTACCGGTGTTACAACTTAAAATTAATCTTGTAAACGGTTTTTTAGAGTGTTTTATTTTTTCTAAATAACTAGGAGATTGAAAAAAGATTATTTTATGGAAAAATTAATACGATTTGTTTTCGGTCACTGATGACGTCCTTATAATATAGTACCTATATTAAAATTATAATTAATTTTTTTTCTTCCCTAAAAATGCCGGGTAATTTAAAAAAAAAAAAAAAAAAAAAAAAAAATGCCATTATTTTTTTTTTACTCTTTTGTTTTACTTTAGGTATTATAATACCGAATTTCGCTTACACCTTTGAAATTGGCAATTATACACGATGATTTGCCACAGAAAAAACATGACTCATATTATGATAGAATATGATATTCTACAGACCGCAAACTGATATTCGGGTAAATTAATAAAAACGAATACCCCGTAAACGGATAGGTATGGCTTTTTGTGTGAGTAAAATTATTATATTGTATCGTTTGTAACCGCGTACGTATGAATACGACTTTCGTATAAATATAAAATACATGATAATAATTAATTATTTTACTAACGTGTACACATACACGCGCAATACAATTAAATCAATTAAATGTAAATGCACGAACAAACGCATTTAAAATAGGAAATGCAAAAATTTCGTGCATACTTCGGACCATGTGTGGGTCGCTGTTGTATATGGGAAGTTGGGAAGTTGGGAAGATAGTTTATAGATAGGAATTTAATTTACATCTGTATGCAACGATAAATTGCGGTTTTGTGCGAATTACTATTAGTCGTGTTTTTGCATTGTTGCCATGGGTTAACCCAGAAATCAACATAAATAATAAAACTCGAGTAAAAAAAAAAAAAAAATGCGTTTTTCGTCATTATTTGGTAGTTTTTCGGCCGCGTTAAAAAACTAATCGGTATATCGGAAAATGGCTTCATTAAAGTATCAACTAGACAACATTTGCTACCGGAAACTGTACAAGAGTGTAAAAATCGGATAAAATTTTCTGGTAGAAAAAGTGTGTACAGAAAAAAAAAATAAATATATAAATACATCATTGTAAAATGACAACAACCCCGCTCAGAATCTAATGTAAAATGTTGTCATGTCGGAAAATCTCCAAAAATACAATTTTTAATATAATACTTGGCGTAAAAGCATAGGAAAATAAAAACTTAAGTCAATTAAAAGCTGTAACAAATATTGCTACCGAATAAGTAATAATTTGTATTTTACAACGAAGTCTGAAAATGACGGATGACGTCAAAACGAAGGATTAAGTTTGGAGTTTCCGATAAAAAAAACGTCCGCTGTTCGGATATGTCTAACTAGATAACCACGAAAAGTTTCACTGTAACATACGATGAAGAGGATCAATCATAAATTTTTATTCTATTAATTCGAAAAATTGTACGTGATTTCCAATCAATTTCTAACTTAAGTCGATCATAGCAAAAAAACATAAAAACTACTACATTTTGTAAAACAATTATTATTTTGATTATATTAATTTTAACTGAATTACAACAGATAAACAAAATTGAATATAATGCCATATGCATTATTGCCGTACGGTTTTCCCGTTTTTCCCAATATTCGGAAAACTACAACGAAAATCGAAAAATCATCTCCTCAACACACCTAATAGTTTTGAAATGGATTTCAGAAAAGGCGCTGAGCTTTAATATGGGAACAAAATTTCTAGTAGAAAAATTGTTCACAGATGGGGAAAAAAAAAATACATACATCGTAGCAATATCAATACACAATTCTCATCGCTCAATATCTAAATATCAATATTTCACAATTTTGTGTAATGTTTCCGACTTCAAACAAAATATTTATGATCAGTATTGTAACTAGATAGATCGATATATATGTATCCATGATCTAGACAAATTAAAAAAAGAAAAATGTCCATCTGAACCGATACATAATTTTTTCGTCTGAATACGATTTAATGTTATGTATATTTAAATATTTTTTTTTTTTTTGATTTTAAACTATTAATTTTACACGCGAACAATACAATTCATTATTATTATAACAATCGCCGGTATTATCGATAAACGTTCATATCCTTCCCGTTGTCATTATAATCAAATACGTTAATATCTATAATTTTATTACGGAGACTTGAGTACAAGCCGAGTATTTGCATAAATAACTATACGTTTATTTAGATTGATGAAAAATCAACTGAATCGTATATACGATACCGGTGTGTAGTATTAGTAGAAATAATAGGTAAAACGTTCGATTCGCTGTAATATTACGTAACGGCGATTACACGACATAGCGACATTTATCGCGATAAATAGACGTTGATTATATATATATATATATTTATTTATTTTTTTTTTTTTTTTAATCTAAACTTGATAATAACGTTTTAACGTATGTTTTATGATTTTCTCGCTATTATATTTCAACGTTAATCTCACATATACGGCACCGGTTATAGTTATAATTTAATATTATAATAATACAGTTACGTTGTTTTCGGCGGCGGTTCGTCCGTATAAAATCCGTAGCGCCATTCGGAATATTAATAATATTATATATATATATATTTTTTTTTTTTTTTACAAGGTATATAGTTAAATGTTACCGAACAAAGATAATTTATGATAATCCATTGGTGCCTCCGCCTACTTATACTCGGGATTCGCGCGTAATACGTTGTCTTAATCCCGCGAATCTCGTACGGCGACAACTTTCGGCAAAGTGTTTTTACCCCGGGTCCCGCAGACGCCGTATGCCGGAACACGAAATATTGCGTTTTATCATTCGGTTCACGGAATTACCGTTTCGTAATTATTTTACAAGGGCTACCGGAACTTTTTCGTTTTGAATATACCAAGTTTTTTAATGTACCCAATCGTATAACGCGTTCACGCAGTGGCCACTATAATACGTGTTCAAGAGCAACGGGGCGAAAGCGAAATTATAAAAAAATTTCAAAATACCTTCTACCCCCCCCACCCCCTCACTCCTCCGAAAAAAAAAAAAAAAAAACGCAAACAAACCTACAAAATATATAAACCCACGTCTTTATCGTTCTTTTAGATAGGCGCTGATTTATCGGTGTCGCCGTAATCGCGAACGGAAAACTTATCAAAACTGCTCATTTTCCTTAGATAAAAAAATGAAATATTGGAAGAAAAATGTAAAAAAAAACACGGACCAAGGGCGGAGTGGACGATCCACTTAAATAAGTAATTTAATACATTTGTTCGCGTTTTTTTTTTTTTATTAAACGTACGTTTAGATAGACGCCTCGTTATGTCGCCGTCGCGTCCGTCCGGGATAGTCCCCGGACGGGGCAACGTCACAAACAATCGCTAGAACTTAATTTTTTTTTTTTGTATACCGAAGTCAGATAAACGAATAATTTCGTACGCGTTTCATCAAAAATACTCCGAGTTGCCAAAAAGTTTTCAAAAACGTATCCCGCATAATAGTTAATTATTTAAAATACGTTCAGATACCTGGAAATCGGCACGCTCGCAGAGTGAGCTTTTCAGACGTTATTCTATAAGAACAAGTCGTGTTCGCGATATTATTTTCGAAAACTTTAAAACCCCCCGGCAACTCGTATTTTTTTTTTTTTCTAAGTCTCCCATTCCGGATAAGAAAATATAAATTTGTCTATTTTTTTTTTATTATTATTTTATTGTGATACGCATAATTATATTATAACAATCATTTTTTTTTTCTTTTTTTTGGTTCAGCCCTCGAGTCGAAAACGCGCCCGCGATGAGTTTAATATACATTTCTCGGGTTTTAACAATAATTCTAACAAATCGCTTATAATACAGACGTAAGAAAATATATATATACCAACCGGAGAAACACACACCCCTCTATCCGTATAATAATCGTAACTAAAATACCCAGACTTTGTAGCTTTGTAGCTTTGTAGCTTTGTTAACTGTGATATCAAAGTATGAAATTGAAGCATATATACGGCATTGCAAAACCGTATTTATTCCGTTTGTAATATGTGCGTATGGATATGACTTATATGCATTGCTCTTATATCAAAGAACTGTTATTAATTAATTATTATACTAACGAATTCTCATGCGTGCACACTCATACAAACACACACACACACACACACACACAATGGAATAAAATCAATTAAAGGTGAACGCGAATAATGTTCGAGAAATTTCACCTGAAAAAAAAAAATACAAGGTTATGCCATGTCGACAAAACGCCAAACATTCATTTTTAAACATATTACCAGACGTATAAAAGCGTAGGAAAACAAAAATTAAAAGCCATAGTAAATATTATTACCGAATAAGTTATTATTATTATTTTTTTTTTTTTTTCAAATTATATTCAAAGTCAATTTTAATATAAAATTATCCCTTCGCTACGCCGCACAATATATGTACTAAATTATGTAAAACGCATATCGAGTAAAAACCCATTATCACGATAACACACCAATCATAAGGAGTTGTCGAAAATATCATTAAAAAAATAAAAAATAATAAAAAAAAAATCACCGTGTCGGTAGTGAAACGCCGGATAATACAATTTCCAATTATTATAATATTTTATTTTATCAATTGTAAATACGGAATAACCTGCAATAAATTACAAGTCAGGGGAACGTATTAATTTTCCCATTAAAATTATATTATTTCCACACGTTCGGTTTTTTTAAATTATTATTTCTATAAATAATTTCAAATTTGTTATTAGCTTGCTGAAAGAGTTTTTCATTGGAATTTGTCAATATGAAAAATAGGTACCTACGTCATGATTTCTATAAAGGTTAATTTTAATTTTCTCGAAATATACTCTCCTCGCGTATTATAATATACTTGTCTACATTTTTGAAATATATGTTCAACAATGGCCGTTTCTTATATGTGTTTAACGTCGCAAATTAAATAATAAATTCGTTTTTATTTACCCGGAAATTACTTGGCACCCATACACGTGTTCAATAATATTATATTTGAATCAACCCCTAAAATTTCACGAGTTACGACGATTATAATTATTACCAACCCACGATAAATAGACGCCGGTAAACAGCAATCGAACTAATCACTAATCGACAACTAATACACTTAAAACACAGCGGTGCTCGTACTTAATTTGTTTGAAAACGCATAAAATATATCGTTATTATTTATTACTTTTGTCGTATACGGCGAGTATATTGTCGTCATAGGTTTCTATTTTACTTCGGACAATCGGCACTGTTTTACGAAATAAACCATAAAGGTTATATTAAAAGTAAAAAAAAAAAAAAAATTAACGTATAGTTCATAAAATTATACAAACAAAGTACTATTACTACGGGTCGGTACCTATAGTTTAGTTTCAATGAATACAGTAATTATGTCCCCATACACGATAATATTACGTAGTGGCGGGACGGACACACACGCGCTCGTGCATAATTTGCTTTAACTTTCGTTCACCGGTCAACACTGCGGTTAATCGTATTCTGTTCACGTTTTATTTGTTTGAATGTATAGTTCTTTTACAAAAGGAGGTGGGGTACGTATACGGGAGAGATTTTAACATATAACCGTAAATAAAATCTAATTAAAACCCGATCGGCGAAATGAATAATGTACGTTTGCTGCATGCCACACACACACACACACACACACACACACACACTGAGTTTGATGTGTTTAACGCGTGATTATTAGGGCTGGGATTTTAACGCGTTAAAAAAACTCAGTTAGAAAATTCACTAAACGAAAAATCCCTTTTTAATTATTTATAATAGCTTAAAGGGTAAAAAAAAAAAAAAAAAAAAAATATATTACAATTGTTATTTTTGTTTGTCAAATAGTGTTTTACGTCATTCGGCGGATTTATCTTCTGACTTATTTACTTCATAATTTTTAATTCCGAAATAATAGTTTAAAAAATACATTTTTACAATACTTTTTTTTAATATTTTTTTTTTTTGCTAGCCGCTCTTTGCGCGTTTGATATGGACCCAACTATAACCGAACATTTATGTTTACTGTATTAAAAAATTGTAAAAAAAAAAAAAAATGCTCTAAAACCTAAGAAAATGCCGTGAATTCATCAAATAATGTATTTTAGGTTAAATTTATCAAAAAATGCACTAATGTGCAAAATAAAAATTACGTTAAAATAATCAGTATCACCCAAAACACATTTTCTATTTACGGACCTACGTTTTGGAACACCGGAAAATTAGACAATTGCATCAATATCCCTGCCCTAGTGATTATGCACATACAATTTTTTGTTTTTTTTTTTAATAAATAAATAGGTATTTATAGGTGTGAAGTGATTACATTAAAATGTTAAATTAAATATACCAACTAATAGAAATCGCTCGTACCCACAAAACCCAAATTTTTTACCGCAGCCGCGGTTTTATAAATGAAGGTTGGCACCTATATTTATAAAATGCATTTAAAAACCAAATCAATTTTACTATTTTTTATTTTAATTTTATTTTTTATAATGCGATGCGCAGAATATTTTTTTTTTTCGCGAGTTATATTTTTTACAAGTCCGGTATTATTAAACATATATTTTGTTTTCCATTTTAATTCCTATAGATAGAGGTAAGTACTTACTTGATTAAAAAAAATAAATACATAAATCAATACGAGATGAAAGTATAGAATAATATAAAATGTTAATAATAACAAGTGGCTATAAAATACCCGCGATACGAAAGTATTCAAATTTAAATAAAATCGTCGGGTGGATTACAATATAAATAATTTTCCACCGAATTAAATAAATAGAGGAGATTTTATCGGAGACAATAATGCGTTGTAATATGAGCCAAACGGTTTAAAGATTTAAATAAAATCTCGACAGAAAGATTGTTGTTGTGCAGCGTTATCAAACTGCAATTTAATTTAAATTCCGTTTACCTATTTGAACAACAATGTATTTTGAAATTTGCGAGAAAAAAAATAATATGGGCTAGCTAGAAACGAATTAAAAAACGTCGAACTGTGTTTCGATTTGTCTAGGTGAATTGATTAGGTGTGGCAACGGTTTGAGTCGATAGAATTTCGGAATCTCTCATTAAATCGCATTCGGGCGGTGAGTAAGTATTATTTCGAGAGACGCTGCATGTAATAAGTGCCTTCCTAATCTAGACTAAAGGGTCTAGGAAACCGAATAGACTGATGAAATCATGACTAAAACGATACTGAATAACATCTCTGCAAAATTTAATTATTTTGCATTTTTTTTTTATTTTAAGGTTGAATTTTTTATCCTTTTTTTTCTTAACTCAAGATATACAATCGGTGACGGTGCATTAAAGCGAGTACAAATATGATTCCAATATAATAATATTATTAACGAAAAATATCTATACAGTGTGTATCATTCCAATGACAACGCGAAATATTTCAGCTGGATTGAAATAGACATTTTTGAAGAGGACCGGCGGTACTAAAACACACATTTTTATGGTAATTTTAATGCTAGCGGTGCGTATTAAAACTTAGGTGCATAATTCTTAAACATAAACACAAATGTACTCAGCATCAGATTCGAATCGTTCTCTTTGAGCGAAACTCTCTTTATAGTATTATGCGGACGTCAGGTTAGGTGGCTTTATACAAACATTTTCTCGATATTCATAAAATAAATATTAAGCCATAACATAATATCATATTAATTCAGATGTGAATTTCAAACGTTTTGCCGAGGTTTGCGTTAAACATCAGACTCGGAATACACACAATATTATTATAATGTACGAGTAGCGGTTCGTTACAATCGGTAAGTATCGAATTAATTTGCATTTACGGATTTTGATATATTTTTGAAAAGCTGATAACAACAGAACGATGCCCGCACAATCACAACATACATTGTAATTATAAATTAAAATTACCTAATGTTATCACACAAAATGAAAATCGAACAAAACGACTATAGCGGCAATTTACACTACACGTACAAAAAAAAATACCGCCTATACGGGTGACGATATTAATATTGGCGTATGTATTATAGCATCGGGTTATTGGTATGAAGTTACAATAAAAAAAAAAAATAATAATAATAAAAAAATGACAATAATATCGATAATACGTGTATTGTAAACCGTGAAAACTATAATAAAATATTATATACATTTGCATATATGAAATCGCGTCGGCTGGCTGTTTGTAGCGTATTGCATTCCGTAAAACCGACGAACGAGAAATCAATTTTAACGCGTGAATATTGTCTGATATTTATTGGTTATGTTACGGAATGTAAATATTCTTGATAAATAATAAAAATAATAGAAAATACGTTTGAATATAAAAATATTCCCTGCCGGAATATGGAACGTATAAACGTACGAATTATTAGTAGGGTAACGATTTTTTTTTTTTTTCTTTCATTTTTTTTTAGTTCGGTAACGAATCGAGATTAGAGTAAAAACGGGTGTGTAGAGGAGTAAAACGGCACACAATTTGTCCGCGTATTTCACCGTCAAAGTGTGAATCGAACGTTAGACGATTTCTTATAAAGATAATAATTATTTACCATTGAATTCCATTCCGAAACATTTACATATATAATTTTAATAATACGGTCGATGTGTATAATTTGTTTTATTTTTTTTTTTTTTTTTTATTAAAACCGCCCCGTCGTCGACAAATCCCGCGTACGTCACTGGGTTCGCGTATAATATTATTTAGGGTGAGTAAAAAGCTACACGTATGTATTATACAGTCGGACGGAAGAAATCGTCCCTGCGCGTTCAATATAAAAAAAAAAAAAAAAAAAAAAAAAAAAAAAACGTATAATATGTGTTTGGTTAGGTTAAAAAAAAAAATCCGGAGGTCGGAAATGTTTCAAAATTCCCTATATAAAACCCGTTGAACCGTTTCGACTCACTCCCAATAAACTTCTACCGTACGGTATATATATATATATATATATACCTATATTTCTGCAAATCGTCTCGGAACGCGAATTAACGGTATCGAAATGAAATCGAGAATAAACTACGTACATGTGTGTATATATATATATATATATATATACGCTACCGGAACGTGTTTTATTTGATTTTAATAATATATATGTGTACATTATCGATTTCTTTTCGGGTATTTATTTGTATTTCCCGGAGCCCACCCGTCCGGGCCGAGGCATTTATTCCAGACAACCGAGAGGAATAAAATTCAATCGACATATTATTACCACTGACACTCGTCAGGGAGCGTTCTTTCGTTATTTTTACGATAGTACTACTAATTCCGGTATATTTCCTTCGACAACTACACCGTAGTGTATATATATATATATATATATACGTATATAACGTACAATAGAATAACGGCGGTGCGGCGTAGGGACAGCAATCGGTGTAAATAGCTACGAGCGGCGGTTTCAATGTTCGACTTGGATTTTTGTTGGGAAACGTCTCGGAAATCCGTCGGCGTCCGCGAATATAAACTTTACGGTTCGTCCGGAGTTCGAATCCGATCGGCCCGGCACGCCCGCGCCGCAATATTACATAATAATTAATACGGACGCACGTACCACCTTAACGCGCACATCCATAAGCGCAATCTGCATTTGACACACCGGGGGAAGGGGGGCGGGAAGTTTCACCCGGGGAAATTCGGACGTCCGCAAACACGGCCGCGACCCGCGGTGTAAGTATTTCCAACGGTATTATGCCCGGCGAATAAAACTATCGCGCAATAGTATTCGGACACGCGGCCGATATCCTTTGGCGAACGCCGAACCTTTGATGACGGTCACCGGCCGCCGCACCGGCGTTAATAATAATCGATAAATAACAAATTAGTCTTTGAGCGGAAATTATAAAAGACCATTCGGTCAAAATACGGTGGGTTAAAAATACTCTTAATTGCGATATATGTGAATCCTTTGTGAAATATTTACACAGCGAAAAACGAGTCAGTAGGTAGACGACAAACATACCGAAATAACTCCCCGTTCTATAGAGCCCCTCGTTTTATTCATCTCGAAAACAGGACGGAAAACACCGAAAATAATTATAGTTTTGTATTCAGAAATAAAAAAAAAAAAAATATTTAAATACCTCCTACGCGTTGACATTTAAATAAATATTATTTTTACCGCCCCGCCGACCTGCGTTCACTATATTCGTTATACCGCCCAATGACTGTTTCGTAGATACTGTTTTATTTTAACTATGCAGATACATTTGTATATTTTATATATAGTTTTTCTAGTGTGCAAGATATATGACGATTAGTTGTATTTAACGATGAAAAAAAAAAAAAAATTAAACCGATTTCAATTATTCGGTTATATAATCGTTAAGTTTAAAAACTTAGACGGAAATCTGAAAAATTACAAATATTCAAAACATGATTAACCGGACTTCGCTCAGAATCGTTTTTCGTTAATAACGAATTGTCGTTGCGTACAGATTTAAATTAAATTCACCTCTATATGCTGACTTTCCGACTTTCCATCGACAACAGTGGCCTCCACCCGTGGTGAAAAGTACGTGTCTCGGTGTTTTTAATAATATTACAATTATTAAAACTTATTGCGTTGTAAAACCGTTAAATGGGTCAACGTTTTTAAATCATTAAAAAGTATTCATATTGTATATTATATTTTTTATTTATTCATTTATTACTGCGTTTTACCTACGCTTTTCATTATTAGCGCCCGCCCGTACGTTATTGATGTTTTAATTTTAATTTTGTTTTATTGTAATATTTGAATCTAGTCAATTACTAACTGATTGATTGATATCGATTGATATCATAGCGGTTTATTAAGTCCCCTCTTTTCCATAGCTAATATTTTCAGTGTTGGCTAACCCCAAACATTTTCCCCCAGTTAAGCCTGTCTCGCCCGTCCATGTACGGGTAACAATAATATACCGACCGTCAATGACACAACGACAAATAACGTCTGTACAAAAATAACAAAACACAAGACCGTAACCATTAGAAGCCATTATGTAAGTATACTATTTCCGACGCGTAGGAGAAAATGTTTTTTTTTCTTTTTTTTTTTCTTATTTTTATAGGAGAAAATAGTGGTTCACTACCTCTGGGGATCATCACGTAATATAGTAACGCCTACATAAATACTCGCGGCGAAAAGTTTTACACAATGCGCTGCCTGAATTTATTGTAAACTAATTATTTTCGAATTTCGCGAACTCGCGTACATATATACATTGGACAAAGACATGTATTTAGTTAGTAGTGAAGCTGTTAATAATTGTTCCATGCTAATTAATACGTATATTACAGACCGTTTTATAATGAGTTTGATAAAGTTTTGAATTTTCTCTGAATTAATTATTATTGTATTCCGAGAGTAAATCGTCAACGTGTTATTCGCATCTGTCATGTGCATTAAGAATTGTTTTACATATTATTATTGTGAAGGCAAACTCGGCAAATATGTCTTCCGAATTAAAATATTAGAATAAAATCGCCTCTCTAATATGATTAAAACCTGGGCGACCGCGCGCGACGACAGTTACTACCGTACGGTAGTTAAAGTTGAGAAACAAACACGGGAATAATGTGAATTTGAGTTTATACAAGTTTAACTGTTTTGCATCGGGCATAACGAGATAACGAGTCGTAAGGACGTTGTGATATTTTATTATTTCGTATATTCGAATGTGGGATTAAACGCTACAAAGGAATAGAGTCGCACACCCGTCGCCCGATTTCATATATTGCCGGGTCGAGTTAATCCATTTCCGTGCACGCCAGTTATATCGACACGGGTGCATTTGTGTCTGTAATTAATAATAAGCTACAGCCATCGCGATAAAACGTATAGAACGGATTTGTATTATTTTATGCCGAAAACGGTGGCAACAACACTGCTTTTGAATGAAGATTGACGGCTATGTGAGCATGAATTAATTTTGGCCGTTTACGACTTATACGTGGATTCCGCTTGCGATTTCAGCCCGATGGAATGCGATGCGTTTGATAATGACTCTGTTTGAATTTTGTTTTGTGATTAGATAGAGAGCTGAACGTCGCAAGGCAGATGTAACGCTGAGTGACAATACAATTACCGAAAAGAAAAAAAAATCCATTACATGCTTAGACACTTTTATAAGACATTTGCTCGATACAAATATATTATGAAATAAATAGAATACTTGATTGTTTAAATGGTATGGGAACGCAGTTCGCGAAGCAAGTGACAAGTGTGCAACAAACGATAGTAATAATGTCGTCACCGTAGTTGTACGATCCGTTTTATATATTGATAAATAATGTTACGAGTGAATGTAAAGTCTTTATATCGACAAACTTTAAATCTTTATATTTATTTCAAAAGCCAAATTATTTTCGCTATTCGGCATTTTGAACATACCTTTAGAAATCATTGAAACACGCAAAAAAAAAAAAAAAAAAACAGTACTTTGAAAGTATTTCATTACAAATGTATCGAAATAGTAGTATTCAATACATTTACTAGACTGTAACTGTAACAATCATGGTTGTGAATTTCGTTATTATCATTGTATAGTAATTAGCGCCGTGTGAACGGGTAAAATGTAAAGTGGATACATTTTTTTTTTATCGGTTTAAAAATTAAAAGATTTTACGCGCTCCTGTATTATTTTATTCGGCTCGATTGAATCCCGTTTATTCAAAGATTCTACAAGGAATATATTGGTATTTCTATGGTTATGTATTTTTTTTTACGATCCGTATACAACTTTTCTACTAGAAATCTACAATCAAAATACGAAACGAGAGCTTTTTCAATGAATTTTTAGATTTTCCTTAATAATGGTTAAAAAACGGAAATATTTATGCAATAACCGTTTTCTGTTATTAACAACTTTGTTTTTTTGCGATTTATTTAAAAATAATCGAAGGGACTTATTACCACTTTCTAAATGTGTTAAAATGTAACAACTTTGAACTATAGTTAAAACCATTTATAATTTTTGAGTTTTTCTACATTTTATTTGGATTATATTTTGTTGGGTTTTTTTATTTTCTGATTTATATGAAACAAATTTTTTTGGTCCAACAGAAATGCAAGTCAATTTGATGCAAAATTCATCATAATTTGAACTAAATTGAATAACAGAGAAACGATGATCGTAGTTTTCATTTGTTTTTATTTTTTATAAAAAATTTGAATGGAATCTTAACTCAGGCCCGTTATTCGTTAACAATAATTTATAATTGCGTACAGATATAAATTAAATTCCTCTCTATATCGTACCTCATCAGCAGTATTGCGATTTATATAGATTAATCTATCTAGATAATTCATTAAGATCATATTTCAAATCTAGCAGAAATGGTGATAAAAGTCAGATCTCGCGGGTAACTCAGTTTATTGAGTAGCGTTGAGTATTAACTTTATCGTCTCTAAATTAAAATAATAATTATTTTAGAAAAAATTAATTATATTTTTAACAATTATCTAGATAAAATATTAATAGTTAAAAATTATATCTATACTCACACCCATGTTTTGCATTTACAAAATTATTTAAACCGTTTACGTTTTCATCTCCCTGCTATTAACAATATAATGTTTTCAACAGTAGAAAATTGAAAACATGAATTATTTGTTTTTACCAAGATAAATTCCACTTATTATCTATTATTTTATCTGGAATAATTTAAATATTTTTTATATTTATCTTTGTCTAGACGATTCTGGAACAACTATCTTTTATCTTTATCCAAAAATATTTTACTTGGCTCTTGTTTTCGGGCAACGGCGGCGATTTTAATTACACACGAATTTGTCGGTCCGCAGCTCTATACTAGTGGTCTCTATCTTATTTTTATAGGGCGGTTTACATCTGATATACGCTATCAGAAGATAAATAAGAATTATACGATTTGACTATAATTTTATAAAGGAAAAAATTGTCTTTTGTGATAAGTTCCAGTTGATTAATGATAATTATGGAATTGCTTGAATTTCGTGGTGTTTTGAATCGAATTTGGTTGTTCTAACTAACAACGTTGCTTGTAAATGTTAGTCACTTAGGTCGGTTCAATAGATTGATTTTACATATTTCATTTACGAATAAGTTTGCTCGCATGGGTGGGTAGATCTAAATATTTAAATCATTTCACTAGCACATTTTTTTAAGATTTGAAAAAGAGTCTTCTGGTAACACGGCGTAACATTTTTTTTTTTTTTTTTTTTTTTTTTTAAGTCTTTGGTTTTCTTAAAACAGTTTTAGAGCAGGCTGTTCGATAACTTAAAGCTGCAACTCCTTAGGTAAAGTTTCAAATTTAATGGTAAATGTATTTTCGAAAATCCGAATGCGCTCAAATCGTATTCAGTTAACTTTGCCGGCTGGTTTAAAAAGCCTGACGGGCCGTAAGTTGTGTAGACCCCCGCTCTATACAATCAAATTCGCCCTGACGACCTGTCAATGGCGTGCCCGATTTATCCGTACACCTTATTGACCGCATTGACTTAAAACAGTCGCTAGCACGACGGAAAGCCGCATTGTTCGATTTTAGTCGAAACGCGACCAAAACACGGCAAACGCGCCGCCACCGCCGGCCGTCATCGCCCCGGCGACGACCGCCACAAATGCGGTTGAATCGAACCCGATAACGATTTTCGTAGCAACGCCACGCTGAGGCGACGGCAATAATAATATAAAATTACCGGGCCCGCATCGCTGTTGTTATTACGTAAAATATCATTTGAACGGGAAGGGAACCGGGTAGGGGTACGTTTTCGTAACTAAAAAAATCAATAAAAAAAAAAAAAAAAAAAACCATACAATTATTTACGAACGGACAGTAACTAGTAGCGGCTGAACGTGATTTAGTCGCTGGACTTTCAACATTTTCACGATTAGGTGCGCGCAATCGTATAACCAAAGCTGTGGGGCTTATAAAAATATAAATTAAAAATTACTTTTTTCGATGATTTTTAAGTAGTTAAAAAAATAGAATAAAACGGTAGATAATAACTTGAATAATAACTTCCCTACCGGTACGGACAGTCCCGGGAACCGGCTTTTGAATTCAATTTATGCCCGCCGGGAAGCATTTCGATTTTCTCGGGAATCTACTTCGCGCTCACTCTCCCCATTCCCCTCTCATCAACAATATATTCTTTTAAATATGTGTTTTAGAAATTATATTTTTTTTTATATTTTTTGCATGCTTCAAACCAAACATTAAATTTAAATAAAAAATACGTATATTTATTTTACATGTAAAAAAAAAAAAAAGTTATTTACACGCGCACGCCCGCGCGCTTGGAGATTGTGTGTGCTCATATTAACATATAACTACTGCGTTTTATTTTCCATTTATTTAAAAACATTTCAGCGCCTTCTCGTTTGTTGAACTAAATCATTATAGAAATGTCTACGGGACAGTAATTTCCGTATTGTCACTGTGGTTTCGTCGGTGCTCTTGCGTTCAAATATAAAAACGTTGCGACCTGTCGAAAATCCGTGTCCTCCAATCGATCGAGACAGAAAGCGCGAAAGTTGCGGAACACTCCGAAATACCACTGTGAAAATTATTTTAAAGAAAGCAACACGACACTGGAAAATCGATAGAGTTCACGTTTTTCACCAAACGTATAAAATGTATTTATAAATTAATGTATTTTAAGAACAACATAAAAATACAAACGTAATATACGTTATATAATATGTTCCAAAACAGTACTAAATATAGATTACATAATCATATTTCTCAACGAATGAGTGAAATACGTTTTGTGAAAATTTTCAAAAGTATTGAAAATTTTGAATTACAATAAATTCTGTGTGTCGGCATTAATAGAGAATGGGTGCGGCTAAATATCGTAAAAAAAAAAAAAAACTCGTTATCGAATGATTGGATTTTTTACATTTTCAATAAACGGTGTTCACGAGAAAGGGCTTAAGTAGAAAATTACATGTTTTTAGGAGACACGAAAAATGGTTAATTTAACAATTGTTTGCATTTCAAAACCTTGTTAATTTATTTTTTCACTTTATTTAGTTTATATATTAATTGATTTTTTAAATTCATGGTTGAAATATTTTTCTTTAAAGTTGAAATTAATACTTTTAGGACTTTTTTTTTAATTTGTTTGTAAACGACACAATTTCGAAATCAACCTAATCAGTGTTTTACAATTCTTTAAGTACTTATCTCATTAACGAAGATACAAAAAATCGTTTTTTTTTTTTTCAAAATCTGTAACTTTTCAATAATTGACAAAAATACAAAAACGCCAAAAAAAAAAAAAAAAAATGGTCGTTATCATAATAATATGGTCATCTAATGATCTATTGGCGTTTTATATCTAAAAGACCATTTTGTTTGTTTTACGTGAACAGTGTAAAAAAATTAACACATTTTTACTAGAAATTTTTGCATTTATTTTAGAAAGACAGAGACAGGAAATTCAACTGATTTCGATTTACGATCATTATTTTGTAATTGATATATTAATACTCGAAATGGTATTTTGTCGGTCACGGGTAATCTCCGAAACTACCGAATTGATCGACTTTCTGCTTTTTTCTTCTTTTGTTCCGAACAAATAATTTACATCGCGGACCGATAGGTTTAAAGCCTAATCCCGCTTTTGTAAGTTAATAAAAACAATCGAGTATAATTAATTTGTATAAATAATCGGTAAATACGCAGGAGTCTCAATCATAACTAAACGAAATAGGCGACCCATTAAATGACACACGGAAATATTGTGTAACGGCACAAGATTGCGGATAAAATCGTTGAAAAATGACCCGATTGTAGCTGAAATTTTCACTGGATGTGCGAAACTTTGCACAGCGATTGCCATCTATAAATCCAAATTCAGACGTCGTGGACAATAATATGTCGCACGTTTTCAAGTTAGCCAGGTAAATAATTTTTATATTTACGCGCCTAATCAAAATAATGTACAATACCGAAAAGTATTAGAATTCATAGAACTTTTTTGCTTCGAGTGAAAATTCTCGATTATTTCAATCAAATCTCACTATAAACTCGAAATTACAATGTAAAATGTCTATTGGTATCTGTGTTGAGTTTTTTTTTTTTTGCCTACCTAGACTCGAAATTTTCAAATTTTTCTATAAAATCTTTTTATAAGTTTAAAGTTGAAAATGTGTTCTATTCGCTTATATGTTGTAGAAAAAATGATTATGTTATTCGGCTCCGGGTGAATAAGATAATATATATATTATATAAGAACATCTCACTAAACTCGTGTAATATGAAATTCGAGGGACATAGTCTCTGTTGCCAGAACCACGTAAAAAAAAATGGATTTTCGCCGTATTCACGTTTGTATGATTACGCGTGTATTTTCATATTTCGGCTAGTATTCATTATAAACACGGGATTATTCTTGATAAATTCATCGATTTGAATTTCGTTTGAGCTCGGTATAATTAGTTTTAAAAATAATATAATTATACAATGCTCGTCTTTGCCTGGCATTGAGATCCGAGAATAGGGTTCTCGGTTAAATTATTTTACGTTCGTTACGGCCAACCCGAAAAGTAGACGGAAATTCGATTGATCTCTTCTTTAGGTTAATTATTCCGCCCAAAATTCGATTGTCTGACAAATAATACGATATTACCTATGCTTTTGATAATAATATATAGATAGGTAGGTGGGTAGGTCTCTACTCTCTACTCTTGGTACAAAGGCAAAATGGTATATAGGTATAAGAGACTCCCTCTATCGATGGCGGTTCGTGGCTGGTATTGTAATTATAGGTACCTAGGTACTCTAAAATCCTACTATATATATATACATACATATATAATATACATAAATCGCGTATATTACATTTAGTGTTAAGTGAGCTGCACGCTTATTACGGCGACTTCGTTTATTTCGAGTGTTGTACGGTAACGCCACATAATGCCAACGACCGAATTTAATAATAATGCACGTACCTACTCCTACTGCTGCTCGTACTCGAATTGCTGTTATAAAATCTATAATTTCGGCTACACCCACTGTTTTGTCGTATATTTCGGTCTTATTGAAATTGGGAAATCGTCGAGAGACCGCCGGTGTATTCTTGTAATTACACCGTTTAACTACGGTACGCGATTTACAGATTATACATTTAATCGTCCTAATAATAAATAATTATAGTTGGTGATTTACCGCGACGAAATAACGGCGACGCCTATTGTTTTGTCGCGTTATCCTAATTTACGAACAATAATTGTTTAACGAGACAATAATCGCAAAAATTATTGATTCCTTTTTGTGATTGGATAAAACTCGCGCAATGCCGTGACGCAGTAATTAAACGTTTTGTACCACGCGTATTGCGCTAAGAAAAAAAAAAAAATT
Source organism: Tuberolachnus salignus (assembly GCA_956483605.1). Taxonomy (NCBI): domain Eukaryota; kingdom Metazoa; phylum Arthropoda; class Insecta; order Hemiptera; family Aphididae; genus Tuberolachnus; species Tuberolachnus salignus. The sequence continues at coordinate 24,573,010 of OY101435.1, forward strand.
ATATACCTATCCAGTGCTCGCGCAGTTAGTTGTATTGTATAAACGGAGTACGCTGTACAGTCTTGAATAGACTATAAAATAAATAATTACCCTGTAAATTATCGTAATTTTCAAAATAACGTCAAGTATGTGACCGACGATATGTACACCAGAAATAATATCATTTTAATGTTCAACGATTACACTTTACAGTTTACGCCCCTATTCTAAACATACGCCTGTAAAATGTAAAAATGTCTACGTTTATTCGTACACGAATAACAACTGAAACCCGGTAAATTATATCGAGTACGTTTACTAGATTCTAAGGTGAAAACATAATTTGAATAATGTATGCCATTAAAACGTATACCTATAAACATAATTTCTTTTAAGCGTGCCGAATTTTCGCCTAAAGTTATTCGACTACAAGAAGGCTATATGTAAAGTTTGTATTGTTAAAATTATTAATTTGATAGTTTTACGACGGATTATTACGAGTAACGGATAAACATAAACTTTGACGTTCTCACTGAACACTTTATATTACCCCTTTCCAGACGTGTTACTATATTCAAAACATTATGGCGATGGTTTTTGTTTAGCTATTTATGGCCAATTGAAATCCCCGACGTTTTATTGGTTGTATATATACGGATTAAATTTGTTCGGCTACTCGAATACGCTGGAAAATTTAATACAAAGTTCAACACTAATCGTCCTTTTGGGCCACAATATCAAAATCTGAACACACGTATATATATATATATAATTTTATAAGCGTTTAAAGTGAACATTTCGACGGAAATCGTAGAAATCCCGGCTGAAATTCGAAACTTGATTAACTTGAACTTCGCTCAGGATAGTTTTACCTTAGCGACGTTTATCGTTGTGTACAGACACTAATTAAACTCCTCTCCATATTCAAACTTATCAGTGGTCTACTTAGCAACGCTATCATGTACGCAGTGGCATAATTACGGGGGATCCGTGACGGTGCGCTTACACTCCCTAGCATAATATAGTAGGTGCAAAATTACGCTTTTTCACCCGTTGAAACTAAACTCCTGTCCTATGAATATATATGAGTGGCCATCATTATGATACGACTTAACTTTTTGATTATTGGACCTATGAAAGGGGTCTTTACTCCAAAGTCCTTGACTAAAAATAATTCGGAAGGAGGAGTGTCTAACATTTTTTTTTTTTTTTTTTAATAAAGATACTGGACTCTTGTCGAGCAATAGTCAATAATAATCATATTAACTACCAACATTTGAAGTCTACTTTTAAAAAAAATTCAGGGAGCGGTCCGGATTCCTGGACCCACCCTTCCCAGTTACGGCCTTGTTTGCACCTGCTGAAGTTTAATGGAATTACAACAATGCATTTACAAGAAGCAAAGAGACGATGTACAAAACACACTGGATTTTTTTTTTTTTTTTTTTGGTGGGTGGAGGGGATTTCGAGACTTCTGAGTTTATACGGAACCGGTAAAAATTATATCACAGTTTATTGTTATTTGAAAGTGGTAATTAAATCACTTTTCGCGTTTCGAACGTTGCTCGTATACTCACGTGTGTTATGATCCAGAACTACCAACCACGAGCACATAAAATTAATCCCGAAAAGTTTATAAACTTATTCGTTATTTTGATAATGAATCCTCGTTTCGGATGTAAAATATGTACGAATATTAATTGGCGCTTTAAAGCGAAACTGCGAGAAACAAAAATACGTTTACAGCGCTAACATAAATACATTAAATTTATATTGTACGGTTAGCTAAAAGTTGTATAATTTAATTTTATTATATTATAATTGGAAACGTGTTACGTGAAATTAATTTTAAGACCATATTTCACGAACAATGTAAAAGGCTTGCTATCGTGGAACGCGAAATCGTAAGTATTTTCCTTGTAGTGAAATTGAAAAAAAACAACAAAACTATCTAATTTAAGGATCTTAAAAGCGGCTTCACATTGTCTATAGATAAATTTCACAAACCCAGTGTACGTAAAATAAAATAAAAAAAATAAAATAAAAAAACAATCTCTGCGAAATGGCCGCGATACACATCGCGAATATTCAATAACCAATAATTTATTGTTTAAAAGTTTATTCGCGTTTTAGATTGTTGCGAATAAAAATACACATAGACGGGAATACTCAACCGCCCTGCGCAATTGTTGTTGCTCAGGCGGTTAAGTATTGTGGGTAAGTATTGCGCAACTACTGCGTTTATATACATAAAAAAACAAAATAGAAAAACTTATTTAAAAATATTTCGGTTCGCCATAGGATTAATACATCGGCAGACTCAAATATAATTCAAAAAACTATAATGGGTATATCGTAATACAAAAAAAAAAAAAAAATAAAAAAAAATCCCAAAAGTCCGTAAGAACTTTTCAATTATTTTCAAGTGCCTACGACGTATTGTTGAATACTGTTATTGCCATCGTCTACGGTAAACGCCAAATTGTCGTTTATGTGTTATTATAAATTATTATCGAACGCGATTGTATATTCCTTATCGGAAATTTAAATTTCAAAAACCCGTACCTTATTTATTATTACCGGTATACGAATAACGTTTCAGGATTATAATTTTTTTTTTTTTATTACAGCCACGTCTAACGAGTTGCATACGATAAAGGGAAACGCACGTTTGCGCAATAAACGACATTATGCGTTGTCTAATAAGAAGACGTCACCGTACGCCCGGTAACGAAAACGTTATGAACATAAAAATACTAAAAATATTCAAATTCACCGACAAATATAAACTATGTGTTATTGCCACCTATTTCCGTACCGCGATTCATGTATATTATTTATTATCATATCCTCAATATAATATACACGGTTATTCAAAATGATTAATCCAATTTCGAATATCTATGAAATGGTTAATTACGAATTTTATCTTATCATATTATATACCAAAAAATATTGGGTACTCCCAAGTTTTAGAATGCCATTAATTCATGATTTTCAAATGATCGCTAATGGCGGTAAGTTTTTTTCCGCAAATATGTCGACCGGCCCAGCCACAAAGCGTTTTGTGTATTCGTAGTGTGAATCGGTAATAACCGTGTCGTAACGATTTTCGTCGTCGTTACCGGATCGGTGCACCGATTGCTCGGACGCATGCGTACAATCAGTTTGAAGAATTGGAGTGAAAAAAGTTGCAAATAAAAAAGTACTGGCTGGACTCGGGTATCCGATGATAATGTGAAAAGAATTATAGAGAGTTTTCAGTCCATGTGAGGCAACCCACCGCGCAAGTCGATAACTGTAAATCCCATAAACGACTGTTCGCCGTGTTTTGATACGGCGTTTAACAATGCAGGCTTTAAAACCCACTGATAAATTGAAAAGTATTTCATTTAGCATTTGTATGCAGGAGGCTATGCAGGATGTAAATTTCGCACTCGTTTATTTTTCAGCGACGAAACAGCCTTCCACTCGAGTGGTAAGGTGAACCGTCGTAACATTTGTATATGGGGTACGAACAACCCTCATGGTATAACCGAACACGAGCGTGACTCACCTAAAGTTAATATGTTCTATGCCGTATCTGAGACACAGATTATGGCCCCCTTTTTTACTTTTTTTTTTTTTTTTCATTAAAAACACATTGAATGGTAAATCTTATTTAGAAATGCTTCAAACATGGGCCTTTGCACGAATAAAAAATAATTCTGATTACTGCAATTAATTACTCTTTACATATTTTTCTTTTATTTAATATATAATATATGGTTCTAAACCTAAAAAAAAAAAAAAAAAAATGTGAACATTTTATGTTCATTATTTATTTTATTAATTCAAATGAATCATTTTCAATAACCATGTATTACAACTATTTTTCATCAAACCGTTAGATTAAATCATTGGCGTAACTATTGCAGGGCCAAGCAGGACAGTGGCTCGGGGGTTTTCGAGTGTATGATAAAACTATTACCAAAAAATATTTGAAAATATCGATGTAAGCGTATCGAAATAATGAATGTACCAAATAATACGTGTTATACCCAGTCATGATCAGGTGCGGATATAAGGGGAGAGTAGAGGAGCGATGAACCCCCTTGCAAATGTTCAAAAAAAAAAAAATAAAATGTAATTATTGTACAATTATCAAAATTAAAATACATGGTTTAGGCCAGTGTTTCCCAACCGGTGGTCCGTGGGCCAGTCATAGGTGGTCGGGCGGTGCCATAGATTTTTTCTTCGATTTCTATTATAAATTAATTATTATTTTTTTTTAAATAGCGAAAAAAATTACGACTTATCGAGGAACCGTATAATATTATACGGTTATCATATCGTTGTTGCTGCTGTAGACTGATAAGCATTTTCCACATTTATAAGTGTCTAGGTATCAGAGTAATAAATTGAAGTGTAATTATATATTAGTGGAGTATAGTAATAAAATGTAAAGTAAAATAATAAAAGTGAACATTTTTCGATAAATTTTGTGTATTCTGGTTAATGAGCGAAAAAAAAAAAAAAGGTATTCCTAGTTTTCGTAAAATTGAGGTGGTCCGCGACTTATAAAATATTGTCGAAGTGGTCCGTGGTGGTAAAAAGGTTGGGAAACACTGGTTTAGGCTGTTGTTTTTAATTTGTTTTTACATTATATAGGTAATATATATATATATATATATATATGTATCATTGTTTTGCGTATAATTATATTTAATAATTTGATAATTTCAAATATAAATATTATTATTAATTCAATAAATACTATAATATTAATTATAAATATAATTCTAATATTACGAGATTCGTAATGGCCGGCATTTATACTTCCGTATATTTTCATTTCACTTTTACTACCGGCGATGGCGGTAGATAAGGAGCTAAATCCCCCCCCTCACTGTCCGTAGGTATATATATATTTTTTAAATTTCAACTGTAACAAACTAGTAAGCAAGGGCGTGTTATCATAAAAAAAAAATACACTATATTCGTTAATAGACAATTTATTATACCGCCGGCCATCACTGTCCACTAATAACCTTACTATACGTCGCTATATTATGTCGATGACATTATTATTTTTATTTAACTGCGGGCGATACACGTTACAAACACGGGTTTTGTAATTATTACCGAAAATATTAAATCTTTGGCGGCGGTTTCGGTGCGCATACGTGGGCCGTCACAAAACCATAAGATATCTTGTGATTACGTCTGAACTTACCGAACAAATGTTATCGACAATTAGCGCATCGTTATGTCCACGGATGTTGTAGTTTAAAAGCTATACTGAAATTAATAAGCTTTTTTTTTTTATGTATTTTTGTTTTTAACCCCGTAACTGGTCCAGTGCGGTGTCACAAACCGAGAAGAATTGGCCGAAGATGAGATGCTACAACAATTTTTAGAACACCCGCCCAAACGCCGGCTATTATCAGAACGGATATATTCAAACAATTATATTTTACTGTAAATTATTTTTATAATGCCCTAAATATTAAGGTATTATTTTTTTTTTTTTTTAGTGTATATTTATGTTCATATTATTAGTCAGAACTAATCAATAACGCACCTACTGACCTTTTTTTGTTTTTCAAACGTATGACAATAGATTAATTATTTAATTTCATGTACCCCCACCCCCCTCCCACATTGAAAAATCCCGCGTACGCCACTGACTAGTGCTATTATAAAACGGAAGAAAATTCGACATTGTTAACATCTTTACAAATGATACGTAATAATATTATGTATTTCGTATAAATTTCGTCCTCTCCCATAATAACTACTCTGGTACCACGGCTGGTTACGATCAGTGTAAAAGTGGAATAATAATACCCATAAAATGCTACGAGAACGGTGTTCGTAATAATCATTGTCGCACTACGGCCATCGCTGTCCACGGTTGAAGATAACAGAAATAATTATTACCGTGTATATATTGTACTGTATTGTCGAGCCAAATATTATCGAACATGGTGTGGTTAGATTATGTTAGGTTAGCATACCTAACATGGTGTCTGCTAAAAATTTAAAAAAAAAATACAAAAATACAAAAATTTCACTTTAAATTTTGAAGAAACTTGTAATATTTCTTGAAATAAATATCCTCCCTTTGATATTCATATACACACGAAAATTTATAACGAGTAACGAATTTTAGACCACCCACGTTTATAATTAATTTTTTCGGAAAAAAAAAAAAAAAATGTGCTTCCCATAGTTTCTTTGATCCATTAAAATGTGTATAGTTTTTGTTTAAAATTTGAAGAATTCGTCAAAATACGCAAAAACACCTAACCTAACAGCTTTTACTGCAAAATCTATGAAGTATGCAAAATATGCACATTGAAATTTCAGATTTGATATCTTGGTAACCAGAAATTAATTTATTTCACACACTGTTATATTTTACATAAAGAACAAAATTGTGCAAATGCTACAAGTCCCGATTATCATTGATTGAAAATTAGGGTGCTTTAAAATTGGATATAAGTGAAGTGATAGATAAATTTGCTAAGATTAAATCACGTAAAAAATTGTAAATTGTATTAGATACATACGTATTAATAAATTACGATTAATCTAATAATTTAAATTATGTAATAAATGCAATAAATAATAATAATAATAATAATTATAGTTTGATAATTGCATAAAATTGTATAGCAGATAATATGTGTATTATCGCGTAATAAACTGGAATTTCCTTTTTACTTTATATATTTTTTTTTTTGTATATATATATATATATATATATATATGTTTGTATGTACCTCGTATATCCTTATTACTTTCATTTTGGTTTCACGTTAGTACTCACATTCGAAAGAACAATATTACGCGTATATTTTCAGTTGTAATAATGTTAAAATACAATTTTAACACATACTGTCCCGGGGCCCTTTTCTATTTAGCTAAGCCACCGGATCAAATATGATACACATCATGTGTTAGTATATGACTATATTATGTACACGCGCAAATACGAAATAAATAGAAATATTCTGTTTTGCACACATGTGTAAATAATTATATTTCTATACGCCAATGACTTGAAACAATAATCACTTTGAAAGACTGCACGGACAATTTTAATACAATTGTTATAATATTTAATAACAACATACACGAGTTGTTTGTCGACAACGCCGCAGTTGTTAAGTCCCTTTTAACGATCGCACAATAAATTCCGAGCCCATGAAATATCCCATTGTAACGCAAACAATGAGACGGCAAACCCACAGCGGCATTGGTACAATAATTGAAATCACCGAGTCGTACTTATTTTAATGAAACAACTGAACGAACGGCATTTTTTTTCCTTTTTTCCTTTTCATTTTCATTTTCATTTTTATTCACGGCCGTTAATAGTGCCTTTAATAGAATTATCAATTATTATCATTTAATTTGCCCGATTGGTCGGATTCGGTTAGTTTTAAACAATGTTCCGGCGGTAACGTGTTCGATTTATTATTATTTTGTTTATTCTAATCGCCCGTTGAAATTCTATCTAAAATATCTAACGAACAACCGTGCAAATCGTGTTGATCTCGTATATGCGTAAATACAAACATAAAACAAAAAAAAAAAAGAGTCGTCACGGGCATACGACTACTGTTACGGACGGATAGTCGGGTCATGATGTAAGGCACGTTTATTTATTATTTAAAAATCCCCAGCAATAGTATATTACGGCATTTGAAAACTTCCAAAGCCGCGTGTGTACGGTTAACGATATTACGATTTTAACGGGCGTACTCGGATCGCCGCACGCTGTTTTCTCGATTTTTCAGGGTATTTTTTCTACTGTACGTTATAACGAATACATACAGTACTACCTCCCCCCCACTCATTCGTGTACGACAACCACCGTCTATATAAACTTACTGCAAAATAACTTTTTTTTTTTTTACTAAACTAAGTATTTTCAATGAGATAAAAACTATTAGAAATGGTATACGGTACGGTATCGAAGAAAACGCGGAGAAATGCCGGAAAAATGTACATAATATTTTATAACTTTAATAATGAAATTATTCATAGGCGGGGGGCAATAGTTCGAAACTGGACTAGCGGAGTGTAATAGTGAAATCGACCGAATGTGATATTATTTTCGACCAAAAGTCAGAGACGGCAAACCGGTGGGTTTCAGCCAATATTAAAATATCAAACTCTATATTGTTACTAGTTATAGGTAATAGGTACTATAATATTTTTTTTGTAATAATTATTTTAATCCGGCCATAGAAATATGTGTAAAGCCGTAAGGGGAAAAATTTGACGGAAGAGAGATAATAATATCGAATATGTTTATACGGTACCGACTGCAGTAAGTGGCGTTTAGGTGAGGTGGCCTAAAACCAGAATGAAAATTAACGAAATAAAACTATGTACTTATTTATAAATTAAATAATTTTGTATTAGTTTTTTTTTCTTCATATTTTTCAAACAATTGCTGAAATATTTAATCCGCGTACTACTACACCGCGTCGCAGTAACATTTTATCGCTTTTTATATCCGGGACGTTTTATGGGTGTGGTTAGTTCGTGTGCGCGTTTATCGTTTACTTGACAACGATTCATATGAGATTAATATACGATAAATATGACAACCAGAAATATTATTCGAGTGGTGCTGAAAAACGAAAAAGATAACTTCAAGAAGAAGAAATACAATTTTCACCACACAAATTTAGTAATTGCTTTCAAAAAAAAAAAAAAAGTAATAAACGAAGATATCGAAGTCGAAGTTTTAGTAAATGTATCTAATCATAGTAAATGGCCGAAATCAAGATAATAGTAATTCTAATAATGATATTTTGGAAATCATCAAATTTGCTTAGCTTCCGACGGATGATATTGATAATTTTAAAACATATTATATTTAAATACCTGTGTTTCGATTAATTGACTTACATACTAATTAAACATAACATTTTCAACTTAATACGACCAATAATTAACAATTGTTCATTATAATAATTTCAATGGGCCACAATAGGCCACTAAAATTCTAGTTACGCCAATGAACGCAGTTAAACGTAGATAATGCATTTCTATTGTTGCGTGTGATCAATATCACCGAACCCTATACACATAAAAATATTTTGATAGTGAGTTTGTAGGTGGTTTTAGTTAATAGCGTAGTAGTGGCCACTATTCTTTGTTTTCTCAGAGCCAGTTTATCTGTATATAGGAATATTATTTTAATAAATTGTTTTTTTTTTTTTTTAAATGTATTATATAATCAATGAATTATTCGAATGTCATTATAAAACATTATAAATTAATTAATTTAATATCCAACACACGGACACTTATAAATATCAATTAATTTTGTAAATTGTAGTGACAATTAATTTATTGATCATATAATAAAATCCGTACAGTAAATATTCACGGTGTTCAGGACAGAGTTTTCTCAGTGTACAATTACACGAACAATATAAATGCGATTATAAACGGTTTTCTATAATGTTTATGAGCGGTACGACATTGCCTAACGTGACTGACAATCACCGAAAAGTTCCGTTTTCGAGCTTTGCGTACGGAAATCCCGTCCAAAAAATTAATTGTATAGCAAAAAAAAAAAAAAAAAAAATTTGTCATTACCGTCATCATTATTAATAGTCGCGGTATTACATAATTATAAAAAATTTTCATACCTGAATCGTCCGGTTTCGGTGCAAGGAACCCTTGGCGGCGGCCTCGTCGTTTTCCATAAAACAACGTCGCAATAAGTATATAAAAACAGGTGGGCGGTAACGTGTCGGCTATGTCCGGTGAATAGTGTGTGTGTGTGTGTGTGTGAGTGCGTATGTGTGCGTATGTGCGTGTGCGTGTGCGTGTGTGCGTGCGTGTGTGTGCGGGGGGAGGGGGGGGTTACTACTGGGGCTTTTTTAATTTAAGAACGGAACAACCAAAAAAAGAAAAAAAAAATGCCGACCAGCGTGGAATAAAATAACACACGCATTAAAAATATGAACGGCAGGGGCTGTGGACGCCTAGAACGTCTGTTGACGGGCCACTGTAAATAGTAAAAAATATACTTATTGCGATCGGTGTGTACGTATACAATACGTTGGTATTGTTCATCGGAGTCCGTGCGTTCCGCCATCTTTGTTGTAACGTCGCCGGGGTACTACTTGCCGCGACGACGGTGTTCTTGCAAAAACGACGACACTATAGATCCGGGGGGCGGCGAGTGGCCTGGTGGCTTCGCCTTGTAATCGACGCGGCCGGCCGCCCAGCAACGGGAGAAAACCGTAGCGAAACCGGCGCGCGATAGCAAAATCACTGCACGCTAAATATATAACACGCGTTCCATGCGCATATAAATATATATATAAATTATTTATGTATATATATATATTAATATGTAATATATAAAAAAATTTAAATTTAATTTTAATTTTGTTTTTTTTTAAATTTATATAAATGTTTATATATTATATATTATATATTAATATATATTATATAATATAATATATATATATATATATATATATTATATATTATATATTATATTATATTATATATTATATATTATATATTTATATATTATATATATTTCTATATATTTATATATATTTAAATAAAATATATTCTTACACGCGCATACGCGCCGAAACGCATTTATATTCTCGACCGTCTCCGGCGAAAACTGAAGAGACGTGTGGCGTAATGCGTTCGCAGGATGACCGATGGCCGACGTTTTCCCGTATTATTATATCCGTTACATTCGAGTAGTCTAAATGCAAAATACTCTTTTAGCATTCCGCACACAAGCCGCCCGAATATACACCACATATATGTATATGTATATTTTTTTTTTTTTTTTTTTTTTTTTATATAGACCCCCTCGCACGTATACCGCCGTAATAATATCGAATTCATAGTGTATTTGTATTATTCGAAATCAATTATTTCCAAATCCGATCCGGGTCCGCCGGCACCGCTCACCGGATTGTAATCGGTCGATATTTCAAACGTTCGAGCGGGTTTTATTTATATATAGTTCCTTGTCGCTCGCACTGGCGCCGAAACCGAACAATTCAGATATGAATACTTCTATGATTACGAAACACGCAGCTCCTAGTGAAATAACGACGATAATGACAAATATTTTTTTTTTTTTTTTTAATTCAACGTTTATAAAACGACCCCGATTTGGACAGGAATTAATATCGGTTGTAATGCCATTTTTAAAACCCCCAGAAATATTATAGACAAATGACAGTGTTGTGCAGCGTTAGTAAAATGTGAAAATTACGGGCGACACTCGCCGAGAATAATTATAATTTAAAAAAAATAAAATACAAAAGCCGCCCAAAAATATACCACACATATATATATATATATAAATATTTTTTTTTTTTTTTTATAGACCCATTCGCACGTATATTGCCGTAATAATATCGAATTCATTGTATATTTGTATTATTAGCAATAAATTATATCCAAATACAATCCGGGTCTGGACCGCTCAGCAGATTGTAATCGGTCGATATTTGAACGTTTGAGAGTGTTTTTTTTTTATAGTCCCTTGTCGCTCGCACTAGCACCAAAACCGAACAATTCACATATGAAAACTTCTATGATTATAAATCACCGCTACTAGGATAATAATGGCAAAAATGACAATTTTTTTTTTTTTTTTTTTTTTTTTTTTTTAAATTCAACTTCTATAAAACAACCCGGTCAATATAACGATCAACGGCCCCCATTTGGACAGGGGTTAATATCGGTTGTAATGCTATTTCGAAAACCCCCAGAATTATTATCGACCAAGGAGAGTGTTGTGGAGCGTTAGTAAAATGTGAAACTTTCGGGCGGCACTCGCCGAGTATAATTATAATTTAAATAAAACAAAATACACAAGCCGCCCGAATATACACCACATATATGTATATGTATATATATATATATTTTTTTTTTTTTTTTTTTTTTTTTTTTATATAGACCCCCTCGCACGTATACCGCCGTAATAATATCGAATTCATTGTATATTTGTATTATTAGCAATAAATTATATCCAAATCCAATTCGGGTCCGGACCGTTCACCGGATTGTAATCGGTCGATATTTGAACGTTTGAGAGTGTTTTTTTTATATATAGTCTCTTGTCGCTCGCACTGGCGCTAAAACCGAAAAATTCAGATATAAAAACTTCTATGATTATGAAACACCGCTACTAGTATAATAACTTCGATAATGACAAATATTTTATTTTTTTTTTTTTTAATTCAACGTTTATAAAACGACCCCGATTTGGACAGGAATTAATATCGGTTGTAATGCCATTTTTAAAGCCCCTAGAAATATTATAGACAAATGACACTGTTGTGCAGCGTTAGTAAAATGTGAAACTTTCGGGCGTCACTCGCCGAGAATAGTTATAATTTAAATAAAACAAAATACACAAGCCGCCCAAAAATATACCACACATATATATATATATATATATATATAAATTTTTTTTTTTATAGACCCGCTCGCACGTATACTGCCGTAATGATATCGAATTCATTGTATATTTGTATTATTAGCAATAAATAATTTCCAAATCCAATCCGGGTCTGGACCGCTCAGCAGATTGTAATCGGTCTATATTTGAACGTTATATATAGTCCCTTGTCGCTCGCACTGGCACCAAAACCGAACAATTCAGATATGAAAACTTCTATGATTATGAATCACTGCTACTAGGATAATGACAAATTTTTTTTTTTTTTTTTTAAATTCTACTTTTATAAAACGACCCGATCAATATAACGATCAACGGCCCCTATTTAGGCATAGGTTAATATCGGTTGTAATGTCATTTCGAAAACCCCCAGAAATATTATCGACCAAAGACAGTGTTGTGGAGCGTTAGTATAATGTGAAACTTTCGGGCGGGATTCGCCGAGCATAATTATCATTTAAATAAAACAAAATACACAAGCCACCCGAATATATACCACATAAATATATATATATATTTTTTTAATTTTTTTTATAGGCCCCCTCGGACGTATACCGCCGTAATGATATCGAATTCATTGTATATTTGTATTATTTGAAATAAATTATTTCCAAATCCAATCCGGTTCCGGACCACTCACCGGATTGTAATCGGTCGATATTTGAACGTTTGAGAGTGTTTTTTTTATATATAGTTTCTTGTCGCTCGTACTGGCGCTGAAACCGAAAAATTCAGATATGAAAATTTCTATGATTATGAAACACCGCTACTAGTGAAATGACGACAATAATGACAAATATTTTTTTTTTTTTTTTTTTTTTAATTCTTCTTCTATATAACGACCCGGTTAATAAATCGATCAACGCCCCGATTTGGGCTGGGGTTAATATCGGTTGTAATGCCTTTTCGAAAACCCCCAGAAATATTATCAACCAAGGACAGTGTTGTGGAGCGTTAGTAAAATGTGAAACTTTCGGGCGGCACTCGCCGTGAATAGTTATAATTTAAATAAAACAGAATACACAAGCCGCCCGAATATATAAAACATATTTATATATATACATATATATATATATTTTTTTTTTTTTATAGACCCGCTTACCCGTATACCGCCGTAATAGTATCGGATTCATAGTATATTTGTATTATTTGAAATAAATTATTTCCAAATCTAATCCGGGTCCGGATTGCTCACCGATTGTAGTCGGTCGATATTTGAAACGTTTGAGAGTGTTTTATCATATATAGGTTAATATAGAGTTTTTTGTCGCTCGCACTGGCGCCGAAACTGAACATTTCGGGTATGAAAACTTTTATAATTATGAAACATCGCTAACTAGGATAATAACGACGATAATGACAATATTTTTTTTTTTTTTTTTTTTAATTCAACGTTTATAAAACTACCCGGTTAATATAACGATCAACGGCCCCGATTTGGGCAGGAGTTATTATCGGTTGTAATGCCATTTCGAAAACCCTCAGAAATATTATCGACCAAGGACAGTGTTGTGCAGCATTAACAAATCGTGAACCTTTCGGGCGGGACTCGCCGAGAATAGTAATAATTTAAATAAAATAACATAAAATACTTAATACATATTTTTGTAATACATTGTTTTGAAATGTATTTTAAAATGTTTAAAACCGCCGTTGAAAGTCGTGGAAATCGTTCGGCGAATAGAATAATCAATAATTTACTTATCCACGTGTGCATAATGGACAAACGGTATTTGAAATATTATTCGATATTTTTTTTTTTTTTATCGATTGAAATGCCGACTTAAAACACGGCTTAAAGTTAAACTGAGTCAATTGCCTGAGTCCAGCCCTGCCCCCTCCAGAATTACTTCTTCGGTTTGAGTGAATAATTATATATAATAATAATGTTTAGCTCGAAGAGTCTTTTCATCGACAATATAAAAACATAGGTTTTACTAAAACAATCCACCGTTCGTATTGAAATATTCGTTTGCGAAATTGATAACAATACAGACAAATAACAATATTACACAATAATAACCATTTTGAAGTATTCCAGTTAATAATTTCGTGCCCTCAAACCGATTATCAAGCGCGCCCTTTTAGAAGTACGTATAGCTTTGATTGGTTCGGCGGTGCGGGAATCCTGCAGCAGCAACCCTTCAAAAGAATCCGCACCCGTTTACGATTAATTAAACAACTACTGTGTTATTCACTTGTTGGATTTAATTTAATTTAAACCTACATTTACGTCTAAAACATTACAACATATAAAGTACTTTGAACTTTTGAAAATAATTTAATAATATCCGAACCACGCAATAATCGCGGAATTGAGTCAGAGGCAGAATTGAAATAATTGCATTAAATAATCATATAGTTATGTAGGTATATTTCTACATACTCGTCGTTAAAACTGAGTTCAAAATAGATTGGAAAAAAAATTTAAAAAAATACTCTGCACGGCGTACACCTGGAATCCATAACATGTATTAATACGCATACAAGAAGTCGTAAACGTACTTATTGGCAACTGTTGTGTATTTGACTGATAATATGCCATTTTTTCCTGATGTGTATTATTTATGGAACTTTAAATAGATATTATACAAGCCCAGTATTTAAAAGTTAGGTATATTATTTCTCTCTCTCCCTCTCTCTCTCTCTCTCTTTCTCTCACCCTCTCTCTCACTCACTCTCTCCCTTACTCTCTCTCTTTCTCTCACCCTCTCTCTCAATCACTTTCTCCCTCACTCTCTCTCTCTCTCTTTCTCTCACCCTCTCTCTCACTCACCCTCTCCCTCTGGTAAAAACGAATCGCACCTTTGATCTACCGTTTTTTTATATTTCTTCATTTCAACACTGCCCTCTACGATCGATTCCAGTATCCCAGTGTGTAACTATATATATATATATGGTCAATTCGTTCGTTTTTCGACTTCGTATCAAACGTTATCAAACTATATAGTGTTCTTATTTCCGGCACGCTTTATTTTGCACCTGTTCATTCGTTATTCTCACGGCCCGGATTATTCTTAACGTTCTTCTGTGCTACGAATTACCACACTTCAAATGACCCTCAGATCTATTGTTCTTATTCCGTATTCTTAGAGTAATATTATCACCGAGCCCCGAGCATATCCGCGACCGGCCTTTGACCTATACAAATGTACACGTTCGACTTTAAAAAATCAATTTAAAAAAAAAAAAGAAGAAAATTGTTTTTATTTCAAATTTTAATATTAATCTACCTATATATTTATCAATCTCTCTGTCTATATAAATTAAATTAAATTTCGCTTTTTTTTTTTTGGCATGCGTCATCTTGTAAACTACAAGTCCGATTTACTTAAAATTTAACATAAATATTTAGACGGGTCTGACGAAGATCAATTATCATCATCAGAATCGCCCTGGATGCGTTCCTGGATCACCAGGCGTCTATCATATCTGGTTAAAACCAGATAGTGTACGTAATCTCGAACGTAAACCTTTAATACACGTGCGCGCGCGACGGATAATTTATAATTAGTGTTACAGAAAACGAAAACGTTTCCGTTAAGAGTTTCCCACATAATATCGGGCAACAATGTGCATATATTATTATAATGTACAATATGCAAGGTTACCTAGCCTAGTGAAGTTATTAATTCGCCAAAGACCGCGCGCGCCGCGAGATTTATCGAACGCAATTACCGAAATTAAATGTACCCCGGCGCAACTTGATAGATTATTCACTTTAGAGGGATGCGAATATAATATATACGATTCCGTAGATTTAGAGCGATCGCGTAGAGCAAAGTCAACCGTGCAATGATATTTGCTCTTTACACGTTGTGTTGTTGTTGCCGTTGTGTGTATAGGTATATTAAACGATTCTGTGAAAATTTAATCAACAAATACTATCGGCGTATCCGATTTGACCTATTTCCCGTTGTACGTCCCGCCGGCCGAGCCGCACCACTCGCCTTACACCTGTAAAGCGAGTAAAAAAAAAAATATCTGGAAAAACTTTAGGCGGCTTGCCCAGCGGCGTATTTCGGACGTTTTTTTTACGGGATGAGGCTGGCGGCTAGGGCGTATGTCCGTAATTTCAAGAACCCTACGAACCCTTATTTTAGAACTATTTACTGATAAAAAAAAAAAAAGACATTGAACTAACTTTTTTTTTTCAAATTGTCACTATGTCGACACAAGACAAGAGACATTTTACATTTGAAACTCCGGTATACGGTTTATTAGATAAGGTTATTACTTTATACTGAATACTAACATTTATTTTATAAATTACCTTCTTATATTGTTGACATTAATCAATTTATTAGTCAATTTGTATGACAAAATCTAAACGCCTTTCTTCAAACGTAGCTGGTCCATCACTTCGTCGATATCAACTACGATTTCTCTGTAGATATCTATAGCATGGCTCAACTCTCCCTATAATAAAGAGAAAAACGACTTTTAAAACGGCTCATAGTTATAAAATAAAAAATTAATCAACGTTGATTTACTTGTGGCATTGTGGTTCGCAATTGTTTCTTTATTTTGTTCAAGTTAGAAAACGACGTCTCACTAGACCCAGTTGATACTGGTAAAGTTGCAAATAATCGTAGAAATACATTAAATACATTCGGATAAACACTCGTCTGTTGCATAAAACTATTGCATCCATTGCAATTTTTGGTGTATTTGGTGATTTAATATTTTTTAAACGTATTTGCCATAACTTAAAATCGGCCAATAACAGTAATTCTAAACATTCATTTAAGCAGACCGTGCACTTTTGTGCAAGACGAAAGAAGCGCGCTTCATTTTCGTCTATTTAAATTAATGATTCTAAGTCCAGTAGCATTATTCTGTGATTAACCAACATTGATTTTAGTTGATCGATAAATGTATTTGAATACGAAATAAAAATATCTCGAAACGAGCCGTCGGATCTAATAATATTAATTTCACTTTTGCGGTTTGGATATAAATATTATAATATACACGAGCAATGAAAATATGAATACACTGGGCCATTTTTATTTTATTTTTTTTTTTTTTATGTCGGGGTTGTCTAGACTTGAAGGACACCCCGACCCCCAAAAAAATACGTCACTGGTTAAGCATGTATATTTTAACGGGCAGTAAGACACAAATCGGGCAGTAGGACCCGAATCGGGTAGTAATCCACGAATTTGGAAAACTGTACGCGCATAACGTATTCGACGATTTTAAAGTCTGTATAAAATTTAATTCTGCGGTAATCTTTAACAATAACTTTATGACATTTATTATTCACAAAAAAAAATATGTATATACAAAATTCGCGTTGATCGTGTACCTTACCCGTACTGTATCGTTTAGTTTTAGAATTTTTAAAAATCGGGCAAGTTTTTATGCTACCCGTGACGTTTATTATCATTTAGACGAATTTTGGCTTTTGAACGGTTGGGGAAAATCGTTATAATAAACCGTACAAACAACACGTCAAAGGAACAACATCGTTAAATTTTCAAATAATAATATTTTAAACAACACAAATATTTACTAGGTCAAAGGGAGTTCAAAGCGATTGAATATTTCGTGCGTTTAGCTTGTAAGCTGGCGAAAAATAAAAATATTAAATTTTAGTAGTCAAATTTTAATATCGCAAAACAATTTGAACTCGTTTTGCCGTTTTGTGGAAAAAATTGTCCATTATTTGTCTTGTTAGCTATTAACGTATAGGTTATTTTTTTTTTTTTGGAAATTAAGTAAATTTATTCGGTACTATACCACAAAAACTACCTAAATGACCAAAATCTAATGAATTAAAATTATTAAAAAAAAAAAATTAAAATTGCATTCCTAGTAGTGTGTTTTATTTGTCTTTGCGTATTTTGGTATTATTTATAGTAGAACAAATATTTTTTAGTGTGTGTTTTCGGGCGATAAGAAAACTATGATCATAGCGAATACCCAAAATAGTCGCACTAATAATCATTTACGACTAACGAGAATAGAAATTGCCCAAATTTCGATCATTAAACAACAGCCTCCTTAGAGCCGCTTTAAATGTTTACTAATTTATTTGAAAAATTTGGGGCGGAAAAATAAACATTTTACGTCGTTTCATTTGTTTTTTAGGCCATTTTATAAAACTTGTGTGTAATTTTATAAATTTCGTTTTGTACAATTTCTTAGGTATTTTTAGGTCATTGAGTTCCGGCCCTAGTAATTAGAGTATAATATTTATACTTAAATTTGCGAAAAAATGAATTTGTTAACTGGACCGGTGATAGAGAACGCAATAAAAACCGATAGTGCGTTTGGTAAAGGCCGAGAACGAGGGTAGGAAGACGTAAAGAGAAGGAAAAAAAAAAGAAAAAAGAACGCCGCAAGTGGACCAAATTGGACGATTTCGACGACGTACAGAAGGATAGCTGAAGGATTATTTGTGACACGGGATGATCCCAGGGGCCGAATAAACTCGGTAAAAAATAATATATATACGGACGCACGACAGAACGTTTAATTGATTTACCGTACTTACTTATACCGTATTCGCTATATTTTATTATTCCGACGGAGAACGGACTCTTGGATGCCAATTTCCAGCGGTTCACATTTTTCTTGTTTCTAATTCGATTTGGGATAATATGATCACGGCGAC
The DNA here is from genome assembly GCA_956483605.1 of Tuberolachnus salignus. Taxonomy (NCBI): domain Eukaryota; kingdom Metazoa; phylum Arthropoda; class Insecta; order Hemiptera; family Aphididae; genus Tuberolachnus; species Tuberolachnus salignus. The sequence goes on from OY101435.1 coordinate 24,592,071, forward strand.
GGCCGTACGATATATGTATGCGCGCATTACGGTCTGAACGAATTACATACTCACATCGTCGGTTAGTAGCTGATGTAAGGTACAAATCGAATTCCGAGGGGAATATCGAATCACCGAAAAACCGCAGCGGTCGTAGCACATATATATATATATATATATATACAGGGCGACCGACTAACCGAAACTATTGCACGACACTAATTATTTCGGACAGTATTGACTTTTTTCGGATTTTCGTTTTTTATTCGACAATTTAAGAAACCGGGACCTTGCTCGAAAACGCGCTACGCCATATTTTTCGTCGCCCACATTTGTGATGACGACGAACCGCTATGGCGGGTGATCAGTATATTTTTTATTCGAACAAATCAAATTAGCCAAGCGTCTCCTTTATCGTTGGCCGTAATCCAAATTGGAATATAAACTCCCCTCGTGGGGAGGTGGGTGGCGGCGGTGATTACTCTTATACACTATAACCACCGCTGCACATATTACCGGCCACTCCAATGTAATATTTTGTCTATTTATTGTACAGGAATGACCGCATAATGTCAGTGAACGGTATTTGCGGCACCTTCGCCCCGCTAATAACACATCCGAAGAAATGGCAGACGGTATTGAGTGTAGAGAATACGCAAACGATGTGGAATCATTTGCCCGAGAATTCGAGAGCGGTGTGCTCACGAACTCTATAATAAGCATGTTTCCGGACTACACCGATACCTGTCGACAACCGTTGGGCCAACAGGATATAATAACGGAGTTCGTAGATGTATTGACGAACTTGAAAATCTCACTAGAATTGTACCCTCCTAACCACTTCTTTATTATCGCCGCACACGAAGACCGCGTGCACTTATCCCACATCTGCGCATATTCAAACCGGTGTTGTAGATGCCCTTGGGTCCGGAAGACCGTCCATATCCAACGGCCCCCAACGGCCCCCGCTTGGGCGAATTACTCACGCCTGGCTACTCGAGCCAGTCAACTACGTCCGAATATTGCGATATCTATCTTCGGGCACAAGACGCGTTGGTGGGTTCAGTGAAGCTAAAAGACTATTTGATCGATATCAATATCTATCGGTACGTCAGTGTAATCTTCCGTACGTCCGACACTCTTTTGGCGAATTCCATCGATGTCAAGTGCAAAATTGTGTCCAGACGGCATCGGATTTTCTGCTTTTTCGCAGTCGTCGGCGCTACTAACCCGTTCCCCCCTCGCTTTCTTTTCTTTGATCCACTTACGCCATAGACCGACTGCGGTTCCTCCGTCATCGGAGCAGAATTCTTCCGATTCTGAGTAGACGATCGACGGTCCGGAGACGAAGCTCGTCGTTCGTTTTCCACGTCGCTGATTACAATCATCGATTCCCGCCACTGTCGTCGCTGCTGCTGCCGCTTTCCAACATGACGCTTCGTTGTCGTCTTTTACAAAATTCATATTTTATTCCGCGTTTCAAATACGACTACAACGTAAGTCAGCCTTTGGTAGGTCTTACTATTGTTTTTGCATTCGAACACTGGTGGAACAAAACGGCACTGGCTTTCGGCAACCCAATCGGCCGTCTTATATACGTGGTCTATCGAATTTCTCCATCCATTCCGATCCATTTTGCACATCGTTCTTCGCCCTAACCAACTACCGCTGGCGAGGTCTTCCTTCTGGTCGTTTTTTCGTTGGGTTTCTAGTTGTACACGGGGAATAAAAATGAATACTTTGATTGTAAAAACCCGTTAAACGAGCTCCACTCAGAATCGGTTTTAGTTTACAAATAATTTTTCGCTGCATTCAGTGTTCAAATTAAATTTTACCATAATATTCTATCCAATACCTTTCCGGTTTCCCACCTATAACAGCGGCTTACCCACGATGCGAAATAATTCCGATTGGGCTTTTTCGTTTTTGATTTCTGTATATTTCCATTGGGTACACGATGACGCATTGTGATAGTCCTCTGCGCGTCTGTTTTTTTTTTTTTTTTTTTTTTTTCAAAAGCCGGACAGGAACGGTAAAGATAAATTAGGACGACCAGAACCGGGCTGACAAATTAAATAATTACCAACGGAACCGGACCCGACCGAACGATGGTACTCGCGTCAGACCGCCGGGGTATTCGGTAAAACACGATTATAAAAATATAATAAAATAATCACAGTTCACATTCGATGTACACGTGTTACACGATATTATTTCGATCGATTTTTCATAATAACATACAAATAACACGAGGACGCGATTCCGCTGTAAGGCGTAACGATGGATGCGGGCCACGTAAGTATAATACTATAATAATAATAATCATAATAATCATAGTAATAACAATACGAATTATTGTAATGGATTTCCAATCACGTCGCCACAACGACAACGTCTGCAATATTTCGACGACAATAATATAATACACCGCTGTGGTCGTCGAGATTTTCGATAAACCGGCGTCGGTTGCGCGTACAATATTATACAGTGCCATAGATTCGCTATGATAATTTGATTTTGGATAATTTCGGCGGGTATTCATGCGAATGTATATGACTAGAAAATATCTACAATAATTATCGGTATAACTATTACAAATCCCCATTCGGACCACTCGAATTCCCATACTCCCCGGGCCAAAATTGCAGTTATAACCGCACTGGTGTACTGCGCATCAGCGATATCGTATCGCGTGTACTTATGCGTAGTGTCAACATAGTTAAAAAAAAAAAATGAAAATATTCAATTTTAAAATCGGAGTTTGTCACGTGCAGGTCGTCAATATTTTAAAATCAAAATCGACGATACGCGTTTACGGCGAGTATTTTTTTTTTTTTTTTTTTTTTTTTTTTTATGGTACCCTTGCGAAATAACGGTAAAATATAATAAATCTGGCGATTTAATAATAATAATAATATACGACCGATAAAAACCCAAACCAATCGAACAGTTTATTTCGTAAATCCCCGCCAAAGTTCACTTTTTGAGACAATCAATAAAAACTGTTTCCGCAGCTCTTAGTATTGTTTCGTCAAACTGTCAAATACATTTTGAGACTATCGGCAAAATATATAACAATTAAACGAAAAATAATCGATTTTGTTTTATTTTTATTTTTTTTTTGTTTGCAACCGGGCGGGTTCCAGAAACGATTTATTCTTTTTCACTCGACATTTTCATAAAGACAATCGAGAATTGCCGACAAAACAGTCACTCCGTATACACACACACACACACACACACACAGGGTACGTGCAGGTCTGACCTCCGGCCCATTCGACTACACCGGGGCCTACACTACTGCCAAAATAATTGTATTAATATTATTTGGAGAATTTTGGAGTATTTTTCGTTGGAACGAATTTGTTTTCGTGAAACTCAATTTTCGTTGAAAATTGTTTTAATATACACTACGGATCACAGGAACTAGGGATATATTTTTTTGTTTGTTATACGCGATGAATTCACTAGGATTTCATATATATATATGTGTGTGTGTGTGTGTATTAAAAAGGTGATGGACACCTTTTAAGTAATTGGCAAAATGTTGAAATGTTGCCAAGTGTGTACGGTCGCAGTGGCGCAGGAAGGATTATTTTTTTTTATTTTTTTTTTGAGGGAGAGCTGCAGATGGTTTGTCCGTGGGATTCTTAGTTGCACACTCGGAATATCCTTATACTAAAAATCTCTCGCTCGTATGACAAAAAAAAAAACCTTGCCAAATTATATACTATACAAACAGGTAGGATTATTCTGTAAAAGATTCTTATCTCTGGAAACGTATATACACGTGTAACACGAAATATCGCGATTTTTGCGGTTTTCATTACCTAAGTAACGAAACGCGTTCCGAATATCCCGGGGATTTCGGGCGAGGCTGCGCGACCCCTCCCGTCCGACACCGCCGCCGCAGCCGCCGTCGCCGCCGCCGCCGCGACCCGGCCGCGCGGACGGACGGCCGTAACTGCGGGAGGGGCCGGCGATCCCGTTTTGTTAAAAAACAAAATGCGAAAATTCGCGCGCGCTGAAATAAATACGAATTATTATCGGCTAAGTACACCAATAATAATAATAATAATAATAATAATAATAATATTGGCATTATTAACGCGGACGGCGGCGGCCGTTCACTCACCCGGCTGTTCCCGTTGCCGCAGCAGCCCGTCGAAAAATTCGGCGGCAAACTCGCGGACGTTTTTCGGCTGTACCCGGATGACGGCCCGGACGAACCGGTAAGCCAAATAGTCCAGACCCCGCGGTATTTCCGTCCGTTTCCTGTACGTCTCGTAAGCCATCCGCCGGTCGGCCATTTCCGGCGGCGTTTTTAATAAAGTATAAGGGGATTTTATATATATATATATATATATATGTACCGAACGACCGGATCCGGGTGACGGTTTTTGTCCGGTGACCGCAAACTGTATAATAAAATAAAACGGGCGGCCCGAAAACCCGTCGGCGGCGGTGGCCAACGATATCGCGCGTACGTACCTACGTCACGCGGCCGAACGACGGCCGGCCGTTGTGTTGTCGGCCAACCGTTACCATAACGACGGCGGGTCGCCGGCACCGACGTCGCGCGGGCCGGGTATTATTATTATTATTATACGACCGTCCGTCCGCCACGGTTTTTACTGATATTTTACACGAACGCGCGTTTATCAATAATGCGGCGTATATTATCTTGTATCGCGTACACCGTATATTTACACATGTCCCGTGTGTGCGTATAGGCGCGCGGGGCCGCACGGACCTATAAATACGCGGCCGCCGCCGGTCTTCGCGGGTCCGCGGCGGTCGTTAAACGAATGGGTTTTACCGGCCCGCACGGCCCAAACCGTGGCCGAGGCTCAAAGGAATTATATAGCGTAACGCTCGCGTGCCGCCGTTAACGTACATATAATATACTCGTGTGTACCTACCCGTTACGGTGCCCGTCGACCGGGGTCAGGGACGGGCAGAGGGCGACCGCCGCCGAGCAGTAGGAGGCGGCCGTCCGTCCCTCCCCGTGCCCTCTCGCCACGCCGGCACCCTCGCCGCCCCCCCCCCCCCCCGAACGATAATTTCCCGACCCGAACCGAACAAGACGTCAAACAAAGTTTAAATATGATCCGTGCGGTTTTCTCTCGCCCTTTTCTTTCTTCTCCGGGTCTCTCCGTTCGGTCTGAAAATCCTCCAAAACTTTCGATTTCCACCACCACCACCACCACCCCGCCGCCGCCGACGCCGCCAACACCGGTCACCGGTATAATAATAATATTTATTCGAAACGTTTTTCTAGAATAATAATAAAAACCGACGACAAACTGACACGCGCACGGGCGCCGGTCATTCAAACTTTCCACGTTACACCGTTCGAAACGGTTCTAAATGTCAGGCCCCGGGGGTAGCCCAGCGTTTTTGAGCAGTGTCCAATATTATCTTGATAATATATTATTTCATATCCAGACGGAAATTTCGATACCTCTCTTAGGCGGGTCGTCTAAGATTAAAAATAATAATCTATATAAATTACACTAATAAACAACCTTTGGATAACCCGAATACAGGGCCTCATTTGCGATTTTCGCGTCCGGTACAAATTAAATCTCCCTCCTCTCTATGGTCTTTGTTCGTGATTTTTAGAATTATGATAAACACTAGCCTCCGCCGGCAACAAATCTGTTGACCTTAAAAATGTTTCCGTCTCTCAACAATTTGGCACCCGAGACAATTAATCTCTCCTGAATTCGACCGTGTCTGGAGCGGTAGATAATAAATAACTGCATAAGTTTTAATTTCAGTACATCAAAATGGGATTACTTTGCAAATTTTATCATAATTATATTCACACAGATAAAGTGCGTGTCGTAATTTATCCAGTAGCGATCGTTCTACCTCAAATTAGGTTACTGCCTTTTTAATCGAGAAATTACCATTCTGTTATCATTTTTGTTCAAGTGCGTGGTATGTATAGTATAAAAACATAAGCGGCAAAAAAAATTATACAATTGTAGACAAAGTACCGTTGGTTACATTAACACATTTAAAATATGTATTTTACTCATTGTCAGATAAATCAAAATCAATTTTTGGCAAATAAACGGTATTTTGTTAAATATTAAAATTATAATTTTTCAACTGCACGATTTTTTGGTGATGGGCTTAGGTCAAAAACACTTACATTACAGGAGAAAGATAAAACATGGTAATTTTTTATTTTTTATTAATTTTAGGACTCTGATTTTATATTTATGTTCCATACATATTTTACAATTCGTGTATTGATGGTATTAATTTACTATTTATTTATAAGAGATTATTGTGAGCAAGGAGACAAAATTTAAAACGGTTAAAATAATTTCTAGCTATGGTAACGTTAAATTTTTAATTAAAAGTAAAACGAATAAGGTTATTCAATATTTTCTATTGTGTGTAAAACATGTCATTTTTTTTAGGTATTTTCTAATATGATAATTATTTAACATCTTAGTTTGACTTCAAAATATTAGTCTAGACGAAAAAACATATAAAACATAAAACATGAATCATTATTACGATAGGTTCATAAACTTTCGAAAAAAAAAAAAATATAATAACAAATATAAAATATACAAAATAAGTATTCTAAGTGTACATTTGGATAAAAATCGTAAAAATTACGGAATTCAAAACGTAATTAACCGAATTTTGCTCAGAAAAGTTTTGGTTAGCAATGACTTTTTATGTATTAGAAATTAACGAATAGACAAAAGGGATAAATGAGATTAAAACGGAAAATCTAACCACGGATTATTTACAGTGGAGGATATACGAACAAAAGTGATACGTTTTTCGATATTTTGACATGACTATTTTTCATTTTATAATATAACTAAAAACAGCGAATAAAGTATAGATATTTTTAGGTATGTTAGTAATATGATTTAAAGAAAAAAATCGTAAATAGTATTGTGATTTTTAGATATTTTCATTCTACAATTTTTTTTTTTTTTTCAAGTAATTTTTAAGCGTTGAAGTGCAGATTTAATTTTTGATCGCGTACCCAAGTTACATAATAAAAATTTAAATTACCAAAGGTGATAAAAAGCTCGAACACTCATATAATAATATTCTTTTCCATATTTTTTTTTTTTTTTTTTAACGTCTCTACTTAACGTTTTAGTAACACAGTGTACTGTTTTAATAATTTTTTTATATTTTATTAAATTGCCGGTTTTTTTTTGTTTTTTTTTTTTTTGTTTTCAAACACTGTGCGCTGCCGTAGAAACCGGACTATTATCGATAACACGCGAAAACCGTCGGCGGTCGTCGAAAAAATGTCCGTATGCACATCTCGAGCTCGTCGATTTAAACTCTGAACGGCACTATCGTTTCAAGACATAATAACCCGGCGTCCTACGACGATATATTATATTCAATAGGAAAACTGTAATTTGTCTGTGCAAAAAAAAAAAACAACTGAAACGATACGAACGGCACGTATACGATGTCGGTCGATCAATCGGACTCTGTGGGTGTTACGAAACTGTTCGGCCCGGCGATCGTCGAATTGCAGCCGAAGTTCATGTTGGGCCTGACGACTGGCGTGGTGGGAAATTGCCTGTTTTTGACCGACGACGTTATCGTGTACCCGGTCTCGGGCGTCATAGTCGTGTACGATACGAAAAACCATAGCCAGGCGCTAATGCGGTTTACCGAACAACCGGCGAAAACGACAATCACGGCCATGGACCTCAATCCAATCAAGTAAATACCGACAATACGAAATACCGGACAATTACACGCTGACTTCTGCTAATCGCGGTCATACGCCCGCGAGATATGCGAAATATCTCAGCTTTTAATTCCGCCTCGACTAATATAACAACACCGTCGTTTCTTTCGACGGGACGACCACTAACCGCCGTTTTATTTTTTTGCCTTCCAAAACATCAACTCGTCCATCGAGGGTATTATTTTTCATTTCATTCGCATCTTTCCCAACTAATGATGGCCGTCGGCTACTTATATCGTTCCTAGATCTCCCCCCATTCGGCTGCCGGTACCCGTTACGTCCGCTCTCAATCGTACGCCTAATAAAATCGTTAATATTATCACCGCCTGTCATTCCGACGTTAATTTGTTAAACCCGTTATTCACATATTTTGTCCGAACGACTAACCGAACAATTTCAGCTCCATATTAGCCTTGGCCACCACGTCCACGGAGAAAGGCGTGAAGCCGACCGTTAGCTTTTACGATCTGTCGACTTCAGTCCTGAAGAACGCGTTCACGGAACCCGAGGACGAACATCCGGAGAGCAATGTAGGGCAGCCGCCGCCAAGGCGTTTCGCCAACGTACGGTTTTTGGAAGACGACACTTTCATTACGGCACTGGCCGTTTCCGATTCCGACTGTGTCTTATACTATTACAATTGGAGAAACTTCACCATGGATACGAGTGTGCGGGTCGACAGCCCGGTGGCGGATGTTAGTGTACACAATATTATGACCGGTCGATAAACTATTTTGGAATGGTGGCGAGATGTGGGGATTGTTTGAAAAGTCACAGCACCAACATGAGGTTTTTTTTTTGGTGGAAATGTGTCGAATTGTACAAAGTACGAAAAATCAAACCGAACCTTAGGTGTTCGGTATGAATTTGAAAGTCGAACCAAGTTTTAATAAAACCGAACCGAACTCGAACAAAACGTTCGAAATTCCTTAATTAATCCAAACTCCAAATAAATGCACAAAATCCAAAAAAAATCCGAACATTTCGAACGCTTCAAATGAAAAATTTTTCCGGTGTTAAACATTTATTTATGTCTAATGTGTATTTTATCGACGAATACTACACCTGTATTCTATACATGTTTATTTGTTTTGAATGTGCTGAGCTGAACGTTCATTCAATATTGCATTAATGATATTTTTAATTTTAATATTACACAAATAAAATTAAGAGCATGATATTGCCTGGACCGCGATTGTTTCTTGTGTTATTCGATTAATTTTGAATTGTTGTTGCTCGGTACTATTTATATAGTCGAAGTTTGTAACGATGTGAAAGACGTGACAGGTCGCGGCGTATCAATTTTTGGTCGCTGCGGCCGACACTGCTGCCGCAGGAGCAAACTGTACCTTAAATCGCTAAACAATATTGAAATTAATTAGGTTCGGATTCAGTTTAGTAGTATTAAATTAAACGTATGATATGGGTTTGTTCAAAGTTGAACGAAATGTTCGGTTTGAGTTCGACATCACACTGATTTGTTCGGTTCGATATACGATTAAAAAGTTCGGTTTCGCGACCGTAATGTTTTTGATTTCGACCCGCCCAATGGCATCGGAATTTTGGCGAATGGAAGCGGGAGGGGGGGAATTTTCTCTAGATTTTGTATGGGCTGATCAAGTTTTTAGTGCCGGCCAAATTCAGTACGACTAAGCCGGTGAATCGGCGGCGATTGCTTTTGCAGGTGACGATGCTTCAAAAGTCGATCGGCATAAAGCTATTGACATATTTGCGGACATGAAATCTCGTAGATATCCACTAAGCGTGGCGGTATCTTTACAGGGGCTGATAGTAATTTCACTCCACCCTTAGAAAAACCGAAATGACGCTCCTTGGACACACTTCTACATTTCGGATAGACCCGAGGCGGACGTTTTGTAACTTTTAGAGGTACCGAGAGCACAAACGAGTTGTGCGGTATTGCGGGGGCGATAATATCCCGAATATTAATAAAACATCTTATTGCTTACGGTCGACATATATGGGAGGTGGCCAGCTCGCGGTGTTATGCGACGTCACTAATATTGTTGTGTTTTTCTTCACATTTACGCAGATTGCCGTAAATCCCATCGACACGACCATTTGCTGTTTCGTGGGCAAAGATCTATTCATTTCGATGACCAGAACCGACATGGGCTGGAACCAATACGGTTTCAGCGAAGCCACCGGCGTGAATTTTATGTGCGTGTGCTGGATATGCGGTGACCGGTAGGTGACGACGACAATAATCCCACATAATATATTCTTATCGTTTTGTAAATATTATTCCGGAAATTCTTATTTTTTTTTTTTTCGTTTATAACATTTTCGTTGAATTATTATCGATTTTACACGGCGTTCCAGATGTTTGTCGGGCACCGAGAACGGGTTGGTGGTATTGATAAAGAACGGCGAGCTTCAAGCCGTGTACACTCTGGACGCTTTAAAACGGGACCTGGACGTTACGATGAAGATGACACTAGAAAAAGGTTTGGACACCGTCGTGGACCCCGGAATCCCACCGGCTACGGAATCCATCCGGATATGCGTCGCTTTCCGAACCGGGCTGCTGTTGGTAGTTGGAGACTCGGCCGTTCACTACTTCCAGAAGCTGAACGACGGCGACGAACACAGGTAAATGCCCAGACACCCCCGAAAGACCGCCAATCAGATTGATTGACTGGGTATTTAGTTCGGTGTCGGCTGTGAGCGCCAAGTACATATGCGTATAGTTGTATACGATTTTATACTCGGTCGCAATTTATCTTTCCGGTGAAAATCCTTACTATTTCGTCAAACGAGAACAAAACGAACACAATTCTCGTTTAACGTGCGGCCTAAAAAAGTAGGCGCAACGGTACAGGGAACCCAATCATTTTTTCAGTCACGAATATCCCAAGGCAAACGATATATGGCTTCCGGATTCCTAATGATGTTATAGAAAACTGTGAAAGTATTCGACGGATTTTCGTACGGTTTTCGCCGAGTCCCGGGGGTGGGGAAGGTTTCAAATACGCTTAAAAAAATTAACAACCGAAAATAATCTTACAAATAATTCCGAGGCCGCATCACTACTAATAGCTGATTAAACACGCCAATAATGACGATAAGTCGTTTGTCGTGCTCACCCGAATATAAAGCTCTAGTCGTGATACGTAGACCGTAGTAAATACGTTAACCGAGTGTTATTGCTGTTCGGCACCGCGAAGAAAGTATGTGAAAAACTGCGTGTTTAAAAAACTCACGGACTGGTACTTGAAACATTCGGAAACCGACGACGATCTGCTTTTGCCGCACTACGTGGAAAGCGTATTCGTCAGTCCCAACCGGAAGACGATGATGTGCATCACGAGACGGGCTCAAATATATTGGGCGCCGTTGGAGTCCCGGCACCCGAACGGCGAATACCTCGTGAGTTTTTATTTGGCCATTTTTTATTTAACCGATTTTATGACCGTCGGTGTTCATTTCGTCGTGTGCCCGCCCTTGGGATTGCACCACCCTCGATTCTCGCCTGGTTAACGTTGAACTCGACCCCGTCCTTTCTTGGCGGCTCCGTCAACGCTCCCGATCCACTAACGTCCGTCTACTTCCGCTTCCTACTACGCCCGAACCCATTCCCCGTTCCGTCTGCCACGCCGTCACCACCGATCCAATCGCCCTTTTTGCTGCGTGTCCAAAATTCCGCATAGACCGGGCTCATTTTCTCGCCCCACTAGTCGCCACCGTTCGTCCGATTTTACTTTTAAATCGTCCCTTTGCATCCCAATGTTGAACAAAATAATTAAATCATTTTTTTTTTTTGTTGTTGTTTCTTAAACACACCGCAGAACTTACCGATTCCAGTCCAACCGTTCGGCGAAGAAATGCATTACGGCAGCATCGGGAGCATGTCGACTAGTCTGTGGAAACCGATTCTAATGACTTGCGGCCAGATTGACAGTACCATCAAGGTGTGGAATTACGCCGAGTGCCGGTTATTGTTGTCTAAAAACTACCTAGAACAAGTTACCGGCGTTTCGATACACCCCACCGGTCTGTATTCCGTGGCCACATTCGCGAACCACGTCGAATACCAAATGGTTCAACTGGACGATCTGGTACCGTTGAAATACTTTCCGATGACAGGCTACGGCCTGTGTAGTTTCAGCGGTTCCGGTCATATGTTCGCCCTGGGCAAAAGAGGCGCGATCGACGTTTACTGTTCGATAATGTTCGAAAAACTTTTCTCGTGCCAAGACCATTTTCAAACCGTGAGTTTAATCGCGCACATCTATTTCTATAATAACCACGGCCGACCGGGACACACTATTTTTAATCGAAAATACCCCAATTTGTTTTACAATTTTCCATTCCAATAGTTTTTAAAAGTGTTCTTAACGAGACTGTCCCGAAGTCCGACGATGCCGTTAAAAAAAAAAAATTTAAAAAATACCGTTTACCGTGTTCCAATATGATCGACGGAAAATCGTTTTGAATATAATAAATTAATAGTTTTATGCAGTGGCGCAACCGGCGTAGAGAGAGGTGGCGTTTACGCATTCCAAAAATTTAAGATATTTTACGAATTCTATGCGATACCGTGGATGGCCGTGTAAAATATTTTACGTTTTAAAACATTATCTCGTGTTACGAAAACGTACATTTTGCCTACTGGGGCATGCCGGGCGCAACGATTAACAGAATTATCAACGTTCGATCACGTCGGATATTTTCTAATAAAATAAAATTCAATTTTTTTTTTAGTATCGTATTGATTTATTTTACGCCGAAACCATCGAACAGTAATATCGTTTCGGAACGTACGCTGCTGGCACGAATGAGACACGTCCAATTCGGCGGTGTGGCCAGCCATAAATTTTATATCCGGGAAAAATACGTTTGCTCTGCACACATAGGCGCCATGTACAGGGGGTTGGGTGACTAAAATCCCCTCCGTGCGATTTATAATATGGGGCTGAGTCACTCTTATTTAAAAAAAAAAAAAAAAAAACATTCATGTCTGCCACGTACATTCACAAAAAAGTAGATTTATTTTCCACATGACAAAATAATAATAATTAACTAACGAAGAAAGATAATTTTTTTTTTTTTTCGATATTGATAAAAGAAAAAATATGATTAGATAATATGCATAGATTTTGGTAATTGACACGATTATTAATTTAATATCACACCCAAATCGTTTATCAAAATACCAAATCGTTATAATCAATTAATAATTTATATTTAATAAAAACATTACGTATTTTATTACAAATGAAGAAGCCATTGCTTCTTGAGAAGCTCTCTACTTTTTGGCGACTCACATCGATTATTATTTTTTACTCATCAAATTTTGCTTAAATATTTTTAACTGTATCTAAAATAGTGACCCCCTCACCTCCACTGTAATATTTTTTTTTAAAACATGGCGCCTATGACAGCACAAATGATAATAATTTTTTATTATTACCCGTAGTTGACTTTATACACTACGTGTGAATGTCATAGTGTCATGCGTATTGTCTAATACAGGGGTTCCCGAACATTTCATCCTGCGGTGCTCTTTTTAAGATCAAATTCGACCACGAAGCCATCCAATGCTTAATAAAAATAAAACGCACAATGATTTTTTTTTATTTATTTTAACCGCTCAGTAAAACATAATATGAACATTGTGTCAAGTTTTTTCACATTTTTCCGTGGACCGAAACAACTCTGTTCACAGTAAACCAACTTAAAACATGGTTCACATAAAAACAAAATTCATCAATACTAGATATAATATAAAACACATAACGGTAACGATTGGAGCGAAAGATTTCTGGTCGAATAGTTGCTTACAGACGGTATAGAGAAAAACATCATAGTGAAACCAATACATTTTTCTCTTTGATTATATATTTTTTTTTTTTTTTTTTTTTTCTGTACAGTCCACAGTGAACGCGATGAAGGTTCGGGAATATTTTAAAGATGATCAAGAGCCTGTTAGTGCATTAGTAATTAATTATCCCAAACGAGAAAACGCCCGGACGTTTTTTGTCGAAAGTAAATAAATGCCGGTTGTACCACTCGAATAGTCTGTTTTTACTCGTACCTAACCTAATCGATTTTCCCGGCCGGACGTATTTCGTTTTTCTTTTTTTGTCGAATAATTAATATTCGAGAACCGATACTTTTGAAATTGCATATAATTGCCGTTATTATTATTAATAAACGTGAATCATGTGTACAACGCACGACGGGACCAGATCGACAAATTGCTATGGTCGAACAACGACCGGACCATAGTCGTTCTCCACACGACCACCACTCAACGAGTAACGACATTCGACACGAAAACCGGACTACTGGTTAGAGACATTTATTCGGTAATCAACGGTACGGATTTGGCCGTCGCCGAAGACGGCAAACGGATGTACATAATCGCGAGGACCGGCAATCTAAAAGAGTTCTACGAGCGAGAGGTACGGTGATTTTAGTCGGGACTTTGTCCGCCGTCCGGAAATGTCTTTCGGCCGGCCGTGCCGACCGGCTCGGCCGCACCCCGTAATCGATGGGTGCGCGCGAAAAGGCGGATTTCGGCTTTTTACTCGGGTGTCGCCCGTGACATTTTATAACTGCTGCGCGTTCGGTTTGCGAGCGCCGTACACAGTGAATTTGTGTTCGCATTGCCGGTATTAATTGTACAGGCGTTATGGATAAGTGGACAATTTTAAACCGAGACGGCCGACCCCGAGTAAATGTGAAAGGCGGGGGAAAAACGACAGGAAAATGCGTAGTAGGTGAGCTCTAACAATAAGCGTTTTCATTTCGCAAAAGAAATATAACGTCTACAAACACATAGGGTAAAGTATATATATATATATATGGTATATTCGTGATGTAACGTGTCTAATTACACGTTCAATTTTAGTAATTAACTAATATAATTATTCGACAAACACGGTGTAAAAAAAAAAAAAAAAAAAAAACAAGAAAATATATACATATATTGGATCTATTTACCTTTAGTTTGTATCTATGGAAGTTTAAAATTTATTGAGATAAGTCAATTGATTTCATGTAATTTCGTGGTAGGATATTTAATATCGAGATAGTGGTTGGGTTATTTCGTTAGCGCGAAATAATGTCAAGTATTTCTTTATCATTCTGTACATTTGAAAAACAAAAAAAAATTGTCACCTTTTACAAATTTATAACAATTTCGAGAATGAAACGAACTACAACAAAACGTTTATAAATTTCAACAAATTCGCATGAATAAATTCCTATGTCTTTTACAAAAGGAGGTATTTTAGAATACCTTATTTTTTGCAAAAAAAATAACAAAAATATAGAGGAATTCATAATCTACTTTATATTATCAAAGTGTTTCGTACTTCAAACCGTTTTTCATGTCGCAATATTTAGTTAGTGTAACGCCGTTTAAAATATATAATAATTTAAGATGAAAACCGTAAGAAAATGCGCATCTGCGGTAAGGAATAATAAATATTTTGTTACTAGCAATAAATTAAAACTCAACAATTATAACGTTAAAACAACCGTGTTTCGCTATAGTTTCGTATTAATTAATAACAAATACGCTTATCTTTAATACGCGTAGAAAAAATTCAAATACATCGGGCGGAATTAAAATGCGACCAATTACGTCCGTGACAAAACGACACGATAAGAAATATGAAAATCGATAGCGTACATTTAACGTGACCGACGCGCTCTACGACTGTACGGAAACCGACAGTGGTAACATTTTACGCTGTTTTAAAGCCACCGGCCATTAGATATGCTCGTGATTAAGATTTAAAAAAAAATATCACCTTAGGCGTGTCCAGATCTTTACGGTCGGGAGGACTGTGGCAAATTTTAAAATTTCAGTTTATACACACTACAATTTACTATACACCTGGGGTAACGTAGTATTTAGTATCTACCTTATATTTGTGACTTTTGTTCTCGTAGCATTTCAATATATTTACCTGTCATTCTTCGTATGTAAAAATATGAACACATAAAATCTGCAAAATCCATATAAAAAACGTCAAGTTAAATAAAGCACCGAGGAGTCATCCAAGAGGATTGTTTGTAATTTTATCAATATACATTGGTTCATCTGGATCATTTGAAAGCGCATTAACATATGGAAATGTATTGTCTGAAATAGAAATTGTATATAGAATACTTTTAATATTTTTTGTAAATTCGTCTTACCTCGTTTTAAATTTTTGGTTTGAAAAACTTCAATAAGGCGTTTTGTTTTTTCAAAACCATTTTACATATAAAGTGTATAATTGCTATTCATCAATTTTATTTACGGTATAAATTTCAAAATTGCGAATACTTAATAGTTTTTAGTTATTGCTTATTAATTCATAATAGTAAACCTCATTACTGAAAAGCATTAAATGCAGAAAATTGGAGGAAAGAAATAATATCATGAACGATCACTAAAAATGATTGTAATTTGCAGTTACCTAATTCTTTGACTACGGTCATTAACCACGGTTTTAATGGTTATAGATAACCCTGTCTGGAAGCCGCAAATCCGTGATACACAATTTTTTTATTATCATTAACAAAGAACGTAAATTTTATTGAACATTAATAATCGTTAATTAAAAACAATTTCAATAGTTGTTGAATATTTGTATATACAAGACTAAAAAACTGAGATGGTATAACCCTCTGACAATTCGCTGGGAAAGCAGCTGCCTACCCTGCTTCCCCCGTATAGACACGCCTATGAATATCACGAATATACCTTACTATGCCCTATAAGGATTATTTTTTTTTGTCTATATTTCGTTAATATTCAGTACTCGTATTGTTAAGAGTGGCAGCGAGGTGGTATAGGTAATTCGGTATATTATAGAATGCGTTTAATCGTTATTGTACTGTTGTGAAATTCGCGACTGTACAATATTGACTCTCGGGAAGAATTTTAAGGACATACAGGAGTTACAGGTCCCCTGATTTAGGCGAGTACCTCGGTGACCAGTCACCTGACCTCGATTTTCGACAGACATCGTTTCGATTCGTTATATATTTGCTTACTGTTGTACATAACGTAGAATTAAAAAAAATTACCCTACGACGGCATCTACGATGTATTTGCACGGGAACGTAGACGAAAATCCATGTTTATACGAGAGTTACAATAATGTTTTTGATACAAAGGCGGCCTCTTGAAGATCAAAGTCCCCGGCCCCGAAATCTGTTTATCAGACCCTGGCTCTGGTTACGAATTAAGAAAATGACTCTAATTATCGAACAATTACATTAATTAGAGCCTATACAACACACACCTTGTTGTTTATTTTTAATAGGTGACTCATATGGTATTTTCGGTTTTCCTAATACCGTGTACGATGTTTAGGCCATACACGATGTAAACTGTCAACAAGGATCGTTGAATGCAGTAGCCATTACAAAGACGAATTTGATTTTGTTCATAGCTACGCAAACTGGCGTCGTGTTGGGCGTAGTGTTGCCCATACTCTACGACGAAATCGATCACAGGGAATACAAAATGCACAGCCATAGCGTTACGAAGGTAAAAACAAATAAATAATAAGGTAGACCGGGTAAGAGCCGTGGTAATTAATGCGGTTGAGGTCCGAATCTAAAAGACGAAAATTCCAATCGTTCGATAGTACAGTGGTTCAATGCGTTTAAATATGAAGGAGGTTTTTTTTCGTGGGCGAGTCCATTCAAAGTGCTCTTTTATCGGAAATTTACACGCGAGATTATGGGACTTACGATATTACCGATATCGTAATTTACAATTAACGCGTTCGTTTTTTTTTTTTTCCCCCGACGATCGATATTAGGCGAACCCAGACAAAAATGGTAAAATATTTAAACGGCATAAATAAGCAAATACAACGGTAGTACATTTAGGTACTAAAGTTTTTTTGTACAATACAGCAGGTGTAGGAAATAATAATAAAATTACTTGTATTACATTTCTATACAATTAGTTTTTGTTTGCCTACGCGTTTCAGTGACTACTTACTATGTTTTATATAAATTACGGTGCAGTTGCTTATATTGAATTGTGTTGGTAAAGTTATGTTTGGCGGTGGACGGCTCGACTTTAATTTCTTGCTCGGAAGACGGTAGTTTGTGCATATGGGACGTCAAAGACGTCGAGAAAAAGAATAATATCAACTTGGAATATTTCGACGACATACTGGCCAACGGGAAGAAATTGTACGAAATAAACCAAAATATCGATCAAATTAAAATGACGGTAAATAAATTGGAAACAAAGAGTACGCTCGCCGAAAATGAAATTAAAACCATCAAAGAACAGGATATACAAAATGCGAAACACACGCATACGGATGATATAAACCATTTCGTTAAATTAAATAAGGTACGACGCATTATAATGTATATATATATATATATATATATATATATATATATATATATATATATATACTAAAAACTTGTAAATAATACATATTTAATTTTCAAACCTACATTACAATACAAATGCGAATATTAAATATTTTTTTAAGTATTACTACCGCCGTCACCCGAGAACCAAAAGATTCTATCTATTGATTTTTTCGATATATCACTTTTTAACAATAATACGATTATTGTGCATAGAGCTTACTGCTATGTTTCAATCTTAATTTGCCACCTGGATACATTGGACACGAAAATAGTTCTAAATAGTCGAAAAAGTAAAATTTAAGTTTGTTCATTTATGAACAGAATAGAATGGACTTTTTAAAGTGCAAAATTATTTGAGAGAGGAACGATTCTAATATCTAATGGTACGATAAATACGGTAATATACCGTATCCTATAAAATTGTATGTACGCCGTACAGTTATGCTATACAATTACCGATACAATAATATTGCGTTTGTGATAATAAAACATTTAAGAGGGAGTTTTTATAGACGCAGGCTGCTGAATAACATATTATTGTAGCTACTTTGAAAAAATCACTACAATAGAGTCCTCTCTCGAAACAGTAAGAGTTCCGAACGGATTCTCCCGGGAGAACGTTTTTACAAAGTACGAAATTATTTTCTTCGGCGCTTATTTGTTTTATTGATCAAAACAAAATCATTGGTCGTCAAAAATGATTTGCAATAAAATATGCAACATTGTCTTTTCTGCCCCATCAAATTTAAAGTTAATGAAAATATGAATTTTTATGTTTGCAAAACGCTTTTCCCGAACAATATCATAACAGCGACCCGGAATCTTTTCGCCGTCGGGTGACGACTACAATAACGTTCGTTTTTTTTTACGACGAGCGCGTGATCGAATACAACTATTTATATTTTAAGGAAATAGCCGACAAACACGATGACGTTATAAATATTCTAAAACAACAATTACACGTGTCATTAGAAACAAATGAATATAGTATTGTCAGTTTAGAATCCAAGTATTGCTACCGACTTGCCTATAAATTTGAGAAACAGTCAAATATTGAAAATGAATTGTTTTCTGTAACGTCCAAATTAAAAGAGTAATAATATATATTTTACTGGAATTTAACGTGGTTGTTGTTTTAATTTTACTACGTACTTACACTCGTGTGGTCTATGGCCGATTTAGATTTTCAGAAAACTTACTAAAGAAACTTGACGAAGAACTAATGAATGTATTAAACGATCATAAGAGAAAACTTAAAGAAAAAGATGAAGACATTATGAAAGTAAGTGCACGATACGATTAGTAAACGACCGTTAATAATTCAGAAGTTTGTGATAAAGCGTATTCACTGACCACTGGACAGTTTAGTGGTAGAAAAATCGCCGGTCGGCGAAATACTTCGAGGTCGGATTCGTTGACCCGGCGATACGTTTTTATTCTATTTAGAAAGAAAAATTACAAAAATACCACAATACTATAAATTATGACGACATTTTTTGTAGTGTCAAGCAAAACTAATCAATGAAAAAACCGCTATTGATGTTTTATTGGACGATACTGAAAACGACGTGGACGAAAATGTTTTTGAGACAAAAACAAAATTCATCTTTGAGCTAAAAGAGAAAAAGGAACTGCATTTAAAAACAATGAGCGAACTAGAAAATTACAAGATGAAATATAACAAGTACGTAGTTTTGTTCATTGTTTCTACACGTGTGTACACGGGACATAAATATTATCATTATGGCAATAAGTTCATCTTTATTTTTGTATATTTTCGTTTATTTAGAACTCCATAAATTTTTTATTATTTTTTTTTTTCACGACTGTATGAAAGTAATTCATGTCAAATCTGATCCGCCGTCTTCCCTCTAGAGAGTTTAAAAACCCTAAAACAGGGTAGTTTTGTGAATTTTCGCATTCATTTCAACAAACTATAACACCTGAGCATAAAACGGTACAAGCAATATAAAAAACGTTACGGTGAAATGCAATAATTACGTCCTCCCCCGGTCAATGGCGTAATTTACCAAAACGATTCGATTATAATAATAATAATAATTCTTTTTATTTACGGAAATATTCCAATTCCAATGGTTTTTTTTTTTTTGTTTTTATCTTCAAATTATTTACAACATAAAATCAATTCAATACATTGATACGATTAATACAGATTATAATATTTTAACTATCATGCAAGCGTGTTTAAATTCGAATTTTAATGGCAATCGTAAAAACATAAGCCGGCCTCGCGTACTATATTCCTATTTACGCAAATACAATTTTTTTAATAATAATACTATGATTATACTACTTGACATCATTGATTTAGAATAATATATAATTATAATTTTAATAGTAGCGATGGAATAAATCCGGATTCGCCGAAGTTCGAGAATCCGGATTTATTGGACAGCCGAATTTGAAATCCCACATTTATTGTAAATCCGGATTTTTATCTGAATCCAAATTTTGGTTTTTAAAATTGTGATTAAATTCTTTAATTAATTTCTCATAAAACTATTATTTGTATACTATTGTTAATAGCATCAATTGTCTAAAACTGTGTTTCCCAACCTTTTTACCACCACGGACCACTTCGACAATATATTATAGGTCGCGGACCACCTCAATTTTACGAAAACTAGGAATACCTTTCGTTTGCTCATTAACAAGAATACACGAAATTTATCGAAAAATGTTAATTTTTATTATTTTACTTTACATTTTGTTACTATACTTCACTAATATATAATTATACTTTACTATACTAAATAATTTACTTAGTGTGATTTTTGTGACTGATACCTACACACTTATAAAAGTGGAAAATACTTATCGGTCTACAGCAGCAACAACGATAAGATAACCGTATAATATTATACGGTTCCTCAATAAGTCGTAATTTTTTTCGCTATTTAAAAAAAAAAAATAATAATTAATTTTTAATAGAAATCGAAGAAAAAATCTATGGGACCGCGGACCACCTATGACTGGCCCACGGATCACTGATGGTCCGCGGACCACCGGTTGGGAAACACTGGTCTAAAACATTAAATACGTTTTTACAATTAAAAAAAATATCACGAATTGAAATTAATTTTAAAAAACAAGTACAAAAAAAAATCTTACATATTACACTATAATTTATACTATCTGACCCGGCAAACGTTGTGTTTTACTCATAAAAACACAACACTTTGGTTTTTGGAATTCGAAACATATATTTTTGGATTTAAAAATTCTAAATCTGGATTAATCGGATTTTCGGATAATCCGAATTCATGTCACATCACTAAATATATAGTGCGAGTAGTACAGTTATAGCTGCATACAGTGCGCACGTTTATGTCTAGATGTTTGGCGACAACTGCAGATTTTAAACATGCAGTTCAGGTTTATACCGACGACCTGGAAGAGTTAAACCAGTTCACCGAAAATAAAAAAGGTAGAATTTTCGATTTGAAGACATCGTTGAAGTTTTGCTATGAGCTCATGCCACAGAAAGACGAACAAATACAAGCATTGAGACAAAGTGTAAATAAATTAGAGAAAACATTGCTGGTAGAGAAATCCGCTGTTGCCGAATTACAACAATTATATAATTCATTAGTATTGAAAATACAAGAAAATCAAATTTTAATCGAACAAGTAATTAAACGTTATTAGTCATATGTTACTATCACTTATCTATATTATTGTTGGGTATAAAATGCGTTAAGATCAACTGTGTATGCCCGTCCATATATTTAGCTTGGGATAGAATATGACGACAAAATTAAAATGAAAAACAATTTGGAATTGCTTCTTTCCGGATTAAATGAAATAAACACCAAACTGGACGAAGAACTTGACGTCCAAAACTATATTGTCCAAAATCGATTTAATTTTATCAAACAAATGAAAATCGATATAAGTTTGGCTAGTCAGCATCATCATAGTAAGGTCGCGAACACAACAGCTATCCTAGTAAGTTATTGAATGTAATTATGGCGGCTAATACGATTTTTATGTTAAATTAATAGGGCAAAGGGCTTGTAACATTTGCATATTTTTTTTTCTATAATCAAAAAAATAGCAGAATAAGAAACAAATACGTTTTATAAGTTTTAAGGTAAACCTAGATTTCTAATTTTATTTTGCATATAAGTGGATATTTTGAGTTTTTTTTTGTTTTGTTTTTAAGAAATATTTCTCCATTTTATACTTTTTGAGAAATATATAATACAACTTTTCTCGATTTTAGTTTATTAACAACCAAAATTGTTGAATTTAAATTAATTTTTAATTATTTTCATATAATATGCTTGTTGACTGTTCGCGGACGCACGTTTTTCCTAAAGGAAACGCTTGTGGATCGCCGATTAGATTAATTTTATTTATAAACAGTAAACACGTTGTCAATATCATAAAATTCCCAATAACAATTCCAGAAACGATAATAAGTCGAGCATATTTTTATTGCGTATAATAGAGTTTTTAAATTTGTACTTGCATATTTAATACTTTTTAGAGTTACAAGTTCTTTGCCCTACATATTAGCAGTGTTTGAAAGAAACTCGTTCCAGAAATGGTTTTTTTTTTTCAATGAAAGGCACTTGGAATGCATTCATTTTTATAAAAACAATAACAAATTTACGAGGAACGGAACAAAATCCTTGAACGATGGAAAAAGTATAAGATTTTCGTTCCTGTTACAAAAAAACATAACAATTTTGAATATCAAAATAGCCCTTACGATTGAAACATTCCCAACAATGTTTATGAGGACAACATTTTTTTAATTTCTCAAAAATGCTCGAAAATTTGACCCGAGATTCATCATGAGTTGTTCTTGTGGCCATATCAAAATATCGAAAATCCATATTCACATTTTTTTTTTATTATTATTATTATTATTAGCCTCTAAAGTTCAAATTTGTACGGAAATTGTAAATCTCGCGGAATTTCGTTTACTATTTTTCGAATTATTTGAAAACAATTTTTTTTTGAATTTGACACAAAAGTTGAGCATAATGTAGTTATTATTTATTAATTTTTTTTTTTTTTTATGAGCGGGTTTAAATGTAAATTTTGCACGAAATCGTAAAAATTCGATCGGAATCGTTTTTCGTAATAAACGATTTATTATTAAATTCCCATATATATCCGCCTTCAAACTTTCCACCTATAACAACGATCAGTATCCTACCTTTTTAGATTGTTTTTTCTTTTTAATGTATTTTCAGCTGTGAGCCATTATATTTCAACCATTAGAAGCAAAGCACATCGGATTCATAGTTAATTATTTTCTTAGTATTTAATTAATGTTCCCTAACCTAACCTAAACGATTATTTTTTTTAAGATTCTTAATGTAACGACAAAGACGTGTTGTACTTTTACTAAGATATATAGTTTTTTCTTCTTGTCGGTAAACACATTTTTTGATTAGTAAAGACTAGACAAACACTGTTTATTTGTCTTTACGATTATTACCGATTAATGATGATTAATAACAATTTAAATAAATATTTGTTTAGGAATTATTCCATAAATATGCGTTTTCTAATAGCGAACAAGAAGAACTGGAAGAAGTACTTGAATGTAGGATTGAGTTTTCTAGACAGATGCAGTTTTTAAACCGATCCATAGATGATCATAAAAAGACATTAAAATCATTCGAAAATAAAAACGAATTGTACCATTTGGTAATGGACGAAAACACGAGGCTTATCGAAGAAATTAACGTTAATCGAAATATTGCCAAAGAGTTTTTCACAAAGTATAAAAATTTAAAATATCAAATCGTACAGCAACTGCATACATAGAAATGTAAAATATATATTTTTCTCAGTTAAAAAAAAAAAACTCAATTAATACTTAATATACTTTGCACATTGAATAAACTAATTACGTGCTTATGCCATGTGGTCCATGACACGCGAGTGCTTCTTTATGACCATTATGAGGAGGATGGGGGTTTTTTTTTTTGCCATGATAATAGATATCTTATCGCCCGGCTGCGGACGGACGTCACGACTACGATTCTATAGGACGTCGTGCGCACATGCACGAGAGTCGTCGATTGCACACTCGAAAATATATTTCACTACGGATATGCCAAAAGCGGTAGAAAAATAAACACTCCGGCCGATTTTAATTTTAAAAAATAATTCGAATACGCGTTTGGCCATTGTACGTGTGGGAACACTTTGCCATTATCGAGCTATAATAACTTTGCCGATCGTTCGATTAATATTCCTGACATGGCGTTGCCTCTCGACACCTCTTTTACCGTCCGTTTTCGATTTCGGCGGTATAAGTCCGCGAGTGTTTCGTAAAACCATGATCAATATTACCAGCCGAGATTTATGTGCTGCCGAGCGCCGAGGTGTGTGTACCGACGAAATACGCACGCACAGTGTCGTAACTGGGTAGAAAAAAAAAAAAAAAAACTACGGGACGCAGGCAGGAGGCAAAATAGTTTATTCGCCAAATTCGAAATCGCGAGGGCGCCGGTGTAAATATATTATTGTTCTTTGTGTACGAAATAATCAAAGACTAATAATAATTTAATGACTTAATAACTCAATTAAACAATGCTTAAAACGCAAACGAAAGAAAACGGATTACATCATAATTTTAATGTTGGTTTTCTTATTTGTGTAACCCGCATAATGCGGTAACGTTGAAAATACGACAACATATTATAAAAAACAGGGAAACGTGAAATATATTTATAAACCTTATATGAAATAATTTGAGAAAAAAATAAAAAATATTTTTATTTTTTGAATATAAAATGTAATTAACGTACCGCGTTGTATCTTTATTTTTAGAAAAAAATGCATATATTTGTATTGTTATTGCCGTAGCCGGTGGAAGGCGGGCAAAATGGATACGTTTGCCTGCCCCCCCCAAAAAAAAAAAAATTCCAAGGGGCCAAGTTCTGCCCTTTACACCCCCCCCGCCCCAGAATCGTTACGCCGCTGCATACGCGCACGCCATATGTAGCGGAGCAAAGGGTTTTCGGTAATAATTTATATTGAATCGCCACTAGCTGATTTCGTCTAAAAACTAATTAACACATTACAATTACCCCCGTCAGTTACCAAGTTTAGACTATTTACAGCGGGCCGGATACTAAATCTGTAACAAAATATAAATAAATAACTGTATAATTAAAAACAGTAACTGCAGTTTAAAATGTTTACTCTCGTATACCGAATAATATTTAATTTACAGTAATTATTATCCTCGTACAATGGAGGCGAAAGTTCAAGGTGCTTTCCCGTTGTAACGTTTATAATAGCGTAACGAAAAATCCATAAGTAAAGAAAGTTAGCCATTTCCTTATTTGTTTTCCCATAAATATTCGGATCTACGTTATAAAGGCAATTATTTAGGGAAAAATTAATTTATTTTATTTTTTTTTTTTTTTTCAAATGGTTAAAACTTAAAATTATAATAATACATAAATAACGAATATTAAAATCGGTTGTAAGTGTATACTCCAGTCTTATTTTTTTCAACAGTTGTACAACTCCGGGCAAAGTTTATTTTTCATATTTATTTTGTTGTTACGATAATTTTATCCGATCGCTTTGGGAAATTGCACTTATGAAATTATATGTGAATTGGAATTGTCATCCGGAATGCAAAAAAAAAAAAATAAATAAATAAATAAAGTTTCACCGTAAAAAATGCGAACGTCTCGCGACAAAAACGGGCGTCGCAATACCCGAATGTTTTATGTAACAGGACATTTTTTTAAGGTGGTTTTCCGTGTCCAAATGGACACACAATTCGGTGACCGCACGTATCGGATGTATAATATTGTAACATCGCTGCGGCGACCGACTCGTCAAATTTTATCGTCGACGTTAATAAGTAGTTTACAAGCGCGTTCAGGAATTCAAGGAGTACACTAAAAGAAGAAGAAGAAGAAGAAGAAGGAGGATGTAGGAGGAAAAAAACGACCGGCCAACCCTATGACGTCTTTGCGATTTTCGGATCGAACCCCCGGGTGACGGACGGGCGGCGACCGTATTTTTCTTTTAGTCGAGTGCGTACGGTCCGTTTATCAAAAGTCGTCGTTGAAATAAATTGCATTTCGAATAAATAACTCGGGAGAGTGTGAATTTCGCGTCCGGCGATGAACCGTCCGCTGCGAAGCGTAATGGTTATCTTCGTGTTTACGGCGACGGCGAGATGAAAGAAATAGGAAGAATTCGGCCAACCGGGTAATGTAGATTTTATTGTAAGTTGTGTGATTACGCGCACGCCGTTGAAATCGATTAAACCGGCAAGATTAGGTTTCCGTATTATTCTAGAATGTCCCCCGGTATTTGGATTACTGAATATATCGAAATAATTTTATGAGTTATTTGGTTGCCTTTTTTTTTTTTTTTTTTTTTGTGTTCTTTCTATCGCGCTGCCCGGTCGTAGCACACGCGCGTATTGGGAGAATCGTAGTACGCGTCCGGACAACAATCTTAAATCCGCCCGTTAAATTCCCACAGTTGACTACAATACTAAAAACAATCCAGAAATCCTCTGTATCCTAAACCATACGCGAATCAGTGAAAAACGAGTAGAGTAAAAAATCCTCTGTTTAACATTTTTTTCATTCCTTTGCTAGTCTGTAAATTTTTAATCGAAAATTATATCCGTTTGCGCCCACGGTCGGTAATATTATTGGTAGTATATGCGGGTTTTGCAATCTATTTCGAAAGAGTAAAGAAACTTTTTTTTTTTTTGTGTACTCCGAACAATATTTGCTAGTTGAATTCACAGAGTTGATTACAGTAGTAACACTAATCATGAAATCCTCTGTAATTAAGATTGTATCCTAAACCATATGCATATTAGTGAAAAGCGAGTTTCGTCTGTTTAAAATGTATTCATTCCTTTACTAGTCTGTAAATTTATAATCGAAAACTATATCCGTTTGCGCCCACGGTTGGTAATATTATTGGTAGTATATGCGTGTTTTGCAATCCATTTCGATAGGGTAAAGATACATACATTTTTTTTTTTGTTTGTATGCTCCGAACGAAATTTGCCAGTTGAACTCAAAGAGTTAATTACAGTACTAAAACTAATCCAGAGATCCTCTGTAATTAAGATTGTATCCTAAACCATATGCAATCAGTGAAAAGCGAGTTTCCTCTGTTTAAAATGATTTCATTCCTTTACTAGTCTGTAAATTTATAATCGAAAATTATATCCGTTTGCGCCCACGGTTGGTAATATTTGTAGTGTATGCGTGTTTTGCAATCCATTTCGATAGAGTAAAGAAACATTTTTTTTTTTTTTTTTTTTGTGTGTTCTCAGAACAAAATTCGCTGGTTGAATTCCCAGAATTAATTACAATACTAAAAATAACCCAGAAATCCTCTGTCATTAAGATTGTATCTTAAACCATATGCGAATCAGTGAAAAACGAGTCGAGTAAAAAATCCTCTGTTTAACATTTTTTCATACCTTTACTAGTCTGTAAATTTTTAATCGAAAATTATATCCGTTTGCGCCCACAGTTGAGAATATTTGTAGTATATGCGTGTTTTGCAATCCATTTCGATAGGGTAAAGAAATATTTTTGTTTGTGTTCTCCGAACGAAATTCAACGCTGAGTGTTACAATTATTATTGAAATATTTTTAAATTTAAATTGCATTTATAAAAAGTATTGTTGTAATAGCAATAAAACGCATCTGCGTCGTCGGCAACTATAGTTTAGGTTGTCCGTCTAATTTATAAATGTTTCGGTCGGCCGACAGTGCGTTCAATGCGATTTATTAAAAATTTTCATCCGACGTTTTATTTGCAGAGAACGATCTGAATGGTTTTGAAATGACTGCAAAGCACACAGACCCCGACGTGCCGGGCGTAATGTTCAGCCCTATGCGACGACAGCGAATTCGGTTCATTCGATTCATTCCGTCATTCGTTTTTGTTTTTGTGAAAGAATACGAATTTCGGAGGTGGGCTTATAGGTTTATTTTTTTTTTTATAGTAAAACAATTATTTAACGGGCTCGTCTCGACCGTGTACAAAAATAATATTATTATTGCAGACTCGGTCTATTACAACCGTACACGGCCGCATTTGGATATTTAAATCTATCGAGATAACATTATCTCTTTTTTTTCTTTTTTTTTTTTTTTATCTCATCCAGATGAAAATTTTGATATTTGCCTGTTTGAATTTTATTTTAAGATAATATTATTTTAGAATATAATACGTAATAAAATATCAAATTTATATTTAAAATATATGTAGTAGAGGAACAAAACGAAGCCTGCAGCATTATATATACATGTTTGCGTTTCAATTTCAAAAATCATCATCCGGTAATATAAAAGCGTAAACAAAAAGATATTTCTCTTTATTTTATTTTTACACTACATTTTTTTTTTTCTCAAATAAAAATTTAATTAAAAAAAATACCTTATTCGTTTGCACTGTACAGATCAAATATAGGTACCTTGAAAAAAATTAAATAAAAATTAAACCGTTTCACCCGCATAGTAGAAAACGTTAAACATCTAATAATTGTGTACTTGTACATGTTTTACTTTTAGTTCGAAATTCGAAGTTATAAACTAAAGATTTTACACCCTAAACCTACACGATTATTTTGTCTCCCTGCTGAAACGATCTCAACAATAAAAAAAAAAAAAAAAAACTAAAATACCAATAATTGTCGTATTTTATCTGGATTTACGTACATATTTCATTTTATTTCCCGTAGAATGACGACCGGCTTTAATATATCCGTTAGGATTTGCGATTATCTATTGTATTATACATTTATCGGCAGATACGCAATACCGATCGGTGAGATTAAAAACGAGCATAATATTATTCGCCGGCACTGTGGCTCGCCTGTACGGCTTTAAAAAATTCCGGCGCGATCGCCTAATCCCGCGGCCCCCATTACCATTATTATCGCGTTTATTATTTTTTTTTAATTTCCCCCCCCCACCGAGTGCTCATCGATAACAATAATAATAATAATAATAATAATAATATAATATAACCGATTCAAAATGATTTTCGTATTATATTTTCCGTTTTCGTTGTACCAATACGGACGGCCGCGATACGACACGATCCGCGGCGACCTTATCGTGCACACTTGACTTGCCGGGCGACGGAAAAACCGCGTGATTTCTAGAGGGGCGTCGTCGTCGCCGCCGCCCGCCGCCGCCGTCGTCGTCGCGGAGACAAAAGCGACGAAACAGATTGTCGTGGTGTGCACACGGCGTAAAACGACGGGAATAAAATTACCGTATTTCGGCCGCAATCAATATTACCGTCGCATTTGGAATATTTACACCGAAAATTATCCTTCGCCCTGCGCGTATCGATTTTTTCATTTTACCAAATAAATTATACGCGCCCGCGTCCAAATAATTGACTAAAAATGGAACGCGCCCGATATTACCGTAGTCGACCGTACGATAATTCCTTTTTTTTTTCAATATGAAAAAAAATACTCAATATTGCCTGTCTTTGTTTTATTTTACCTTTTTCTATATATTTTTGTAATACAAAAAAAAAAAAAAAAAAAAACACTATAACAAATTAACAGAAAACATAAACGAAACCGATTACTTAAAATAAATAGCCGTGTAACATACGTCATAACGAATTCCCCTCAAAAAAAAACACACGCATTTTTTTTTTTCTTTTTCCTGGCAAAAATCGTTTGATTACGAATTATTTATGTTATTACGATTACACCGTAGTTTAATTAGCTATGTTTTACATAAGACACGGGGTCAGGATGTTATTTTACGGGGATTTTTTTTTTTTTTTTTGAATATTATTTTACCGACGATGGCAGAAAAAAAGGTAAAAGGCAGGGACAAATATGAAACGGGGCTGATTCTCTCAATCGCCGGTCCGTATCGTATTGGCGGAGAACTTTTATTTTTGGTGTAGTTTTTAAATCGTGTACATTACATTCGGCAATATTTATCAGTAGCAAAAACTACGCGTCATACAATCGCGACAATTTGCGATTGAACCCGGACGAATACTACGTGCCTTTCGGAAAACCAACGGAAATTCTATTACCATTTTCTCCGGCATATTCGTGTGAAGCTCGATAATCCGGAACGACCCGCGTAATAATCAAAAGCAGAAATAAGCCCGGTGCCCCGCGCATAGCCTACGCGTACGTGGCCTTTGACTGCTCCATGATCAGATGAAATTGTCGAATGAAAACGAACACAACGCTCTCATTAAATGTTACTTACATTCAGGGCGACCGTAAAACTAAAATAAAAATACGGCACACTTAAATAAAACCGAATTGAATGTAATGTAAGCAATAGCGAATGTAATGTATAAGACGTAACCTAACCTTACTATAAATATAATAATAATAAAAAAAAAAGAAAAACAAAATAAATGTATTTTGTATAAAGGTTTTTAAATATAAATAAAATATTTATTCACAAAAACGAATTTTATTTTCAACATAATTGGTTGGTCAATTTCTTATTCTGCTGCGTTTCCGTACTTTCGTGCTGCTTACCAATTACATCGAGCAGTTTATTATCTTTGAATAGAATATTGTAAAACTCGTGACAATAATAGTGTTTAAAATTCGTTTTCACAATGATCGTGGCGCTTTGATAGTTTTAACCGAAAAACAATTATTATTGTTGTCGGTCCACAATACACAAATGGTAGAAAATGTCATCTCTACTGCAGCATTTGTACCCGGCATCGCCAAAGAATATTCAACAATTGTCAAAGCAAGTGGAAAAAACGGAATTAATACAGGACAGAAAAGAAAAAAAAATAACGGAAATGTACACAAAGTTAAAATACGGGACAATCCCGTAAAATAACACGGTCATATTTAAATTTTAAAAATTATATATTTATCTTGTTTCGTCACCGATGTGTCCGGGGGTAATGCCATTTGATTTGATTTATAAAATATATTATATTTTATTAAATTCGAAAAAAAAAAAAAAAAAAAAAAACTATAGTTTCTGCAATCGAAACAAAAAATGAAAAACCGGAAAATATTGGGATTTTTTGAACCGAAAGCCCAAAGATGAATGTTCTGGGGCGGTGTGCGACTGCGAAATGTCTGAGTACCACCGATATAAAACGTACGAAAAAATAATTTAAAAAAATGGAGCTTCACAAAGGAAGGCCGTTTCGTGTAGTGTATATATTATAATATAGCTCAGTGTAACTTCGATCCGCGGTATTTTACGCATTTTAAACGAGCAAACACAATATGACGTTGTAACTCGTGGCAATCGTCGCTTATTCGCGAATATTGCGCTTTTTTTCGCCCCTTTTTTTTTTTTCTTTCCCCCCCCCACCCACCCACCCACCGACTTCCGTTCCCGCCGGCTGTATTTCTTTGTTTCTTTGTTCCTTCTCTTAGGGCCGGGGAACCGGAATAATCTGTCGGGATCCGCGTACACCGCGCGTTGCTACGGTACGATTGACGAGCGGTTAGGCGTTTACAGACACCGCGCCCGGAGGCTATCGTCGACTGCGCCTGTTTTTCGGGCCACCGTGTGAAACGAAACACAGTAAAACCGTTTGTATTGTATCTCCGCTGCCGAAACAACAGTAAGTAATTTTCGTTTTCGCCGTCGAACTGTGGCCGGTTCCGAATGTATTTATTGCCGAGATGGCGTGCGATTTTCTCGAGAATAAAAATATAATTAAAAAAAAAAAAAAAACAATAATAATTAACGAAAATTATCCAACTGGAAAATATTGAAATTCGCCTTCGAATACGTGTTGCAATCGCTAGTAGATATATTTTGTAATCGTGAAATAAAGAACAAAAAAAAAATATGCCTTTATCGTAAAACCGTTTGACGCGACCTACTGCCCAGCTATATAATATTAAGAAACCGAATTTTCATTATAAAAAAAAAGCAGAATTTTCGCTGTGCAGCGTTGGTTTTATGGAAACCTAACCTACTGCGAAACGAGTCGTTCGATTTTGAACAATTAAAATTATTCGATTTTAGGTCGATAATAACTGTTTTTTGTAGACAGTGTTGCGCAAAGATAACTGAAAATTTGTCTAGATTAGGTTATAACACGTTTTAATCAAAAATATCTAAATACAGTTAAAAATCAAATTACCTCGATAGACATAAAATATAATACACTATTTATTTGGATAGAAAAAAAAATGATGAAAATTTGAATTTCAATAATTTACCACTGTGTATATCTTCTATATATATATAAAAAAAAAAATCGTGACTTTGATCAAAATTAATGGAATCTTTAAATATAACATTTTAAACGTCAACCGTTTGAAGTCGCTATCGTATGAGCAAAAAACATATTTGTGTATATCTACGCCACAAGGACAAGTGAAACTAAATATTTTGTACATTGTGTTTTTCAAATAAAATAATATTGCAAGGTACCTACATAATGTATTTAAATAAATAAGTTGAAATATTACAACTATTCATAATCAACTAAGATCATTCATCAAATACCCAGTCCGTTTTGTCAACTATATATATATATAAGATAAAATATAAAAAACTATTTATTTGGAAAATTTATCTAGATAACACTCAACACTGGTTGCACAGAACAAATTCACCTTTTTATTTGTATGGTGAAAATTTGGTTTCTAAATTAGTTCGATTAGGTTTCGTCCATCTAAACCCATTTTTTACAGTTGAATTGCGGGTGGTAGCACCATAAGCGCATTAAGAGGGGAGGCAATAGAGACATTTGGAAAAATACTTAAAAAAACCAAATCGAATCGTTATTAAAAATGTCGGTTTAATATAGTTTTTTTAAAAGTAAATTAATTTTAGAAAAATGTTTAAAATATATGTAGGTATAATACTAATATGTATGGCTTAGACCAGGCGTGCCCAACCTTTTTTAACTTGCGGGCCACATTCGAAATTTATATTTATACTGAGGGCCGTATATGGTTCATGGGTTTTTTTTTTGCTCGTTTCGATAAAATATAGACTAGTCATAGGTATATCTATTGTACATTTTATCGGATATAATATTATCTTTGTTCACTTATCGAATTTATGACTCAAATCGTATGTGTTTAAAGTTCTCAATATTTCCACGCTATAGTTGTTAGTTTGTTTTCGTCATTAGAAATTGTACGTTCACATTAAGATGTCTCAAAATAAAAAGCGCAAAATTGATACCGAATGCTGTGTTTTTAATGATAATTGGAGTCTAAGTTATTTTTTTATCGAGTATCGAAATAAAGCTATGTGTTTGATATGCTACGAAACCGTGGCGGTCTTTAAAGAATTTAATATTAAAAGACATTATGAAAGTAAACATCAAAACAAATACGTCAATTGTAAAGGTAAATATTTATCATATTGTTTTTATTTTTCTGAAGAGGGTATTTAGGTATTTCGCCAAGTTTGGATTTAAATTTTAAATTTTAAGGAATCATAGAACTTCTTTGTTAGAAAAATTCAAACAAAATTTCAAAAGTGAACGCATCGGAAATGTATTTGAAAAACATAATAGAGGTAAAGATGAGATTATTCGAGCAAGTTATGAAGTAGCTAACCTGATAGCTCGCGAAAATAAAAGTTTTAGTGATGGCGAATTTGTAAAAAAATGTATCTCGACAAGTGTAAAAGAAATTATTCCGGAAAAAATTTCTGTATTCGAGAATATCAGTTTGTCTCGAAACACTATTACTAGGCGGGTAGAAGACATTGGAGGTGATTTAATGACGCAGTTACAAATAAAATCGAAAACGTTTAAATTTTTTTCTTTAGCTTTGGACGAAAATACTGATGTGTCAGATACTGCACAATTATTAATATTTATACGAGGAATAGATACAGATTATAATATAACAGAAGAACTTGCTTCATTAGAAAGTATTTCTGGAACTACAAAAGGAGCTGATATTTTTGAAAAAGTGAATTTTTGTATTGAAAATTTAGGACTGACCTGAGAAAAACTTTGTAGTATTACAACAGATGGAGCTCCAAATATGGTTGGGCGAAATACGGGATTAGTTGGAAGGATAGCTGAGTTAACAACTTCAAAAATGATTGAAACACCTATATTTTTACACTGTATTATTCATCAACAATCTCTGTGTGGTAAAATTATGAATTTGGAACATGTGATGAATATTGTTACAAAAACAGTGAACTTCATTAGATCGCACGGATTAAAACATAGACAATTTATAGAATTTTTAAATGATATTGAATCGGAACATAAAGATGTTTTGTATCATAACCAGGTTAGGTGGGTTAGTCGAGGAAATGTATTAAAACGTTTATTTGATCTTCGGCAGGAAATTCAAATATTTATGATAGAAAAAAACAAACCAGTAAAAGAATTTGAAAACGAACAATGGATGTACAACCTTGATTTCTTAACTGATATTTATGCTCATTTAAATGAATTAAATCTTAAACTTCAAAAACAATCAAAAACTATCAAAAACTATTTTCGAGCTTATAAGTGTTGTAAAATCGTTTGAAATAAAATTACAACTTTTTAAAAACCAAATATTAAAGCAAAATTTTTTACATTTTAAAACGTGTCAAGAAATTAAACAAAATCCTTTAATTGACGTTCCGACAAATCATTTTGTGAGTATGTTGGAACAATTATCAATAGAATTAGAAAACCATTTCCAAGATTTCAAATCACATATGACTTCATTTCGGCTGATTGAAAATCCATTTCTGTCTGATGAAAATAATGTTCATGAAACTGTTGAACTTGAACTTATTGATTTAAAAACAAATAATCATTTGAAAGAATTATATAAAGATATTACAGATAAAAATACAGATTTAATACATTTTTATAAGACTCTTACTGATGTTTTTCCAAAAATAAAAGAATTATCAATGCGTATATTTATATTATTTGGTTCTACTTATATTTGCGAACAAACGTTTTCACGCATGAATTACGTAACAAGTCCAAATTTCACACTAATTTATTTCTATTAATATTCTAAAATCCAATGCATTTTTTTTATATAAAAATTAAAAATTGTAAAATATTTTATATTCTTAAAAACTTAATAAAATAAATTTTTTTACACCTATACAAATTTTTAATTTTTATAAAATGGTCACGGGCCGGTTGGAACACCTTCGCGGGCCGCTGGTTGGGCACGCCTGGCTTAGACATAATGACCAATTTAGGAAATAGTGGAATATTGAATACGTTAAGTGTTTGAAGCCGATCTCAATTATACGCCAGTGTTTTTTTATATAGAATTTTCTAAAAGATAATAAAAATACAAATATTTTCCCTCGGATAATGTAAAAATTACCGGACAATATCGAAAAACGACCGCGTGACGTAGACAATTCCCTAAAAATGCAAAATAAAAGTCGAACCATAAGCTTCTAGCGCATTCCGAGAAACAAATTTATATGTATATGAGCAACGTATTAGAAGCAAGGGGGGAAAAATGCAAATGCAATAAGTTCCGGGCCTTACTAATAATAAATGTTGGCGTTAAATTCCCAACGTAATTTCCGCTCATGGCTCGGTATACGAGTTTTAACTCGTTTTTTTTTTTCTTCAAAACTTTAACTTACCTATGCGTTAATCGTTAAAAAAAAAAAATCGGCTCATCATCGATAGAAAAAAAATAAATAAATAAATAACTAAAAAGTCAAAGCACGCCCCCCCCCGCACTGTAAACAAATTAAATATGGATAAAAATTAAATCGTTTTCGCCGCGGTGTCAATCTCTAAATACTCGTATTAATTATTTGAAAGGCCAAACCATAATGCGGTCGGATGTTTATTTCTATAAATACGTGGGACCTCGATTATAACACAAAATGTATGACAAGATATGACATTTAAAAAAAATTCTAAACGTGAAATTACAATATTCAAATTACATTAAGCACGGTGTTTGCATACACGGCATACAAATATTTATACACCGGCCAATGTTACTATAATAAACTATCACTAGACTACAGTATATGTCGCGTATATCTGAATTCGTTTGTCTGACATTAATATTATTGTCTCTTCGAGATAATTTATTTACTACCGTGTACATGAATATGTCGTTATTAAATACAAATCAAATGATAACAGTGTATTTTTGAGTGCAATAAACGATATACTATGCAAATACAAATCCGCGCGAGATACGATAATATACGGAGCAAAGATGAAGTTTCCAAAAAAAATTACAAAAGCGTAAGTGTATTTATTAATCAATATAGTAACTTATTTATACAGGGTGGGCCGTGGTTACTTCCTTATCTGAAACTCTCGCAACTGAGCGGCTATTGATAGTAGACCGTTGGTTTATGGCTAATTCGAAAGCACGTTATCTAAGGTTTTTGTTATAAATAGTTCAGTGCCGTCGTGGAGGCCTGCATTTCTTTCAGCCGTTCGATCATCGCAACTCGGCGTGCTTTCACATGGCCATTTCAATATCGAAACCCGCGGGTCGTGTGCCTGATCGGAAATCGATTTGTTTGTGGGTGGCCACGTCCACCAGGGATACCAGAGGTAGTGTGCAGAAGACACATAATGGACCTTCCAGAACCGTCAGGACGCCAGAAAACGCCGAAAGGGTAATGGCGGCAAATTTTGCCGAATCCCCTAGGCGATCTGCGCACAAACATTCGGCTGCTTTGGGGGTGTCTAGTCGCACGGTGAGACGAATTCTTCATGGGCAACTTGATTATCACCCATACAAATTGGCAGTGGTGCAACAACTTAATCCACGCGATTATGTTGCGCCGAAAAAACATGCATGTGAAGCCTTCCTCGAAAACCTGCCTCAGGACGCCCTTGTTTCCTTTAGTGACGAGGCACATTTCCATATTTCAGGATGCGTGAACAAACAAAACATGCGATATCGGAGCCCCAAACAATATTTGTGCTGCTATTGCCGACGTAAGCACGCATATGCTGGAAAAAGTAGACAGAAATTTCAAATTCCGACTATCTCAGTGCATTGACGAGAACGGTGGCCGCCTTCCAGATGTAGTATTTAAAACCAAATAAAATAAAACATTAAATGTACCCCTATACAAGGCAAAAAAAAAATCAAATCAATATTGCCAATACTTTTTGGTGTTATGATTTTTTAAAATAAGGAAGCAACCACGCCCCACCCTGTATATCGGATAAGATAGGGGCTGTATATCCTCGCACGACCTCATTTCCCTTCAACATTATTAATAAATATATTTAAAAAATTATGTTAATAATAATAGACGTTAAAAAAAATCAGGCTTTTCACACTCTCCCTCGCCGCTTGACAAAATCATTTGACCGACCGCCAATGTGATGAGACGTAATAAGTTATAATATAACGAAATATTGAAATATGTTTAACGACAAACCAGTGATGTACCCATTAACAGATGTTAATAATATATGTGTTAAATTAAAATTGAACAAAAAAAAAAAAATATCCAGTGTTAGGTCGAAAATATACATTTTTAGATATTAAATTCCGAGTGTAGCGAAAAAGCTATTTTTTTCACTAAGATGTTATTTTTTTGTAATTTATATATTTTATATATATATATATATATATATATGTAAAATGATTTAATTTGTTCACGCGGTGCCATAAAATATGTGGATTTTCAGCCCGGCGGTACTTTTTATTTGAACATTTTGTCAAGGTTCATATTATTTTTTCAAAGAAGAAAAAAAAACATCAATGTTATTTTCGTCGATTTCCGAATTACTTTGGCTCCGAGGGGAAAATACACTAATAATAATCCTACCCGTTTACAGAGCTCCGCTCGGAGTCGATATTTGATTGCACTGTTTCATCGTTGCTCTCATTTATTCCAATTGTCCACGTCCAACGGTGGCCTGCTCGTGGTGCACAGTATGTGACTGGCTTTTTGATTTTTGTAATAAAAAGAAAACAAAAAAAATCGAGACCTATACAAACCGGTACCAGTCAATGGCTATGGAAAATAATTTATTATTTCGTTTAGATTTGGCAGAATGAACAATTATTAACAAAAATGAATAACGCGCACAATTATAATGGTAAAAATTAAAATAACGACTATAGGTAAGTACGAATATAATTAGTATTTTTGTAGGTCTATGATATTGCGATGTTGGCACACCTACTATTTTCACGTGTAGACTTGATTTTACAATAACGGTAGGTGCAATAGGTACACGATCAGTGGCGTTATTTGGTAAAAAACTAGGGGGGGGTCAAATTTATTCATCAAAATCAAAACCCTAAGGTGTGGTGTTAATATACATTTTTTTTTTTTTTAATCTATATAAGCAAAATAATCAAAGACTTTATTTAACGACTTAATGATTTGATTAAACAAAATTTAAAAAAAAAAAACGTAAGAACACATTGTTATTTTAATAATAGTTTTCTTTTTTTTCTAACCCAGATTATTATTTTTTTTAGATTCAATTCTGAGCAAAGCGGAGAATATATTGGTCTTAATATGATGTGTGGGGATTTTGGTTTTTTTTTTTTTTTTTTTCCCAGTCCATTGACTACTTTTCCGCCAAACAACTTGCTCCGATTTTCAAGTGTAGCACATTTTTTGAACGAATTTTGAATTTAGTTGATACATTAAAAAAGGAATTTTTTTTTTTTGATTTCGCGTTGTAGTTTTTTTTTAATAATTCGGAATAAAACGTAAGAGAAACAGGAAAATATAAGGCAATAAAGTTGTACTTAATTATGAAAAAAAAAAAAAAAAAAAAAAAAATTAGTTAGTCTATTTTAATAATTCGGATTCATAAGCGTTTATGTGTAAATTTAGACGAAAATCTTAAAAATTACAGTATTTCAAAACTCAATTAACCGAACTTCGTTCAGAATCGTTTTTCGTTTTTCGCAATTATTTTCGTCGCGTTGGGATAAAAATTCAATTCCACTCCCGTGCCCTACCGTACCGACTTCCAACCTACAACAGTGGCCCGCCCGCAGTGCGAAGTACGCCCGTCTTATTTTATTTTTTTATTATTTATTTCGCTAGGGATTTTTTTTTAATATTTTTATATTCCATTACTACGGGAAAATCAAAAGAAAAAATATAATACGTAACAACAGACTTCAATCTACGTATATTCGGTAAAAAAACCGAATGTAAACCATAAAATTTATCATGTTATACGATTTTTTTTTTTTTTTTCGTAGATTATTCATATCTCTGGGCGGGTTTATATTCGAGTTTTCGGGCCGCCTTAACCTCGTTATAATTATTTATATTCGCGACCATAAACTTTTTCCTTAGAGATAAACATTTTTTTTTTTTTTTTTTTTTTTAAATAATCGCTCGTCGGCTTCAGCTCTGGCCCGGTAAACTGTGCGTATTGTTTTTTTTTTTTTTTCTTTTTCATTTTTACGTGACGTAAAAGTACAATAGGTGCGCCGCGCGGTGTCATTGTTATTTTCGACGTACCTCTATAACAATAATAATAATAAAGAGGACACGCGGTTGCGTGATTCGAATATTCATCGAAAATTGTATTTAGTAGGTTTTTATATTTTTATTATTATTATTTTTTTTTTTTTTTTTTTTTTTTTTTTCTCTCTCTCTCTCTCCGTTCGTCGCGTGTCTTGATAATCTGTATCGCGGGCGTTCAATATCGTTTATCGACGTCCGGTGACGCCTGTCGCCCGGGAGGACACGGAGGGATCGCCGTCGTAATAATTTAATACCGTGGCGGCCGGGTCGTACGACGCCGTTCAACGACAGTGTATGATATCATAAATACCTCCGATCGAGATTATTAACGAGTGTGCCCATAAAAAACAAAATTAAAAAAAAAAAAAATAAAAACACATAATGTAACATATGGTTAGGTTCGCCCGTACGCGCGAACTTGTACCACTATTATAATCCGAACGTTATCTAATTTAAATATTGTAATCCGTTTACAGTCTTATATAATAATATTATTATAGGTGTGTAGTAGCTATATGCGAATTTTTCCATTCGATATTGTCATCGACGTCATAACATACAAATAATCAGAATGGTTACTAAAACTTTACTATAGGTGGAACACTGAAGGCAAGGGACAAAAAATAATTAAAAAATAATTTGAAAAATCGGTCGAAATTACTATTATGCCCGCACAAATCGTCGCGGTTTTAACGATATTTTCGTCGAAACTTCCAATTGAAACGAGAATAACGGAAAATGACGACTACGGCGGATTTTCAATATATTCACACGGTCATAACTTACGATCAAATTATTTTTTGTCGAATAATCGAGGATTTTAAAAAAAAAACCCACAATCAATAAATTTCTATTCGCGTTAAACTAAAAAAAAAAACTGAAAATTTAAAATGTTTAAAAATCCATAAACGTCAGAATATTTCGAAAATATTACCGCCGTCTACAGAGGGCCATTTATTGTTAAAATGTCAAGTCTATACGATTATTTTTGACTGAAATACAGGAAAAAAAAAAAAAAAAAAAACCTAATAGAAAATAACAAAAACCGCGATTGTCGTGATATTCCCGATTTTCACAAACTACATCCGAAATTCTACAAAAAAACATAACATAAATGTAAAACATAACATATTTACTAGAGCAATTATTTAGTTTGAAAAATTATAGAATTGTCAAAGTCGCTATGCGAGCGTACATCACGGTCGTCAGTTTTCAAAAGCGTCGCTGGTAGGTATTGATAAAATATATTATATAAATACTATACAATTTGTGTAGCAATTAATTAAGACGACCTAATTGATTATCGGCTTATATACGTACAGTTTTTTGTAATTGTTCGATATTTTAACAAAAAAAAAAAAAAAAAAAAAAATAATGTTTCCTTATTCCGTACGCCTACCTTCGTAAACACAATAGATATCTACTTTTTTTTAATTTTAAATTGTCCAAAAACAATCAATAAGTAATCTACTAATTGCAGTGACGGACGGATGGTCGGTTTTTTCGGACAGATAGTTGCGAGCCAAAAAAAAATCTTTTTTACAAAGACGTTGTAATATACTTTTTCTTATTATTAATATCGTTATTAAAGTTTTGTAAAAGACAAAAAAAAAAAAAAAAAAAAAAAAAAAAAAAAAAAAAAAAAAAAAAAAAAAAAAAACTGAAAAATCCCGGTTCTGTCGCACCGCTATAGTTAATTTAATTTCATCACTTTCGCAAAAGAAACGAAAATAATAGTATAGTCTCGGTTATATATATATATATATAGAGAGAGAGAGAGAACTTGGAACGTGCGATGGTAGTGGGATAGAAAAAGAAAAAAAAATATTATACTCGTATATATGAAGAAAAAAACGCCCGCGGCGAACGATACTCAACGAAATTACACGTCAACCGAGTTCAATTATTATTATATTATTATTATTATTATCAACTGTTGTAGTAACGACCCTGCCAATGTTTTACAACGGATTTTTTTTATTATTATTTTTTTTTTTTTTTTTTTTTTACAATATAGAAAAGAGACGAACACACGTACGAGGAGCTGCGTTTATATTTTCATCGTGCTAAAAGAATAAGCTTCAGTGCTCTATAAACTTTGCGGATCCGGAGCTGCGGTAGTCGAACAATCACGTTAATTAATAACGTGGGTAGTCGACATTTTTCAAACGCAATTTTTCCTAATTGTATAGGATTGCCGCCCCGAGAGAGAAAATACTACCTTCTTTATTATTTTTTTTTTTTCATTATATTTGGACTTGTGATTTGTTAAAAAAAAAATAATAATAATAATAACTAAAAGGTCGTTTCTGGCACGAATTCAACAAACGTGTCTTACCTTACCTAACCTAACCGGGTATACCGGGTTTCCGTACCGAGAATGACAGCACCGTGTGTTAATAACGTCATTTATTTAATATCCGTGATAAGACGTGATCGCGACCGTTGTGGTTACTCACGTAACCGGAAGACGCATTCGATTGCCGCCAAAAACCGATCGTTTCGAATATCGTTTCATTTGATTGGTTTTTTTTTTTTTCTTTTATTTCGAAATTATTTGATTCGAAAATGATTAAAAATTGTAATTTCATTTCCGAGCGTACACGGTACACGTATATTGCAATAAAATTCGTTTATTTTATCAAACAATTTTTTTTTTTTTTTTTTTCCCCCCCCGACAATCCCCGTGAGTGTTTGAAAGTTTCACGATATACAAATGTTGTTGAAATATTTACGAACACGGCGTTAGCTACCGATTTTGGCGCGCGCCAACAAATGGAATATTTAACAGCGAGTCGATTTGCTTACCGTTACGATTCTATTCTTGTCGCATACTAAACCGAAATACGTACAAGAACGCAATTGTTCTAAACGTTTCATTTTTGTTTTGCCGGATTTTCAAATCGAAGAAAAATCAATATTTCGTTAGGGACGAACGGGACCTAACCAGCACAAAATACACGGTTTATTTCCCGACTGATAGGAGACGGCGGACGTCCGACTTTTAGTTGCTCGTTATCGTTTGGTTTTCTGGTCGAATATCGCGACAGTCGCCGGGCGATATTGGCAAACATAAAAAAAAAATGTTACGCTAATTGGTACATTTCCATCGCATTGTACGGAGCGAAAAACGCTCTGAAAATTATCTCATAGATACAACATTTCAATACCATTATTATTGCTACATTATTTGGCAATAATCAATATATTATATTATAAAACGTGGTTTTAAAGTAGTGGAATAATAAAGGGACAAAAAAAAAAAAAAATGAATATTTCACACTTTAAACACTAATAATTATAATCCTATCGACCTAGTTAAAAAATAGTTACAAACGATATAATAACGCACCTATTCTTCAAGACCCGCTACGATAGCCGAACATCATTTGAATAAAGCTGTTCGGGGCTCGGTGGTTTAAAAAAAAAAAAAAAAAAAAAAAATTCACCTTCATTGTGCATTTATGATTACTGTTATATAAAGTAAAACAGTTTTTTTTTTTTTTTTTAAATTCATTGAATAATTCAAAAAAATTTAACCTCTTTCATCTGCAATAAAATATCTTTTGCGTTGAAAATAAAATCATTATTTATATCTACAAATGCAATTGATGGACGATGAAACTTTTTTTCTTTTAATTTTTTTTAGCCTTTTTACCGAAAACGTTTTTTTTTTCCGGGAATATATGAACGTCATCGTCGTCATAATAGCGAAATCGTTAAGTCCGCAGTGAATAATAATTGTTGGTTCTAGGAACCTCGAAAAACAGAATAA
The DNA here is from genome assembly GCA_956483605.1 of Tuberolachnus salignus. Classification (NCBI taxonomy): domain Eukaryota; kingdom Metazoa; phylum Arthropoda; class Insecta; order Hemiptera; family Aphididae; genus Tuberolachnus; species Tuberolachnus salignus. The sequence goes on from OY101435.1 coordinate 24,635,374, forward strand.
CGAAAAACGTACGTTCGCGTTGAATAAAGTATTAGATTTTCGATACTTGCAGAAAGCTATAGTATAAAAAATGGACGTTAAAATATACACGCACATAAGTAGGCGAGATCATTTAATTTTGTAATTCTGAATCCGACTTAATGTTTTATCTAAATTACCGAAAAATCAAAAATGTATGTGTATATCTAGACATTTATCGTAACAGCAATAACAAAAATAACAAATTCTTTACAATGCTTTCTGCTTAAAATCTAAAAACAAAAAAAAACCAAGATAAACCGTAGAACATATTATACATTTTTATATTTCAAGTATTTATTTTTTTTTTTTGTTCACTTAACATTTAAAAATAACAATTATTGTGTTTTTTCGCCCATTTTGTGCGGTTTTCGGCATACGTTTAGATATAAAAATAATAGTCGTGAATAAAATAGGCATGATTTGGTGTAAATTCTCAGTGACAAACAAACATTTTAGCTATAATATAAGTAGTGATGGATTTATGGTGAGGGAGGGGGTGTAGATTAAGAAGGTCTGACCCGTAGATAATTTTTGCTGGTTAAAATTGGCCTTTTAATAAGCCTCGGAATTCCGATATATTTATTTGAATGTTATCTTTTTGTAATAAAAATGGAAAATGTATTCAATATTTTCAACAATAATTACGAAAAACAATTTTATTCTAATTTTTAGCCGTAAAATACGGTCTCTCGAAAATAGCTGACTACCGTTCATAACCTGACTATGGATCCGCCACCGATATAAAAAATTAAAACCGTTTTTATGTACTTGAAGAAAACTACGGTCAATTTAACACCACTGTTGATAGATAATTGAGAATATGAGAAGTAAAATACAATATTTTAAAAAATGACCAAGCTTCAACCGCAAAAATAATAATGTACGTACAGAGATACGCATGCTGTCGATTGTTACAGATTATTGGTACCAATACGATTACTATTGGACCACTGTATAAATTCATATTTTATAATGCTAAAATCATCAGTAACGTCATTTCGGTAGACTGAGGCAAACTAAGCAAATTTACCGACTGACAGACAGAGGAGTTTTTAACAAAAAAAAAAAATTGACTCACTTTGCTCGATTGTTCCCGTTTACATTATTTCACTTAATGGGTATTTCAGATTTTCGTACTTAAAAATTAAAAGTTAAAAAACGTAATACTCGGTCGGTAAACAGAAAAGTGGAAAATGTGACCACGGATTATTATTCGAATTTATCTGCGAGGAAATACGAATAAAAGTTATATTGTGAAACATTTAAGATGTTTTGACGTTTTCTTTACCCAAATGCCAGAGATCGACCAAAATGTCGTCTTTAGGCTAAAAGTTAGACAGTTTGTGGCAGATGACGCCTCTGAATAAAAGTCGTCACTTTGTTGTAACTTCGAAACTACGGTTAAATAATATAATAATAACGGTTACGATAATCCAGAATAGCGTTTCGATCGTTTGAGGTTTGAGGGAGAATAATCGTTTTGACAAATATAGTTCATAATTGTATATTATGGCGTCGATATGATTGCATTTAATACAACAACAATACAATTTATATGTATACGTACACGGAAAATTATTTTTCAAACAAATTATTATTATTATTTGGTAGCTACTAATATAACCCGTGCGATTTTATATATCAAAGTCGAATAAATCAATTGACTTCTTTAGATTGCAGTCCTCTAGCGAGCATTAAATATTAAATTGGTTTTTTTTTTTTTGTTAAAAATATGTTGTTTTTTTTTTATTTACGAGAAAACGTATTTTCTGTACGTAGCTATTCCAAAAATATATTCTAATTAGGTATGCTGTCAGAATAATGATACGCCGTAATATTACTATATGCACACAGCGGTAGGTAACAAAAAAGTAATTGTATATTTATTTCGCAACGTCGACACATAATAATTGTTAACAATATTATTACAATTTAAATTGATTTTCATACCTTATTCGTTTTAAAAAAATTGAACAATGATCTGACAAATATAATACATATACGGTGTATATTCAGTATATAGAACCGAATACATTTTTCATTTATAGAAGTTAAAAATATAACAAATTGTAAACTATATGCGAATTTCTTATTGAGATTTCGAGTATAATTTGTAGTAAAACGATAATTGGTTCGAAATAACGAATAAAATATTGTATAGAAATGTTATTGAAATTCAATTGAAATTATAAACGAACGCGCAATATGTAATTGTATGCAAAAACCCATTAACGAAATATACGGTATTTGAATGAAAAAAAAAAAAAATAGTTCAAAAATAAATTTTAATTGAGCACCTTAACCTAACCTTGCCGTAAGCAATAACGGCAGACATTGGGAAAAAAAAAAAAAAAAAAAAAAAAAAAAAAAAATTAAAGCAAAAAATGTACCGTTAAAACGAACAGTGGCGGCGAACTTTGATAGGGGAGAGAAGATTCGAGATGTACTCCTTCCCTGATTATTTATGTTGTTGTTGACTTGTAATACTTATATAATTTCATAACGAAACGTAATTGTTTTGACAATGATCGAATGATTTCTCCTATCTAGTTTACATCAACCGTGGATCATATTATGATCAAAAACAATAATTGTTAGTAATTAGTAAAGACATTTTAATCAATGTTGGCGTTTCACAAAAGTGTATTGATAACGCCAGGGATGTTATAAATGAAATTAGCTCCGAACAAATTAGATTTATTATTATGATGTTTTTGCCTCCGTAATTACCCCCTATAATTTGATTGTAAAAATGATTTTGTGCGTGCAAAACTGCTCGAGTTATAGACCTCATTAAGAAAACAAATGTTCGCCATAAACAAAAAAATAATAAAAAAAAAAAAAAGAGCACTGGCACTCTGCAACGATGGTTTTATTTTTTCAAAATCACAAAAACCAAAAGATTATTATCGGTTTATCGTTTTATTCTAACAGTTTTATGTTTTTTTTTTTTTTAAATCGTATATTTTATTTCGTTAGGTGATATTAAGCAACATAAACCAAAGTTGCACCGAGTTTTTTTTTTTGTTTTTTTTTTTTTTATATATATATATTGAAAGTTTAGTTTCTTAATTTAGGTTTAAACCTCAAGAAAATTATGCACCCTCAAAACGGTTCCTCGGTAAATATATTTTTTTTGTTTATTTCACACAATAAATTCTATGGTGGTAACGACACGCGACTACTTACAAATGTATTTAAAAGTGAATTTAAATATTTTCAAGTTTATAAATTTTAATTTTTTTTTTAATTCGAGAAAATTGCTTATACGCGCCGGAGATAGCACGTCCTGTTTAGTATAAAATAAAAAAATTTACATTAAAAAAAAAAAAAAAAATGTTTTCTCAAGGCGAAAAACCGATACCCTCTCGACCATCCCCCGTCACGCGACCTAGCTCCGATTGGGCAGCTGAAAACGATACGGGGGACACATTAAATTAGTTAAAATAATCATCGAGTGAACCACCGCCGGACTGTACGATATTATCCTTACCATCTGTATGCATATATTCGTGCACAATAAAATATATATTTGCCCTTTTGAGTATACGAGTACCGCGAGTACTACGGGTCCACGAAAACGTCCGACTGCGTGAAAATTCCAAAGAGATTGGATCTGGGGTATATACGGCGTCCTTTTACCTTATACCTACGCATAACGTCGCCGTCGAAATCAAAATCATTTTCTTCAAAGAAAAGACGAATGGAACGGGTGGTGGCTATGATAATTTTACATTACGCATATCGTTTCATACCGTACCCTTATTATTGTAGAGCAAACATTTTTTTTTTTTTCCCCAACAATTTTCTTTTTATCTTTGCACACCGAAATCGTGATACAGTTATAATATAATTCGTTACGTGCACCGCACGAGGACCCCTGGGAAATTTATCATCGCATAGATGTTCGAGATATTATATTATTATTATTATTATTATTATTCTATTTCGGTATTTGACGTTTGAACCGTTTTTTTCGAACTATTTTACGATCCGATATTATACATTATTTCCAATATAATAAATCCGTATTTTATATAATGTTTATACGGATACGAACGCTGCGCGATATTTTATTAGATTCCGAGCGATGCGAGGAATGTATTGGTTTTACTATGATTTGCGCTCTTTTCCCATCCCGTTCGCGAATAACATTTCTACCAGAAATCTTACTCCGATTTCCAAGTGGCGTAGCGCATTTTCCGAAAGTATTTTGGATCTAGTCGGTGTATTGAAGCGATCATATTAAATGTACAGCAATAAACTTTCCCCTTTTTTTTCTTTTTTTTTTTTTTTTTTTTTCGATATTGTTTTTCGTGTGTAATTCGATTAAAAATAATCTTAAAAATCTGACATTTTCACAGATTATTTATATTAAACCTTTCCAGACCCGGAGAGATTTTCAATACATTCGATTTTGAAGCTAGGGAATTTGATATTTTAGAATATTTTTTTTACCCTTTTATGAGATTATAATCGTTTTGACCGAGCAGAAATACGAGTAATCAAAAGAAAAACAGGTTGGACGTTTTGAACAAATCGTAATGTAGTAGGATCATTTAAAGATTAAATTATAACGAAAATTATAAAAATCACCACGAAATTAAAATACTTGTCGTGGGAAGGTGACAATATTCCAGGGACAATTATTATTGTGTTTTTGTTGATATAATGTTATCATTATGAAAACAAGTTTGAATATTATTGAATATAGCAACTCGTTTGAACATGTCTTCGCTATTTATTTTTCAGAACAAAAATTGAATTGAAACAAAAAAATGGACACGGCGGCTGGCTACGGTGTTTAGCACTCGTTGTTCGCTTCTCTCGGTAGTCTTGGTAAAGAGTTTATAAAAGGTTCGGTACAATAGGCCGGGAATCAATAGTCAATAGGTAGAAATAAGGAAAAGGCCGACGAATGAAAAAAATCCGACATAAAACCGTATGGCCGACATAACGAAAAAAAAAATGATTTTTATAAAAACATTTTTAAACGGTTGTTTAAAAACGAATTCGGTCGTTGGCGTTTGTGTTGAAAAGGGATTAAAGAATTTGTAACCTTGACGATATGATATACGGGCACGCGGATCAATATTATATGAAACTATAATTTTTCTTCTTTTACTCATAACGCGAGGCGATAAAAACATGAAAGTACTGTTGAAAATATATCTGTGACGAACCAATAAGCAATAAAAAAAAAAAAAAAAAATACAAAATAATAAATAATAAAGACGATCACAGCAATTTTGTATTGCGTATGTAAGCATTTTATATTAAATCGACGTCTTGTTGAAATTTATACGTTTAAGGCATTCCAGAACAAACGGTTATACGTATGGATGTTAATAAATGACTGTATTATAGGAACAAATAGTAAATCCAATTTTAAACCAATGACCGATTCGTCGACAAACGTTATACAGTCGTGCGTGAAATTTCCACTAAAGAAATGATTAAATTTTTTGACGGGTTTTTTTTTTTTTTGAAAAATCAAAGTCCGTCCGGGCGAATACGTTTCGTGTTACCATTCGGGCGAAACACACTGCACGTTTCGTTATTATTTTATTCCTAATTCGTTTTATTCGCGTCGATACGATTTTTCGTTGTTTTATTTTTCCCCTTTTTAAATTCACTTTTACGCTTCGAAATTCATTATTCACTCGTGTTCACTCGAATAATATAAGGGTCGATCTATAAATTCGAAATTTTTAACAGGACATTTCGTAAAGTAATAGTTCTTAAAAGTTAATAATGTATTTATACATACCGATATGTTGTATGTACGCACGCCAAAGTTTAATACTCACAACGGTATATTATAGGAGTTTTTATTATTTATAAGTATATACTGGAACTTTCGTTGAATATTCCATTTAATGAAAGTAAAGCATCGCCGCGATCGTATTACTTTTACTAGTTTCACCAAAATAATGTTACGGCGTTGTTTAAACATTATTATATCCGAAGGCATAATATTGTAAACTCGCTATTTTATTAATTTATTATACACGGGGTGTAACTCCATTTACAAATTGTATTCTTAATGCAATAACAGGTACATTATGTAATGGTATAACCCAACCAAGTGCTTAAAGCTTATAATAATAATAAATCACAAATCGTTGTTATTTCTGTAAAAATACTATAAAATCGTAAATTAAATTTGTGATAGTATTAGTAGTAGTACTAGAGTGTCGGACTGAAAGATTTTGGTGAGTGGGACTTTGATCTTCGAGAGGCCACCATTCCCGTTAATAAAAAAGAAACAAAATATATATATATATATATATCTATATAAAGTTTATTTCAAAAACTTTATTGTAACTTATAAGAACGTGGACGATGTTTTCCTACGTCCCCTTGCGAATTCGTCGACGATGTCATCATAGGATAATTTTTTAGTTATATCACGTTCTACAATGAAAGCAATGTCAGATTGTCTAACTTACCAAGAGTCAGAAGTGATCTCAAACGAGTTTTAATGCGTTTGAGCGCCGAGAAAGAGTGTTTGCTACTACAGTTTGTACAAGGCATTGTTAAATATATTTCTAAAACTGTTTTTTTTTTTTTTGGGAAATGTAAGTTTTATGTTCATCGTTCTTGGAAATTTAAGTTTGATACTGAGGACCACACATAGGCTCATCGTTAAATATCGTCGTTTTTAACTCTTGGGACTGAACCGTTTCATCCACACATATTTTCTTTAACCGAGTAATCAGGAAAACGGCCATTTTTGGACCAATACATTTAATGGTAATACCACTAATACTGATACGTTATCAGTACTTTTAAGAGGTTATTATTATTATTTTAATCGATACAAAAACGTTATGTCCTAAAACGACATAATGAATATAAGGAACCGAAATTACGCCTCTAAAAATGAAAGCCTGGTGACTAGTCACCAAGGTATTCGCCTAAATCAGAGCCTGATCAGTGGGAAACGATTTATAAGTTTTAACGCGGTGTCGATATCATAAGCTCAACAGTTTAAACAAATTTAAATTAGTCGTTTCCAATTGTCATTTTTGTGATTTATAGCGTATGAACTGAAGTCAAACATAAAAAATCATATTTAGCTTTAACGTTATGTATAACAAAAGAAAAATGTGTCTTTGTGAATTTATCCAGTTTATCGGGCGATCTTTTTTATAACGGAGTAAGTTATAAAGGAACGTTGCATTAAAGTAGTTCCATTTGTAGTTCCATTTGTAGTTCCAAAATAGTTGCATTAAACCTAACCGTCGGTTTATTAGACTGGTAAATATTTGATATTATAAAGAAAAAACCCATGACAATGTCAAATTTTGACGAATGGGGAGGTCTCTGTACATAATAATATTTAAAAGAGATAAAACGAAGGAAATAGATTTTTTTTTTATTGGTTCTGAGTGTTCAATATGAAGAATAACGTAAGGGGACAGTAGCGTACTCTATAGATTGAAACGCACTGAAAAAAACTATTCTACGTTTTTTTTAGGCATGCTGATTAATAAATTCTGAACAACAACGGAATTTGACAAACCCTATCTGTACCTAGATAGATACAGTTTTATTTCTAATTTTGAATTAATCTGATAAATCAAAATTTGTTTTACGTCAAAATGGACACATTGTTTTCAAGTATAACCAATAAGTATTATTATTGAAATTTTCGTATGAAAATACAATTGTAGCACGTAGAAGTTCCATGCTGTTCCTATAGGAATTCAGGAGATATTTTTCAGGACCGCGATTGATATGGAGTAAATGTGAATTATCTAGTTTTCAAAAAATGTCTGATAGGGGGGGTGGAGTAGGTCGAATCCTCCCCCGAAATTTCAGGAAAATTATTAAGTAGATAAATATTAATTTTTGGTTTTATCATTATTTTATTGCTAGATATATTGTTAAACGCTCCCCAAAATATGTTTTTGTACACGCACCTGTTCGCAGTTATATTATTATTATAAGATTATAATATACTTGGTACATACCCGTTTGGAGTCACATAAATATGGCTACGGCCGCGATATCGCCAATTATAATTATTGTAAAATATATTTTACGGAGTAACAGACATTAAACGACGTATAAACCTCACAAACAGATAAAATTATAAAAGCTTGTTCAATGACATAAACTTAATTAACATTTCCTTATATACTTGAACAAACGTTGTAAAACGGCCAACGAATCGCAGGGGCTTTTTTTTAAAAAAAAAAAAAATTTAAAAAAAATTGTATATTTATTTTCATTTGCCAAGAGCCTCATTACAATTCTCGGTAACTTTCAAATTAATAATAATGTTTTCAGTGTTTGCGAATTAAACTAAAATAATGTATATCCACCGTGTATATTTACTATACGTTAAATTTCCAGGATTTGTTTTTTCAACTTTAAATAATCATATATAAAAACGGATAAAAAAAAAATTGCAATTACTTTCAAATATAATTAATAAATAAATAAACTTTAAAGGAGTTTAATAAAAAAAAAAAAAAAAATATTAAATATTGCCCTACGTTTTTTCAATCGACTACCATCAAAGACAATTTTTTTTTTCTTATATCTCGAAAATTGCTTGCTCGAAATACAGCCGTTTCTCTTTGACTGTAATCAAATTCAAAATACGTACCTATACGATTGTGGTTTTATTTTTGAGATTGGTACCTAAAGTTTATTATATTTTCATTTCTAAGGATACGTGTTAAATTAGTTTTTTTTTTTTTTGTATTTCATCAAAAAACTAAATATGAATACATATGTTAACTTTCCCCAACGTACCCCGTCGATTGGACAGGTTGACAACATTTTTTTTGTTCAGTCGATTTCACAATTGAATATTAAGATGATATTTTAAAATAATTGTGTAGCTCGCGTGGTAGTAAACCGTTTGGTGCAATTTGAGCTTTAAAGTCAGAAGACACTGCGAGTTAAAAATACAAATGGTGGGCCAACTAGCGACGGTCTTTTCTAATATCAAATCGATTAACATTACTTGTTGTTTTTTACCGTGAAACCCGTAGTCGAATTCCATTTCTATTAATGTAATACGTTTTAAAATCACTTTTTTATTTGGTAAACTTTAGACGGCTGTATCTCATATTGCAGAAATCCAACATACTGTGGAACGCACATACACGGTTCATTGTAATGGCAATGTGTTTTTTTTTTTTTTTTTTACACACAAATTTACAAACAGTCATTTTTTATACAATTGTATTCTAACACGGTGCTTTGTTGAGGATATTTTTCGAATTTTCGTGCACCGATAATTTTGTGAACGACCGGCCAAGCAGAGAAACACGAAATGTCCAAAATAATATATACCTATACTGTTGCGACCACATGCCAGAGACATTGCTTATTATTTTTATTTTACGTTTATAATTAATCGTTTCGCTCGGATTACAGAATCGTTATTAAAAAAGCAAACATAGTTCACAGCATGGGAGGGCCACTGTTGTAGGTGGGAAATTAGTAAGGTAGTATATTAGATTGGACTTTAATTTATATATGTATGCAACGAAAAATTGCAAAAGAAAAACGATTTTGAGCGATGTGGTAAAATTCGTGGTTTTTCATCGATACCATGGTAACCCAGAAATCAATATTAATAAAATAGAAATAATAACACTAGAGTTTGACGAAAACATAACGAAAAATGGCCTTTTTTACGTACCAACTAGACAAAAACTTGCTACTGGAAACAGCATAGCAGTGTTTATATCGGATGAATTATTATGGTAGAAAAAATGTTTACAGGAAAAAAAAAAAATTTAAAAACAAACATAATTGTAAAACCACATGACCCCTCGCTCCGATTAGAATCTAAAAAAAAAAAAATTGTCGAATAATTTCTTAATCTATATTTGATATTAAACAAACGTATTATTATAAACCAACTGATTTTACAATCGGCTGGTTTGTATGTAGGGGGTAATATCTGAAAGCTAGGACTGCCGAACCGTTTCAATAAATTCATCCGCTAATAGAAAGGCTGTATATTTTATTTCGATAAGAATAAATTAAGGTGGGCCGACACGGGGTTATCAGCATTTTCGGTACGAAAATCTAATTATTTCTGTTGATTTATGTTTACCACAGTTGCCTTGGTTATCGCGGCGATTCTGATGAAAAAACGATAGTTTATTACTTATTTAATTTAGTTGTCACAGGGAAGAGAGAGTCCTGCATTTATTAAAAAAAAAAACAATTTTTTTAAAAAAACCACAAAAGATTTGACAATTTAGTATCGTTTAGCGACGATTCTGGAAAAACGAACTTGACCGGACTTGACAAGGCCGGGCTGCCCCATGGCAGCTAGTTTCGTAATAAGCTGAGAAACTCGAAGAAATACGAGGTGTGACAATAAAATAACGAGACTTTCTAAATATAACCTAAACTATTAACGTTATCTATAAAACGATTATTGAAATATGATAAGAAAACACGTATCTAAAAGTACTATGAACACTGATGGCATCGATTCATTTTCTTATACGTTAGTAGCCTTGTTATTAGTGCGAGTTCGACTATACTGCCGAAAAATGTTAGATATAAAAATCGAACAACATGTGTTAACATTAACTTTCTTGTTAAATTAAAAAAAACTGCCGCGGAATCGTTTCGTATGTTATGTGAAGTTTATGGTGAAGAATGTTTATCAAGAGCTCGTGTTTTTTAATGACACAAACGGTTTTGTAGTGGAAGGGAGGACGTCGAAGACGATGATCGTTCTGGACGTCCTACCACGTGTTCAACAAACGAAAACGTTGAAAAAATCGACAAAATGAATTAATCAATACTATTATAAAGAGGTATTAATTAAATTAAGAGAACGTGTCAGAAAGAAGCGACCAGATCTATGGAAAAATGGCTGGGTTCTTCACCAAGACAATGCTCCAGCTCACAGTGCATTTTCAATTCAACGTTTTTTAACTGAAAAAAAAATTGAATAAATGAAAGCAATTGGCAACACTGTTTTCAAGAATGGCAGTGACGTATGCAACAGTGTATTGATGCTGAGGGAAGGTACTTTGAAGGTGATAATCATTAAATTATAACATTTTTTAAAATAAACAACTTTTATTCAAAAAGTCTCGTTATTTTATTGTCACACCTCGTATAAGAATATTCCGCGAACATCAATACCACCGTATTTAAATTTTTAAATGTCTCAGTTTTAAATTTTAAATTTTTTTTTTTTTTTTTTCCTGGTAATGACATTGGACTATCTTGGACGTCTTGGCGGTTGGTTATTACCCGATATTCAATTGCGGTGCGCAGACACTGAAATCGAAACAAATTATTCGGTGTTGTTTTTCCCCCCCTCTTTTGCGCTTTTATTTATAATTTTTTTTTTTTTTTTTAATAACCGTCTATACGTTCGCCGAATATTTACATATTAGCATTTCCTAGACGTACCTTGTACGATTCGTCGAAAACAATATTTCTTAGATATTCGTATAGCTAATTTAATACGCGTTCGTCTTTGTTCCGATTTTTACCAGAAACGGCGATCGGATGGGTACATGTTGTGTAAATGCGTTAAGATCGCATTAACAACGGAATTGTACGATTTAATTCTATCGAAACGTGTTTAACCGGAACTCGGCACGGAAACGTATTTCGTCTGTTGTAATTTACCGTTGCGCGCAGATATAAAAGCAAAATTAAACGACCCTGTACACACGTACACGCACATACACACGCGTAACGGCGGCCCGCCCGCGGTGCGCGTGTAAACGGATTTGTTTTGTGTAATTACAATTGAATTCGTATTTTATTTTGTTTTCTCCGCCCCGGCCCGCCGGTGCGTAATGTTTAACAAAACTTAAAACGGTAAGTTCTTAAATGTATTATCATTATTGTTGTACGCGAAACGCACCTAACCTAGTGTGCGCAACCAAACGAGTATAAATTTAACAGCAGCAACAGCGGCAGCAGCAGCAGCAGCAGCAGCAGCAGCAGCAACAGCAACAGCGGCAGCAGCGGCGGCGGCGGCAGCGGCGGCGGCAGCAGCGGCGGCGGCAGCAGCAGCAGCCGGGCCGCGTCATAAACAGAAACTTTATCGAGTCTCCTCGTACCCTACACACGACGGAATTCGCGTACGGAGAGACAAATGAAATCAAACGACCCTTTCAAAAGGATTCTATACGCGACGTATACATATATATATATATATATGTATATATCTATAGGCGAATTTTGAGTTCCTTTATATTCTAAATTTTGTAGAGGTAATATTATATTATTTTCAATGATTTTATAATGACAACCTATACATGATAATATACGTATATATCGTCAAATTCGTCCGCATGAATTCGTATTGAATATACGAGCGATGGGATTTAAAAATATATCTATTGAACCTCAAAATATATAAATCACGAAAATAATATTTGTTAAATTACATGTACGCGTATCCCGTATACGATCATACCCCATATATACATTTATTTAAGAATAAAAAAAATATTATATAGTTTTTTTTTTTTCTACTCGGACGTTATTTTCTATACCGTTGAATAACCGGATCAAATGTGTACGGACCGCGTTATTTTATTATTTTTTTGTTTAAAGTAGGAAACCGTGTACCGCGTCCTTTTTTTAAAATTCGAATAGACACATATTACGTACGTCATATCTATATCAAGTCGATTCGTTGAAATCTTTTAAACATGACTCGTATATATACACAGATTGAACAGCGTGTGATGTAAGCGAAACCTAGAAAAAAAGAAAAAAGAAAAAAAGTCACGACACTCAATATGTGATACACTCGATATAACTCGATGACGTTCGGCGGAAGAAAAACAAGATTTATTAGCATTTAGACGGTTATATCTAAGACACTTGTCGAGATAGGGGAAAAAAATAAAATCGTACGAGTGAAAACTACTTGAAAAATATTGAGCTATTCGATCCGAGGGTGTTGTATACGTTACCATAATATTTCCGCTAAAGAAAATATAAGTTTTATTACGCGCGAAAATTGGAAAACTGGCTAGGTGTAGTTTAACCCGGCCCCTGTCACCCTATACAGAAACCGATAATGTCAATCCGAGTCGGTTTGGTTGAAATATTTCGCTATTTGTGTCTACGATGTATTACATATATATATGTATGTTATACAGCGTAGACATAAATAAATATACAGTAATATATCTTTATTATATATATATATATAATTCTTGAATGTATTCTCTAAGTATTCGTGTAACTTTTGAACGGTTAAACAGATTGAACTCATATGTATACAAACGTATTTGAATAGTCGAAACGGTGGTTTCTAGCTTTGTCTGGACGCGCTTTGTAACGCCATACGAAACTTATTAACAATTTAAAGTTCTAAGACGAGAAAGAATGAAAAACATTTGTTGATTTACCATGGAAAGCAAATAGTAATACGGAATAACGGCGAGTTTGGCAACCCGAAATATATACATATCAAGCTACTTTTAGTTTAGACTCTCGAAATGAAGTGAAGCAACATTCAGCGCGGTCGATACATGTGTAGACCGGACAATCTACCAAAAGAAAAATCCAACGAAAAAACCGAGGGGCCACCGTCGTAGGTTATCACGGAGTAAAAAAACGGATGCCCTTGGCGGGACATATGTAGTTCGTCCGAATAATAGTGAACGTTTTTACTTAAGAATGTCCTTCGCAAGGGATCGAGGAATAAAATCTTTTACAAAAAAAAACCGTCTGCTCGAGTGTACGATCCTTATTGTCTGTTGTGCTGGGGAAACGTGATTCTTGATCCGTAGAATAACAACGATACCGACCAATCTACCATTCCAGTTTAGACGGCTCCGTTATACCGTAAAATTATGCTTTTTAATGGCCACAAATAAGGCATAGGGTCAAATATTAAACGTTGCAGGTTCAGACCTAACCGTCCAATGTTTTTCGCAAAGTCAGTTGTACGCGGCTCTGTCGCGTGTCTCACGCAAACGAAATCGTTTTGTGCTGGCCCCCGAAGGTAGACACTTAACGTAGTGTATCCAGAAATATTTAATGCGTAAGGCCGATGGAAATTTTAATGTTTAAAATTTAACATCGATCGAAATTTAAAAGTTAATTTAACTATTAACAATTTAATTCGATTTAGACAGAAAAAATAAACGAGAAAAAAAACACACATCATAACAAAACCAATAGATCCCACATTTGGTTGTGAATTTTGAAAAAAGATTTTTCTTTTTTTTTTTTAAATACTGTGCGCAGGCAAAGCCGTAAGAACAGCTCGACAATTCTGAATAACCAACAAACTTGACACGATTAAGACCGGGTGACGGCAGTCAGTATTTATTTATATATATATCGAGTAAAAAAGTTTTTTTTTTTTTTTTTTAATTCGAACATCATATTTCTCGTTTATGAAATTAAACCGTTCTAAAGAAAATCACCCCCCCCCCCGCCGAATTGCTCGTGTAATATACGGTACACGGTGCACTACTTAAAATAATATTACCTCTTTATGTATAAAATATATGCGTAACATGCACTGCGGTAAATATTTTGTAATTTATTTAAAGAGGTATTTATAATATGATTACACCACGCACGGTGTTGTTAGTATAAAATATTATCATAAAGTCCATGTGAAGAGTTACGTGCGCGTTTTCGTAAATCTTAAGAATTCGGTATATTTTCCGCAATAAAATTGAAGAGGCAAGGTAAATACGTTCAAATTTATTTTATATATTATAATAAACGTACGGCCTAGGTAAATACCATTAATATTTAATCTAATACCATCGGCAGTCTGCAGATGTTCGTAATGGAATTCATCGTAATAATATGTTAGGTATAAATATATCTAAAATAAAATTTGTTTTTTTTTTTTAGTATCGGTATATCGACATTAATATATATCGAAATCAATTTCGAACGGATATACAATTTTAATTATATATTTATATTTATTTACGTATAATATTATTTAATGGTTTACCACATTAAAAGGCAAATTAAATTTTAGATTCAAAAATAATTATTTACATATTTATAATATTTTTTCTACGATTTTGCACCCTGGAAAATATATTGATTTCAAAATAAAAATAAATTACTTTGAATCGTTCGATATACAAAGTAGTTGAATTGAATCCCAACGTACTAATATATCGAGATCGATATACTTTTCGTAATCTAGACGCATCGATATCGTTTCGTCCGAAAATTATATTTCGCGGTAGATTATGGATGTGCAAAAAAAAAAAAAATCTTATCGAAAAATATCATCATGTTTTGTAACTTTCGTCGGCTATATCTCCGATCAGTATAGTTTTTTTTTTTTTGATTGCAACCACTGTAATTTTGCTTTCGGTATACAAACTAAATTACCAACTGCTAAATTGTCCTATACATTTCCAACATCCCGTCCAACAACAGTGATGCCGTGGTGCGAAGTATGACCGGTTATATTTTTCCTTCTGGTTTTATAATAATATTTTCGTGTTGTTTTATTGCTATTAGTTTCACATTTTTTTTTCCCACGTTATATTTCGTGACTGCCGTCTCTATGCCGTATTGTTATTTCGTTAAATACTGACTGACTTATTATGATATTGAATTATAGCTGACAACAAAATATACTTTTCATATACTCGTATTAATATAATATACACGCACGGTGCCATCAACATCCATTAGGTACGTAAATGCTAACGTAATTCAGTATTACAGATAGGTACATTTATTCACGAGCAATAATAGCGATTTTGTAATTGAATTCAAATACAAATTCTTCAGACGCAAATTCGTGAGACGAAGACATAATATTGACAGCCGTCGTTGTCGGATACTATAGTTGTCACCTACGCAGAAAGCAAACACAGCGTTGCAGCTTTGCAACACCCCACTAACATACACTACTTAAAATGGTTAGACGTTGTTGGGAAAAAAAAAAAAAAAAAAAAAAAAAAGTAAAACGTTAAAGTTTGCAGTGCGAGTCCGGCACTACATAATATGAAACAAAAATCGAAAAACCGCGTACAACAATACACGCTTGACAGTGTTAGATATTATTAGACAACAATGTTGGAATTTGTCGGACAACAGTCACTGAAATATTCCGCTATGAGTATGCTCTGAAAATCGAGTATAAGCACAGGACCCTTAACGTACTCTGAAATTTTCATGAAAGTGGGAGGTCAGGGATATTATACCCCGATTCCCTCCCCACCCACCCTCTTCAAGCATTTCGTACTTGAGTATTATTTAAGTATAAGTTCTATAGCAATGTGGATTCGTCCGCTCTTCTTTAAGAGATTTAAGTGAATTTTATTCGAATAATATTTTCGAAACAGAAGTACATTTGTGGCATAGAATTTTGAAGAAAATAAAATACACGATGCTCCTGATGCTCTGGATAAGTGCAATATAGATATATATGTATATATATATATTCCTGAGTATTTTCAAGATTTTTCAGATTTTCGCTACACTTCCTGTCACATCTTGTTGAGGCGAAACAAAGATTTTCTCGTTGAAACGTATTAAAACATACCTCCAAAACTAGGATGGCCAAACGAGATCGAGGGCCCACGTAAACGTTGATTTTTCAAACGGAGTTTATCGTGGTCGGTCTTTAGCCGTAAACTCAGTTTAAAAAATCAGATAAACGCCGGTCGTTTACGCTAATGAGAACCACCCTAAACGGTTCAGCGTCATTTAACATTCACCGAGAAGGAAATATAAAATTCGAAGGAGTAATTCGATTATTAACACCAAAAATTAAAATACTGAGTGATTTTATATTATAATGTAGTTAATGTTTATACGAGAAATTTTTCTTGTAAACATACCTCCTACCTGTATATTACAATATTGTAATATTTTAATATAACGTATAATTTTTATGGACACGGTTATTGTATTTAATACTAATGCTGTCACGTACACAGTTTTGAAATGACAAAAAAAAAATCAATTTTCGTATCAAGACTACCAAAAACCCCCGTGTGAACCGCATAAACTTAACCATTGTCGTCGTACTAAAAACATAACCAATGTCACTCGAAAATAGTATAGCTTTCTATGAGCGAAAAAATGTTCGGAATCGGATCAGCAAGTTCCGGAGCATCCTCCTTATAAC
Organism: Tuberolachnus salignus; assembly: GCA_956483605.1. Classification (NCBI taxonomy): domain Eukaryota; kingdom Metazoa; phylum Arthropoda; class Insecta; order Hemiptera; family Aphididae; genus Tuberolachnus; species Tuberolachnus salignus. The sequence goes on from OY101435.1 coordinate 24,652,493, forward strand.
TCACGTACAACTTTACCTCTTTATAATATTTAGTATGGATATATATTTTTATAATATAATACAGTCTATTATATTCATATACGTATACGACACATATATACGAAAAAATATATATATTTTCTTTTTTCAATATTATTGGACTTTTTTCAGATGTGATTATTCACTTTAAAATCTAAATTTTTGAAATATGGTGGCAGAGATAGAGGATGTTGAACATAGAGATTTTCAAGGAGTCCCTCTAATCCCTATCGTTACGTATGAGTTTTTTTGTTAGATACGTAAACGGAAAAAAAAAAACCAATACGGATTGGCGCGCCGGGCTTGGGCAAAATGGATATTATATATATATATTTTTTTTTACATTATGAATACCTTTTGAAATTGTAGTTTTATTAGTATTCTGTCAATATTTTTTATTTTGCATTTTAAATAGGTATGAATGTATTATATCTTATTTTTATTTTTATGTAAAATTAAATATTGACTAATGCCAACAGCCGGATACATTTTGTAGTGTAGGTTGTGACGGAAACGACGGTCCATCATAAATAAAAAAAAAAAAAAACTGAAAAAAAAAAAAAGAACAAAACATTCATAATTAAAAATAGAAACATACAAACCTCAAAACTACAAGATGTAAAAACCATTTTGCAAAGTCGTGGTACATTTGCAATGCCAGCTATTCACGTGGGTGTGGCCGCCGCCCGTGTGTTTTTCTTTTCAATCCTACGTAAAAGTCCATTATTATATGTATGGCGCCCTTTATTATTATTTTATTTTTAAAATTATAATTTAACACGAAAATTGTATTTTACGGGTTTCATATATTTTGTACGAATATTATAACATAAAGATTTCAATTTTATCGTATAATGTTTATTTCATTCAATTACGTAAAACGTCGTACAACGAAATAAAAAAAAAAAAAAGTCAGTCTATTAATTTAAAAACAAATTAGATCGTTTTCGAATATACATTTGCTATATTAGAAAAAAAAAAATAATACATATATACGATATAGTTTGAAGTAATATTCTACTCGTATAACGGTTTAGAGTAATAATATCAGAGCAGTGCTGAGAGTTATTTTAGACGCAGACTTTATCGTGACCACAATTTTGGCAAAAAAAAAAAAAAAAACCACCATCAGCATTTCGAAAAAGCGAAAGGAAATCGAATGAAAGAAATATTATAAAAAATGACAAACGGGATATATAGTTTTCTATAACGGCATTTTATTTTGTTCTTCTTCTTTAGCAACGATATTAATGTAAAACAAAAAAGAATTCACATTTTAAAATCACAACATTATTTCATTATATAGGTACCCTTAAAACAATTGTAATAAAATGTCTTAAAACTACGTTTAATAATTTCGTTTGTGTAGTAAAATATCAAATTACTTTTACGATGGGCATTTCTTAAGTTATTAATACTGTTTAAAATTCCACATTTTAGATTTTGAGCAGAGTGGCAATAGCTATTAGTTTTATTACAACGCCGTTTTCCCCCTTTTTGTTCTCGGTAAACCTTCTGGTTTTTTTTTTTTTTTTTTTTTTGTTTTGTTTTTATTGGCACACTTTAAACGACCAAAAAGTTTCAGCAACATTTTTAATGGGTTAACATATTTAACAAAATGCTCTGAAATATTCGGTTTTCAAATTGCTCGGTCGGTCGGCCCCGAAAATCACCAAGTACTGATAATATAACGAGATAAAAATAAAAACAAAAAGCGTCCGAATTGTAACTTGAAAGTGTAATTGCGTGTATTTTACATTTTTTTTTTTTTTTTTTTTTCATTACATAAATAAATATGAAAAATAAAATAAAACTATATTGTGATATTGTGTTTGTGCAGTAGGTAATGGCGACGAAAAAATCACCCTGTATAAATTTGACACTAATTATATAGAGTGGAAGACCAGTTCGACGTGAGCGACGTTTTTATATTTTATCCGCACCGTTGCCGCACCGTATTAAAATAAATGCATGTTATAAACTCGGTCATTTTTTTTTATTTTCATTATTATTATTATTATTATTTTTTATTTTTTTTTTTTTTTTTTTTTTTTTCAGGTCTGTGGAGACATTAAAACGGGGTGGACGGCGGCGGCGGCGGCGGCGGCGGCGTGGCGGACGGACTTTTACACATATAATACAAATATCGAGTAAAATATAAAAAGCGCCTCCGTCAAACACAATAAGGCGTGATTTCAATTGATTTGACATTTATTTTATTTTACAAACTACGACTGAATATACGATGTGATGGAGGTCCAAAACTTTTAGACGATATAAATTTGGGAAATTCCCCGGTCTTTTTCGAGTGTGCCCTCTGAATATTTTACGTTATGACGTTATTTACCACGCTCGCGTACGTCCGCGGGCCGTTGTAATTCAATTTTATTGAACTTTCGGTTCACTCGAGAAATCCGCGGGTCTTGGTAACGCGCACCGGTGACCACGGTAACGACCACAACGGGACCCCGCCGGGTACCCGATACTTACGGCCCTCGTCGGGGGGCGTACACCGGAATTATTACCGTACGCGTTTCGAGACGGATATGCGCGATTCCCGTACGTATTTAAACCGTATAATTTTCGTGTTCGCATTTTCAATACTTCACGCGCGGGTTTTGGTATTTACGAACGATTTTCCGCTCGGATTTTAATATTACATTCGTGTTGCCGCGTGCGCGCCCAATAGCGTTTGACGTCGTTCGGCGTTACACGCGCCCGAATATTGTTTGTACAACCCCATACCATTCCGTTCGTTTATAACGCAAATCGAAAACAAATCGAACAAATAAAAAAAATATATATATAAAAAAATGCTATCCACGTAAAACCGTCGCGTTATTTATCCACGGACATTTTCGAACAAGTGATTAAACCGACATCGTATTTAAATGTGTTTTTTTTTTTGTTTTTAAGTTCCTAATATTTCCCCGTAGTATTGGACTATGTGAAATTGATAAAATTACCGAATTATAGAACTACAGCCCCTTTGTTTTATATAATCGGGCTACGTTTTTTTTTTTTTTTTTTTTTGGAGGGTGTTTTGGGTATCGTATAGATATATATTATGTTACATTTTAAATGCGAGCGCGTTATGAACGATTTCTATAACACCGACACCGACACCACTTTCCTACACTGTGGGATCTGAAAGGCAGTCGCTCTATCATTCGACACAATATGTTTTTACATATTGTGTCGAACGAAAAAAAAATATTTGTTTTAAAAATAGAGATGTGCCATAAAAACTCATCACTCTTGTATCATTTTTTTTTTTTTTTTTTTTTTTTATATTCTTGGTACAGCATCAACTACTAAGGTTATTAGCTTGCAACAAAAATTGGTAATTAGTACATGATAGGGTATAGTAATACAGGATTCTTAAATTAAATTATACATATCAATTTGTTTTAAAAATATGATTATTTTGTTGGTGTTGTCATGGGTAGGGTTGAGGGCTTCAAAGAGGTTGTCGGGCAATTTTAGACTTTTTCTGGTATCTGTGTGGATACGGCAGTAGATAAGAAGTTGCTTGACTGTGAGAGGTTCTCCGCAGGTTTGGCACATTGCTGGTTCCTCTCTGCACATAAGATGTCCATGGGACATCTTTGAGTGACCAATACGTAATCTATTGATAACTACTTCATCCTTGCGATTTGATGTTTGGGGTTTAGGCCAGTATTCGGTAGTATTTTTTATTTCTCTCAGTTTGTTATTGGGTGTACGAAGCCATTCAGATTCCCATAAATTGGTACAAAAGGTGTTGACATTCCTATGGATGTCGATGAGTGAGGAGTGCGTGCGCGTTTCGGTCAGAGGATTATTTACTGCTTCACGAGCTACTTTGTCGGCTTTCTCGTTGCCATCAATTCCACAATGGCCAGGTGTCCATATGAACCGTATGTTCTTGTTGGCTTTTTCTATGATGTTGCTTATTTTGATTGCTAAGATGCTTGAGTGTAAATTATATTTCAGATTGTTAAGAGCGCTGAGCGAATCTGTACAAATGTTAATGGTGGAATCGGGTAGTTGAATGGCTAGGTGGACTCCTTCAAGGAGTGCAAGGTATTCCGCCGTATATATACTGTTATGGTCTGATAATTTGTAAGATATGGATTGCTCTCCGTTTATGATACCGATCGCAACACCTGAGTTTGTTTTGGAGGCATCTGTATAGATTTGTGGTTGAGATGGAAAAGAGTCCATGATTTCATTGAATACATTTTTATATATAACATTTAACGTTTCTTTTTTACTATGATCCGCTAGACTGGTGTCCACAAGAAATGTAGGAAATGTATCATTTTTACAATAATGTAATACTTTAAATTCTTAAAGTAAATTTAGGATTTTAGATTAAAATAAAATTATTATTAATAAATAATAATACAATTTATTCTATTTTTATACAAAAAAAAAATTAATCGTAGTGATTTTTTTTTTTTTTTTTTTTTTTTACTATTGTCTTTTTATAGTTTGGTCGAAGATATATGATTATTAGATTTGTTTTTAAAACGATAATTTGTTAGTGTTGGTTCATTACTTACATGTTTCAGACAAAACTCGCCCGAGATAAACTTTATATTACACAATATTATTTTGACACGATTCTTGTGTAATCTGTAGAACATAATATTTACGAACTTTACGAGATCATTAATAATAATATTGAAAACTCAATGTAAATTATAATAATTGAGTACTGTTGTGTAATTTCGCCTGACGTTAGTGTACCATTCAATAACATCAAATTTGCCGCGGGGGTTGGCCACCGCTGGTCTAAGGTCTCGGGTTCGATTTCTTGTTCCGGCGAAAAATTATTTTTCACTATTCGCCTATAGCTACAATTATGAACATCGTTAGCTTGCCATATTTCAACGTTGGGGGCGTAGCTTAAGTAACTCGGACACGAAATACGTCATACTCGGGCTTCTCGGGCCGCAGTGATATTTTGTATACTGCGTTTGTCAATGAAATTTGTCTTCCGACAATATTATTATTGCCGTATAATACACGGGAAATGAATTCACCGGAACGGTAAATTATTTATGCGCTTAAACCGGAAACACCTTGTGACACTAACCGAACGGCGGCGTCAGAAATCGTACCTGTACCGGATAATCTCAAGTATCCGGCGGGGATTAACGATTTTACTAGTTACGTACTGGCGTACGGGCTGTAAGACGTAGTAATTTCTCTATCGAATGGTTTTACTGTTTTCGGCCATATTTGCCTACAATCGTCCGCGTTCGTTTTCGATAGCGGGGAAATTAACGTTTTCAACAAAAACACCAATCGGCGGCTACCGTATAATCAACAAATATACGTACACATTCTGTAATCTGAAAAAAAAAAAGAAAAAAAGTATTGTATATTACTGTTTGATTTTTTCATTATTGCCGGGCGGAAATTTAAATTACATTCCGAAATCAGAGTAGAATATTTCATATCGATATATTCGCATTGCGCGTATGATTTAAATTTCTGTATTAACGTCAGATTTTTTTGCAGCTGATAATGAACCCTCGCGGGACGCTCTGTATAATTCAAAAATAACGTTCTATTTATTTGGCTTTAATGTTATATGTATTAAAACAACAACAACAAAAAAATGATAAGTACAATATTATTATAATCCCTATAGACGTAAAAAATATATATATATAGTTAAATTTATACGTCATTATTAACGTCACTATAGTTTATTTTAAATTAGTTTATTCTCGTAGGATTTCCGGAATATCATTATACGATATCATATGTACATACAGACCGTGGCCCGATCAGAATTAGTACAAATATCACCGGCGGTCGGCAGTTGAAGTATTATTTTCCAATTTTGAATTTGTCCCCGTTCCGACGAATTATAATAAAAAATTCGCACGCAATATGCATATATACATGTAATATACATATTTCAGCTATAATAATAATAATAACCTATAACAATATTCATAAAAAAAAAAAAAAAAAACATAAACCAATCTGCTTACGGTCTGCGTTGATAAAACGTATCTAAATAGGACACAATTGCACCAAAATCTTCTAGGTACAGATAGAGATAGCAAATACTTGATTTAACTAGGACGAGATAATAGACACGTGGAATTTATTGAGATGTAAAATTTTTTTTTTTTTTTAATATAGTATATTATCGAGATAAATATGTAAACGGTTAAAATAACACTATAAGTCACTTGGTAGTAATTTCAAATATTCAACTAATAGTAAAACAAAAAAAAAAAAACAATACAGTTGAATATTTAATATATCTTTTTTACTACGCGTAGCGTTTTGAGTTTTGTAAATGTATCTATTATATTAGATAAACTCCAGATAGATTCGGAAATCGTTATCTAGATGAAATATTATCCAGATGAATTATCCGGGTGGACAGGACCGGATTAAGCGATTTCAGTGAGTCGCGCTCAATATTTTGCCGGCCCACGAGTAACTAAAATACAAATATCCCGATGACCGTAGACAGCGGTAAAGCCCGGATCGGCCAAATCAATTTTGCATTTGTGAAATTGAATAATACAAATCAAAAAAAAAAAAAAAAGACCCAGAGACATGTCGGCTCACAGTCGGCTCAAATTATGAAAATCCTGGCGGCCCGTCGGGCTAAGCTCGACCGCGCGCCCGGACAGGCCGGCCCCCTGCGGATGGATTTATCCAGATAAGTCTCGGCCGACACACCGCTTACGGTGTTCTTTAGAACGTGTAGATATATATATATATATATATATATTATAGACGAGAACGACGTGTCGGGTAGTTAATTTATAGACGATATCGTAAATTTATAATATGCGTAATATTGTTTAACCGGAACTTGTAAATCCGGTAATACGGAAACACGGTCGTATTTCGCAACTAAAATCGCAACAAATCGATCGTCGTGCGGGATTTGCATACATACATATATATATATATATATATATATATGTCCATTCGCACACATGACTAAACGGATTGTATTACATTATTATTCCGGTACGGATGCCGGTGACGAACGCTGTTAGTCGACTGCGTAATCGTATCGTTTCGTATCAACGTTGACGGAAAGCTTTTAAAAAAAGAGAACCGTCGTCGGCGTACAACAATAGACGTCGACTCGCGGAAGGGCGGGCCGATAATTCGGGTTTGACAATCCGAACGAAAATTAGGACCGCCGACGTACGATATTTTTTACACTTAACGAGTCGTTAAAAATAAAAATAAAAAATATATAATCTAAAAGTGCCCGGGGAGTTCGGGAACGGGAACGAACGGTTTGAAATTATTTTATTGACACCGTACACAAGCGGTACCTATACAACAAACTGACTTATGCGTATTCCGCGCATTCCAATCGTCATCAATATCAAACCCTCGCCAATAATGATTTTAAAGTTTATCTGGTACGAATTCGTTTTCGAATTCCTACGAGGCCCGCAGCAATATCGGGGTTCGCGATGAAATGCGTTTATTTTCTTATTATTTCACCCACCCCACCGCCGAAAAAAATACTTATAAAAACGGGTATATAAGCACGACGGCGAATTCTTTTTCAGCCTACCGTATCGCGGATGGAATGGTGGCTGCAGTTTTATAAATACGGTAGGCATATTAAAAATATTCTCGTTTCGAAAATAATATCCGGAAATAACCGTAATTGAAATTCGAACGAACGTCAACCGTGATTTCGATTCATACGCCACTAATAATGTTTGTTTTCCGAATGGAACTATAGATAGCTTATCAAATTTAATCAAAAAAATTTAACGTCACTTTATTGCGTTTTTGTTAACGAATAGCTTTCCTAGCCATATTGTCTAAACGTACCTAAAAATAATGAAAAAAAAAAAATAATAAAAAATAGAAATTATTAAATGCCACGTTACTAACTAACGTAGTGATTTACGCCGTTTGCGTTTACAGAATTGAAACGTTCAAATTTGTAAATTCTATCCGCCCAAAAATGAATTTTCATATATTTCCTCTCCCCCCTAAAAACGTCATTGACTGGTTACAGACTTGTTAAAGATACGAGATAAAGAGGCATAGGTAATAATGGGTACCATTGTACCAGAAATAACCCGAATAAATCCACATAACCCAAAACCATTAACCATACAAAATTAGTGGCATATTAATTTGTATGTATTTTTTTTTTACAACTAATATTTTTATACAACTCAGTTTGCGTGGTTTTTTGTTTTTTTTTTTGTTTTGTTTTGTTTTAGAATACAGATTGTTCCCACACAAAACGATATCACGATATAACATAACGTGGATAATCAACACCAACGTCCTAGAACGGTTAAGCAGGCGAAAGAAAGTGGTTTATACGCTCAGTCGGAATAAGTAGTGTACGGGAAAAACGACCGATTCGCGCGGTAGGGCGTTGATTAGAAATTTAGTAATTTCTGTCGTTACGTTATGTACTGAAAACCCGAATTCGCGTTGAAAATCTCGCGTTAATTATCACGAGACATGTGTTGTTTGTTTGTTTGTTTTTTTTTTTTTTTCCGAACATCCGAATTTTTACCGTAATCGGCTGCGAATAAATTTACAATCAAACCGTGTTGCCCCGGACGAACGGCATTAACGCGCGTTTCGAGTAAGCCGACGGAAACCCGTGGCGCAAAGCTCCGAATTAGGTGCTCGTGCTACTTGTTAAAGCGACAACGTCGATGTTTTCTGTTACGCCGCTGTGTATAGGGTTAGGTTAGGTGGAGGTAGAGGCGTCGGCTCGTAAGTTTGCCAATTATTCGTAACGCCACGCCGTCGTTGTAGTGAAGAAAATCAAATTATGTTTGGTTTGAAATTAGCGGGCGTACCATATACATACATACATACATACATACATATATATATATATTATTATTATTATTTTAAGATTTAAACTCGAGATTAATTAAAACGCGGTAGACAATAAAGTGTACGGTCGGCGCGAGTAAAGAGGGGACGCGACCGCCGCCGTTAGTTATATTACTAAAATATTTGCGCCGAGTCGCCGGGCGTGAGCGAATGTTTTCGAGTTTACGCGAACAATATAAATGCCGGCGGTAGTCGGGCAGGCGGGCAGGCGGGCAGGCGAGGGCGGCCGGCCGGGCGCATGCGCGTCCGTGCGATTTTCCCGCGACAAAGTTTTTAATTGACGAATACCTGCGAGTTATTGTCGTTTAAGTTTTTTTTTTTCTTTTTTTTTTTTTTTTTTTTTTTAATTAACATTTATCACCGGAGATGCGCGTTTTATTATTATTGAAACACCTCGCCATTAAATATAACCGGAGTTACGCGACAAACAACAATAATACATTCCGCGACTAGCGTGATTATTTTTTTTTTTTTTTTTACATATGTACACTATTTTTTTTTTATTATAAAAAATAATAATTCGCGTAACGTCTTCCGATCTAGTGGCCCGCGTTTTTTAACGGCCTAAAACAGCCCGAAAGGGCGTAAAAGACTCGGTAAATGCAATTTGACCGCACACGCCAATTGGGTTGCCTGCCGACCGTCGTGCGTTTGTTTCATTCGTCCTACGGCTGACAACGATTAAAATTTTATGTAGGACGATCATACGTTACAAATTTCACTGTGATTCGAGTTCAAGATATTAATCGCGGTCATATTTATCGTATTTATTTTTAATTTTTTTCGATCTAAGCTTATTGTTATCGTTATTTTTTTTTTTTATCAAACACTTTCTTATCCTTATGGCAATTCGTTTTCTGTCCGGCCAAATCGACAGAGACCAGAATTGACTTCAAATAAAATGCATACGATTCTTTGTTAAATGTCATAACAATATTATAATATACCTTCTATTGGTCACTTTTTTTTTTTCTAATATATGATATGAAAAAATTGTTCGACAATATTTTTAGTCCTTTAAGTGCGATAAATTTATATTGACACTACGTTTCAAATTTCACTTTGATTCGAGTTTAAGATAATAATTGCGGTCATATCTCGTATTTAATGTTAATTTTTTCGATCTAAGCTTATTGTTATCGTTATTTTTTTTTTCTTATCGAACACTGTCTTATCCTTATGGTAATTCATTTTCCGTCCGGCCAAATCGAAAGAGACCAGAATCGACTTCAAATAAAATGCATACGATTATTTGTTGAATGTCATAATAATATTATAATATACCATCTGTTGTCGATTTTTTTTTTTTCTAATATATGATATGAAAAAATTGTTCGACAATATTTTTAGTCCATTAAGTGCGATAAATTTATATTGACACTACGTTTCAAATTTCATTATGATTCGAGTTTAAGATAATAATCGCGGTCATATCTCGTATTTAATGTTAATTTTTTTCGATCTAAGCTTATTGTTATCGTTATTTTTTTTTCTTATCAAACACTTTCTTATCCTTATGGCAATTCATTTTCTGTCCGGCCAAATCGACAGAGACCAGAATTGACTTCAAATAAAATGCATACGATTATTTGTTGAATGTCATAACAATATTAAAATATACCTTCTATTGGTCACTTTTTTTTTTTATTTTTATATATGATATGAAAAAGTTGTTTGACAATATTTTTAGTCCATTAAGGGCGATAAATTTATATTGACACTCTGCAAAAAAAAAATTAAATTAAATATAGTATGTATAGTAATACCGTATATATATATATATATATATATATTTTTTTTTTTATTTAACGAAAAATTATATTAAATTGTGTTACGTTTTAATAGTGTTATAACAGCTATTGTAACGGTATGGTATTGGACTGGTGTCGCTATTTTATCGCATAAAAAGAAATGCCAAAATAATAAGGTACACGTGTATCTTTTGATTAATGCTTTTAGTAAATTCGCCTATATTATACATTAGCTAATTGTTTATGATGAAATTTTATTAGTGTGGTTAATATAGACGGATACAATACGGTGGAATTTCCCCAGAAAAAAAACAGTTGTATTATCTTATTTTTTTAGAAAACATTTTATTCTGGGATTGGGAGATGTTAAAAATGTAATTGTTTGCCAGAGACGAAAAAATATCCGGACACGGGCCCGGTGCCAGTAGAAGAAAATGAGAAGAGAAGTACTATTAAAAATAAAAATAAAGTTTTTGACAGCAATACTCATAAAATAATAACATAGCAATTATATATATATATCAAACTATAAGGTATAGTAAATATAAAATAAATAATTTTAAAATAAAAAATATGAGGCAAAAAATATATCCGCTGTATAATTATTACGGTTTTATTTGTATTTACGATATCAAAAGACTTCTTTGGGTATTAGGTAGTGTAATGGAGCCTATCAAACAGAGTCAAATATATTATATACAAATAAAACAAAAAAAAAAAACGGATTTTACCGTGTACGATAATACGTTTTATAAATATTTGTTTTCAATCAATAAAAAATAATATTCAGCAGTATTGTAATCGTCGTTGCAATAAAATAAATATTTATTGCATTTTTACCAATATATATTTTATATCGTGACTACTTTGATTTTTGTATATAAGAAATATTTTTTTATTAACGTTCGGTATTTTTTTTTTTTTTTTTAGATTTCCAATATTTGTTTTCCAACTATAACGAATCTGATGACTTTGATTAATTGATGAACTCTTATCTCTCGACGGTTACGCGCAAACTGCAAGAGCTGCCAGTATGCTTCGTCTGTAGAGAGAAACAGTTTTTTAACTAGAAACTTTCCCGAAAACAGAATTAGGTGCTATTAAATTATGTAATCCCGATATATATCTCCTAAAAATCTAATATACAGGGCTGTATATATATATATATATATATATTTCGCCCCGGTGTTTGTAACCCGTCAACAAGTTTTCTCCAGATTTATTTTTTTATTTATTGGATCTTATTACCTATATAAAAGATTGGCATTTTTTTTATATCGCAAGTACCCTCCTACTCGTAAAATCGTTCGAGCACGTTCGCATTGCATTGCAAACACATATAGTTTGATATTATTGGGTAGTTCGTTTATACGTATATATTGTTATACGCGATTTCAACTCGTTTTAAAACGAAAAAAAACAAGAAAAAGAATAAATGATATGATACGATTTATAAACAGCAACATTTTACTATTCGCGATATTAGCAGTATTTGTGATAACCGCTTCTTGTGAAACGTTATAAGAGAACCGTACAATAATTTACATTTGTACTCGCCCTACAGGGACGGGCGAAATACTTGAAAACGAGTGTCTATAGATACTCGACACTAAAATATACGTTAATCGTATCAATGCGTGCACAAAGGTTTTCGAGAAAACGAACAAACGATTTGCCTAGGGGCGGCAAAAAGCTATACACCCAAATTATTACCCGAAATTAATATAAAGAAAACGAAATCACCGCAGAATTTCGTAGTAAATTTAGCGTACCACACCACTACTGTTGTACTGGCATAAATCAAATAGTCATTAATTTACATGATTTCACATTCGGTTTGATGTTCGATTATGGTTACATCATTTTTTTTTTTTTCCTTGTACCGCTACATTACTAAAATAATTATTATACACTAGCGTGTAAATGCGTTTAGATAAACATATTTTAAACAATTATAATATCAATTCGTTTTCAAAAAGTTATGAAAATTATAACTCATGTGTAATTCACAACTCGTATACGAGTATATTATTCGAGTATTTATTTATAATAAATTTCATGCAGTAATAAAAAAAAAAAAAAAAAATGTGCATTGTAACCTGCTGGAACTGTACAAATATAATTTAATATACTATTGTTAAGAACTCGTGAAAATGTAAATAATGTACAAAAATAATATTGACGTGTACTGTTCAAATTAAAAAGTATTACATGGTAAATGTTCACTGAATTAGTAGACGTGTAGAGGTAGGTGTATTATTTTAAAAATATAACCCTTGAATTAAAAATGTATAGTGTTGCCGTGTTCTTTTTTTTTCTTTTTTTTTTTATGAAATGTTCGAGATGAAAAAAAAATATATTTTTTTTCTCAGCAGCATTAGTTAAACTGAACAACTTAAATTTAAAAACTGGATTAATAGGAATATTAATTATTCAAAAGTGTAATGTACGCGTATGTAAAAAGGAGTAAGAGCCAAGAGATGCATTACATTTACCTTTTTTTTTTTTTTTCTTTGTTAGGAAAATGTTGCAAAAAAAAAAAATATAATTTATTTACTTATTAAATACGGAACAAGCTCAAAACACAAGTAGATAGGTATTTTTCATTATTAATTTTTTTTTTCTTTTTTTTTTTTCTTTTTCAGTATTATATTATAATACTATACTGTGGAAAATATAAGAAGACATCTCTTGAATATTATCCGTATAGAATCCGTCTTATTTCGTACGACGACGGGTACGTAACGTAGTGTTTTTTTTTTTTTTTTTTTTTTTTTTTTTTTTACTTTATTCGATTTTTAAAAATCCGCCCCTCTTAAGCCGACAGCCAGCCGCAGTGAGCGCCATATAGTGACAATGCGTGACGAAATGGCACAGTGGATTCGGGTGTGAAATAACTTCGGAAATGCATTCGCGAGTGAATTTCGGGATGCGGCGCGACACGAGCGTGCAGACAAAAACCAATAAAACAGTGACAGTGGCTTGATGGTGTTGAAAAATTAACGTCCGGTAAAACCGACGAGAACTGGCGTTCCGATGCGAAACGAACACTGGTGTTGTGTTTTATCTACACGACGTTATTTATCGGTATTATATTTTACCCGTACATATATATATATATAGGGAAAAAAGTTATCCGGGCCATTATGTCCAAGGGCCGATAATTTCATCGTAAAATAATCGATCGATACGAATCCCGGTACGGTTTTAGCGTTTAGTTTTCGAAACGGGTAAAATGATAAGGGGAAAAAATCTTCTTTTTTTTTAATTTTGATCTAGATAAAAATATAATCGTATCGTTTCCGTATATCTGTAAACAACCGAAATGATTATTTTTATGTGTGTGTGTGCGTGTGTTAATACGTAGGTTTGTCTATTTCGTTTCGGGATTTTCTAGTGGTGTTCAACGCGAATATTATTCGTGACAATTAAACGATTTTTATTTGAAACGAACGTTAATATCCGGCCGCCGCAATTCAATTGTTGTAACTCCCGAATACGATAAATAATTAAATATAGGTGGGTATACACGTATGGTACACACACACACACACATATATATATATATAAAAGTTGTGTAAAATGTTTGTTCTGCCTTTTGGTTGTCGGTTTCGAAAGATTAATTTTAAGTAATGGAAGCGAATTCAACCGCGAGCGACATTTTAGAACGTGTATACATACATATATATATATATATATATATAGTCAACTCTTTATTTATTCCCTTTGAGCTTGCGGGAAACGTAACGAAATTATACACTCGAGAAACACGAGTGGTATATAATAGAATACTGCGGCGCGGGCAAACAGTTTATTTCGATATTTATTATGTTCCGGTAGGTATTCTTTTTATACATATATACGCGTACCATATAAACGCGTAGGTTACCTCTAAAGGTAAAGACGGCCCAGGTCTTCCGGTAACAATGCGCTGGCGACGAACACCCCACACGGCCGTGTCCCATAGAAATTCCGTTACGAAAAAGTTGCACGTCCGCGCGGGTGGTTCGAGCGTCGGACGCGGACCGCGGGGGCCCGGCGCCCGGCCAATTATTCCGTACCCGCGTTACCCGTGTTCTACACACGTCCGAATTGATTACATCCCGTTATTAAATTCCGGACGATACGATTCAGTATCGTATGGTAATATGATGTGTCGGGTTGGTTTTTATTATTATTTTTTTTTTTTTTTGTTATTTTTTGTTGTTTTCACTGTCCTGACGGCTTTTCTACAAGGGGACGTCCCGTTCCGGTTTTCGAGTCGTGTCCAATGGACACGTACAAATAACAAAATGATGAGCGTGTTTTAAAAGGTTGTTTTTTCCCCTTTTTTTTTTTTTTTCTTTTTCATAAACGTATAAAGTGTGTACACTTCGGTGTAAATCGGCGTTTAGCTATGCGTACAAATGTATAAAAATTTATTTCTGCCTGCAACGGTAGTCAGCTGTGGGTAAAACTCCGTTCTACTGAAATTTGGTAAATCACGAATTTCAGAAACGTAAACGGTGTCGCCGGCAGTTGTTATTTTTTTTTTTTTTTTTTTAGAAAAAAACCTCTACGGCCGTACAATTAATATAGTCGTGAGTCACATGGCTAATTTCATTAAAACTTACAAACACGAGTTTCCAACTGGCTTACTGTACGGTTAATTGTGTGTTATTAATTTTCGTAATTTTTAGTTTTATTTTTTCGTAATCGTTTTCAATTGTATAGTGTAAAATAATATCGTCGACGCCGTTCGTATTTTACCTCGTAGATTTCATCATAGTCGGCGTAGAAGTTTTTTTTTTTTTTTTTTTTTGTACGCATCTATAATTTAGAGAGGGGGAGCTAGGAAATAAAATCGATTCTATGATTAATTTACTATTTTGCTTCATTTTGCGATTTTTGTTAGAATATTTATCGTTAGGATTAAAATCGTAGGGGAAATGTCACTAAAATTGTATTTCTCGGTTCGTCAAAATAACTAAACGAGTTACAACCGTGACGTCGGTTTACGCCGATACGATTGCAAAAATAACATTTATATTTGCGGTATTTTTATTTTTATAGTGCGTGAAAACGCCCGGGATTCGACAGTAAAAATGGGTTTTGCGCGAGCAAATACTACTCGGAGCTACGTTAAGAAACCAAATTTGTTCGCCATAAAAATAAAAATAGAACTTGCACTCTGAAACGTTGGTAATATTTTGTTAATATCTCGGCAAAGCAATACTACATATCTTTTTTTTTTTTAACCGGAAAAATTATAGAAGCACATTTTTTAAAAAAAAAACAATCCCAGGCATTGACATAACGTTGGTAACACGTTTATTCATACATTCCTTTTTGTACGCAGTGTTTAGACCCAGATACGTAAAATGTAAATAATTTAAATTATCTCGGATAAGATACGTGGAAAATCGTCTATTGTCGAGAAAATTATAGCGGGTAGATAAAAATGCAAAACGGTTATAATAATCCTGTAAACGCAAAGGGTGTAAAACCATCTCTGGGCCAGTAATAAATTCCTGAGTTGTTTTTTTATCAAAGTAAAACGTACGAGTGCGTAGTTTGTAAGTATTTAATATTTTCTACTCCGGGTTAACCGTTTTTTTTTTTTTTTTTTTTTTTTTGTGTTCTAGTCGGTTAAGGTAAAAATATAATATAATAATAATTATTAATTTTGTCTTTGATAAAATCCGTATATAGATGTGGAAATGTTCACCTGGACTAGACAAAAGATAAATGTAAAAAAACAGATATAATCCGGACGAGACAACTCGACGTTGTGTGGGAGGGGATGGGATGTTGTACAAACGTACAGTAGGGTGTAAAAAAAAAAAAAAAAAAAAATTAAAAGAGTCGGAGTAGAATAAATTTCCGAGATATTATAACGAGATATTGCCGGTCGGCCGACCCGCCGCGACCGCGGTCCCCCCGGACAGGGTCGACCCCTGTCGGGCGTCTCCGCGTTGTTTTTACACTGGGCCCGCCGCAGATAATAATACGGTTACGAGGGCTAAATTGGCCTACGGTCGACCGGCCCCACCGCTAATAGGACCCGGAGTAGTTTTCGCGCCCCGGCGGAACACGGATACTATTCATCGCTTTGAGACGCGCGCGGCCCGGCGGCGGCGGCGGCGGCGGCGGCGGCGGTTACACCGCAGGCGGTAAAATAATTCGTACCGACGGGTATACCTAATAATAATCATATAATAATCATAATCATAATATATACATTTCACGCGGCGGCCGAGTCCTTTACGTGTATAATATCATTATAATGTGCGAGTAACCTCGTTTTGTCGCCGTCGACGGTTCCAGGCGACCAAGGGCGCGGATCCGGCGTGTAAAATATATTATACGGCGACGGGCCGGGTGAGTGGGCGTACAGTCGCGCGCGAACGGCGGGGCGAGCCGGTCGGCCCCCGGGCACCGTGGCGGTTCTGTGGTGCGGGCGAGGCGGGTGCAGCGGCAACTGCGCCGTTTTCGGCGCGCCCGTTCGAAAACGTAAAGCGGCCGCCGCGCTGGTAAAGATTTTCGTCGCGTACCGTATTCGGCGCAAAATTGTCGGTGCGGCGATAAATTTTGGCGTGTGTGCACGCGTTCGCCGCATAACAGCGCACGCGACATAAATTTACGTCGCAACGTCATTCTAGTGTGGACGTATTTATTCATGTTGTGTTTTCCTGTTCTCAAAAATAATCATAAATACCAATGAAACTATGCCCTACAGTCAAATTTACAACCTGAAAATTCGGGCCGTGACAAAAAATACATTTTCTTAAATTTTGTCTTTATCGATTATCCGTGTTACCCATACTGCCGTGCCCATTGTGGCTCGTGCGAATCCAAACGAAATTTCTTCACTGATTTTTCGTAAATTTATCGAATGAAAAAAAAACCACAAAAATCAATGAAAATCCTCTCCAGGATTCTTGCTTCTCAATGGGACGATAGGAAGTCGATAAGACACCCCACCGTGTTCGACCGATTATTTATGTATCGCAAACACTAATCTATTATAAAAATGTATACATTATGTCTGATGCATTGGTTCTAATGAGAAAAAAAATAGTGCGGCATTCATTATTATGCACCATTTAATCAACATAAACGCTAAGGAACAAGAAAAAATCCAGGCGTTATTGGATGAAACATCTCTACCGAACCAAAAATCAGTATGATTGTGGCGAATTATTGAATATACTATCCATCGATGGAATATAAACCGATAACGGAAATACTAGTATACGATTAATCACAGACGTGTTAATCCCGGACACACAGCGTAATATTTATTTCTAAATATAAGGACAATTTTTTTTTTTATAAATATTTACGGCATACATATTTGTGGCGCATTTTACATTGGACACACAACGTACATTTTTACCAGTGTGGGCGCGGCTTTGGATGCCATGTCTTTTCGACGTGGTATAGAAAATTAAAGATTATTATTAACGATTTTTTTTTTCCAAGCAAAAAACGAGTCCTGGCACCGGCTCTGAAATTGTTTTTCTAGTGGGAAGAAGGCATTGCAAGTTATATGAACGTATGACGACGTATGCGCACCACGGCGGTGGACTCGAGACGATCTCCTCCACCCCAGCTCGCGTTGACTCACCCGCCCGTTAGCTCACAGCCTCGCCGTCCGAGTGGCTAAACTCCACCGATTCGTTAATAAATATACGATTGTAAAAATATTATCAGTGTAATTCCCGTGGATTTTGTACGTCGTTTACTTTGTCTAGCCATTTTCCTTACGCGTTATCGTTGCCCTTTACTTTAGGTGAAATTTAAAACGAATTTTTTCCTAATACGTTTTCGGTTATTTGTCTAAAACTGTTATATTTTGAACAAATTTCTGGAGGACACGGGCTACTAGAAGCCCCTCCTCCGAATAGAATGGTGAAAAAAGAATGTCTAGTGGGCATTTCCGTCCTCTGATAATTTGTAAATCGATTTAAAATAAATACATATTAACGATAGTGCAAATAAGACATTTAGGGTTTATTGTAGAAATTATTCAAACCTTATTCGGGAAAATATCGGTTTTTTTATTTTTAAGTGTATTCACGGGGCCGAGTATAGGCAATTTTAACGAAAACGCCGAAAGAATTACCGATGCGAAAATATTCAAAACCGCGTTCGCGTGCGGTATATACAGACGCGATAGTATCGCAATTATTATTTATTGTGCAATCGTGAAATAAATTAAAATGTTTATGGGGAAAATCGTTTTGCCGCGGTACAACTTTACGCCAGTCGTCCCGTATATTTTATAGTATAGACAGTGTACCACCCCGCACATTTCCGAACACCCACGGGGGGGTGGGGTGGATGAAGAATATTTTATAACGTATAAACCTTCGTTGATGAACCGAACATAATTATTACTATATTATTAAACGTCATCAGCAGATTGGAACGGCACTTGCCGCAATTATGTACGAACATTGGACGAGTACCTATTATTCTCCCGATATAGTGGGCAGAGACGAAACAACGGATGTTAAAAAAAAAAAAAAAAAAAAAAAACTATACTATGAAATTAATTTAACAATAGACAATACAACGGTTATATTATCAGAAGAAGAAAAACAGACGCTTCGATCGCAGAAAACATCCACAGCTATTCCGAGCAAAGCGGTTGGTGTCTTTCTCAATTCCGTGAATAAATAATAAAACTGATGATTTATCGACCACATTTTTGTTCGATATATCTATCGGTGATGAGAGCGCGTTTTAGTTTTTTGTAATTTTATAGACGAATTTAGGCATTTTTTTTTTTCCGTCCGACTAATGTGTACCACCATAATCTGCATATTTTAAAATACAATTTGGAGCAATTTTTTTCAAACCGATAATGTGTTTATCGACAAAAAATACCAATTTCCTCGAAATTTTCACTTATAAAACAAAACTATTGCACATCATACCATTGAGTGTACAATTTATGATGGACCATGTGTGCAATTTTCATGTATGGCCAAAACAGTTTTATTCGGTTAATTCGAGAAAAAAAAACTTAAAATGTATAGACGAAAAATGGAGTCCAGACTGTTTTGAAAATTTGTCCACGTCTAGAATGGTCAATGGAAGAGTTACAGCGAAAAGAGAAAAAAAATCGTTAATAATGATAATGATATTGCCGTAAATTTTCCCGTTTTTCCTACGTTTCTTCGCGGTTTTGCTCAATTATTAAGAAAACTAAAACAAAAATAAAAATAATCTCCTCGGTGCACCAACTAAATTTAAAAAAAAAAAATTTCAGAAAAGCTACACTTGAAAATGGGAGCATTGGATGTCTGGTAGAAAAGTTGCATGGACAGAAAAAAAAACACACACACACGCATCATAGTAAAAAACCAATATACATTCTTCGCCTCGCTCAAAATCTAAAATAATCGTAATTAAATATGCTGATTGAAATCAGTAAAATATATAATAATGACGTGTCTTAATACATTTTCGGAGATAAGTTATTTAATATATTTTATTTGCGTCCGTTAAAAATATTATATATAATATTATTACTAACAAGACATCTCATTATATTTTATTGTTGGATTCAAAATCATTTTTCTTTTCTTTTTTTCTTTTTTTTTTCAAATTTCATATTGTGTTCTTACACTTAACTGTTCCTCAATACATCTTTGTTCCTTCCCGTCATTTACTAATTTCCATAATAATTGATTTTATCTCCTACCCGCCGCCCGTTCTCATTTGTTCGCACCTCTCCCCCTCACAATCACCACTTCCACCCCTACCGCCGGTTTTTTTTCTTCGTTTCTCGTATTTGTTAATTTTCAAGTCGCAATATTTTAACATTTTACCGTTTATTTATAATAAAAAAAAATATTTTTCATCCTCCGTTGATCATTAACGTATATTGTTTTTTTTTTTTTTTTTTTTTTTTTACCGTTTGAAAAGTTGTACGCAATATTTTTGTAAACGATTTAGTTTGTCTATTATGTAACATTGTACTATTAGTCGTCTACGTGCACTATCGGCCGGCGTGCCTACTCAACACGACAGTATAATATTATATCTCGATGCGATTATTTTTTTTTTTTTTTTTTTTTAGAATTGTATATTTGTATCAAACGGATTACGAAAATGTTGAACAAACAATTAAAATATGTTATTCAGATAACATTTAGTAGGTGCGATGTTTCACAACGAGTACCTACCACAATAGTATGACAATAATCAACTTTCTATATTCAAATCCGATCGCGAATCGATGAAGTCTGACTGACAGCGCGTAAAAAATGCGAAATACCCATTAATCACACTGTACGAATTTCCCATTTGAGTAGGTATTTGTATCATAGTATAGGTTTTTGTGTATAAATGCTCCTGAAACTTTTCGGAAGATACGTCCAATATATTTCAAACGATAGTCCAATGATAATATTCGAATACTCGATATATTGATAAATATAAATATAAAATATATTATGAAAATAGACACTTCTCATTCTGTATATTAAATAAACGCCACGACAATTATACTAGTTACAATACGATTTTCGGTATTTGTATATTTTTTAGTGGATATTCGCAAAGAACTAAAAACCAAGCGATTTTTATAAATTATGAAATTTATCGATTTTTAACGGTTTTCAATGGAAATTGGTTAACCAGTGTATTGCAATACAATTTTTCGCAATATTTATATTTATAAGGAAATATACGTTAAAAATAAAAAATTTAATTTTCATAATATATTGAGCTTAAATCGCGCTTTGTCCAATCGAGCTCAAATTTGGCGGACCCTATTTTTTTTTTTTTTTTTTTTTAGATGTATTGAAACTCTCCCTAAAATTTTCAACTTTAAAAATAACGAGCACCGCAATATATATATATATATATATATTATATTAAAAATTTGTATTTTTTATATTTTCGACTTTTATACATGTTGACCGTTTTGCATAGGTACAGTATTTTAACAAATGTATTAAAGAAACCGCAAATAAATACATTACAAGAGCACTAAACCAGCCTGCAGTCGGGTATTTACGCGACGAAAATCTTTGTTTCATTTTATTTGATACAATTGACAGGAACATGTTTTGTTCTTTCCCCCCCCCCCCCGAAAAATCTAGACAGTTTGCAATAATGTAGCCTATTTGTTTTAATTATTTTATCCATAATTAGCGTGCCATTTTCAATAATAAGCCCTATCAATAGAAACCAACAAAAATCGAGTCATTTTGAAATACTGTTTTCTAATAATGAAAATATGCATATTATACGGCACGATATCGTTATTAGAAACAAAAAAAAAAAAAATTAAAAAACCCCAACAAAACACTGAACGATCACAAATAAATATAATAATATCGATTCGGTTTATAATTTATTTTTAGAATATTCAATATTGATTTAAATTAGATAAAAAAAAAAAAAAAAAAATTTCAGTATTTCAGTGTTTAGTTATGCTATGCTGATTCTCGTGTAGTACGTCGACAACTATAAAAATATAATTTATTTACACTCGTATAACTAACGACAATAAATAATTATGTACGAATGGCGTGTCGTGGGTACATATTTTTTATTGTTTTAAAACAATATTCCTATATAGGGTCAAACTGCCGTCGGTCGTTAAGCAAAGGGCCGAGAAAGCGGGCTGGACTGTTTATAGAAAAAAAAAAAAAAAAAATGAATAATAATAAAAATAATTCGAAACGGACTGCGATTGAAATACAAACGAAAGTGTCCACTGATCGGAGAACTTTTTACGCCCGGGAATGAAAGTATACGAGAATACCGATGCCTTCCGGTTTCACCGGGACGGAGACGCAGTCCGTACGGCCCGTTGTTCTCGGGGCATTTCGAAGAGTTAGCCTGCTCGTGCCACCGATTCGGAGGTGATTACGGGGATACGTGAGCACTCGAATTTCCGAAGATTCCCGAGGAGGCCGTCGGTGAGGGGGAATCGCCGGAATTCCACACGACATGCCGGCGAGAGGGGACGGAAACCTTCAGGGAACGATTGGGCGCGTCGCCCGTCGGAGGCCCGTCCTGATCGGACAATACTATTTTTGAAGAAGGAAAAAAAAAACACCTTAAATAACATCCTACGAATAAAACAACTATTATTTTTGTGTCACGTACCTATCGGGGCTATTTTTTTTTTGTTTTTTTTGTTTTTAAATTCACCTCGGAGACACGGGAGTTCCGTTACGGCGCGGCACCCCCCGTTGGTATAGTGACATCAAAATGTGCGATAAAGAGGAAAATAAAATTCAGTACGGGTATTGAAAGGGAGAAAAAAAAATAAAAAAAAAAAAAAATATATATGTATTATAACAACAAACGGATCTATATTCGTCTGTCAGCCTTTGTCGCGCGCAAGTGCCCCGGGGTCGACAACGCTCGCCCGGATTCTCGCGACCTGCACGTCAGCCGTTTCCGTCCGTCGTCGCGCGATTTCTTCGTCGGCGTTCCGCGCGCGCGTGGACGAAATCAGTAAACAGCCGAAACGAAATAATAAAAGTGAACAATCGCGTGAACAAAAACGCCGTCGCGCCCGTTGTGCAATCGCCGCCGCCGCCACCGCCACCGACGGTTTTATATTCAAAACGGAAAAGCAAACACACACGAAAAACAAATAATAAAAACAAAAAAAAAAAACCACAAAAATTTATACATTATCATAAAATATTCAGAGTAGACGAGCGCCGCCTACCGTATATTAAGTTATAGTTCATCATGAGTGCGGTAAACTCACGTCATTGCGCAACTCTGATTAGCGATTCCTCTCCTCTCGTCCTGTGGAAATATGGTGGTTTTTTTTTTTTTTTTTTTTTTTTTTTTCTCTCCATAAAGTGGAAACTCGACTCTCGTGTATCGTTGTGTGTGTGTGTGTGTGTGTGTCTCTCTCTCTCTCTCTCTCTCTCTCTCTCTCTCTCTCTCTCTCTCCAGCAGACGCTCCCGCATTACACGTATTACACGATATATAATTTAAAAATAAAAATGATGCGACAGGGTTTATCAACGGTTAGACAATTTGTAAATCCATTGTGAAGAGCAGAAAATATTTATACTCAAAAAATAATAACGGACTTTTTCAATACACACTTGTAATAAATAATAATTATATTACAGTAAAGCATAATAAAAATTATTTTTTTTTAATGATAATAAATACATTAATGTAATAAATAATATCAATTTGAATGTGTCCTTGATAATTGCGCCTCCCTATAATGGACATATTTTAATTTCTCGCGATAGTCCACTATGTAGAATTGTAGAGATGGTTTTCTCAATAGTGGGCAACTCCCTATAGTGGACATTTTTAATTCCCCACGACTGTCCACTATATGTATAAAGATTTTACTGTACTCGGTTGTCCGACAAACGGACGAATCGCAGGTTTTTTTTATGAAACAGACGTAGTTGGACGATTTAATTTCATATTCGCAGTGGCGGATTTAACGGTCGTTTAGTCGGCAAATGCCGACGGGGGCCCCTCTCCTAAATTGTGTACTGAGGCCCAGCCCAAATTATATAGTTCATTTTTTTGCAATTTTCACCACAAAAAAAAAATAAAAAAAAATACTAAATACATTTTGTATTGCAAATCACAATACCAATGTTTTGTATGGATTTTATTCGATACCTGAAATCCGACACTGCATATTCGATATAGCATGAAAATTGAAGATATCAATTACATATATATATCTCAAACACTTGAAAATAGTTATTGGTTATCATCTGTACCGGTGCACCGTGATGGTAACCTACGAAAGCACCAGCTGCCGGTCGGGCATTTTAATCGATAAACGACGTCGCGGACCGTCACGAAAATTCCAGAATTTATTCACTGATAACCCAGCCGCAACGAGTTGTATTTAAATATAAAATTAAAACGCCTGCCCTTTGAAAAATCCCGGCTACGCGTCTGGCGTATTATACAATAGAAAAAAATATACCTACGGGGGGGGGAAACTATAAAACCGTAAAATACCGAAAAAGACGACGGGCGAATCCCATCGGACGGTTTTCGACTATATACTGGGATGGTTGGTCGTAAACGGTGTTAGACTTGTCTGGTTAATAATTTTTAATATTTTATCTTATCTAGCTGAAAATTTGAATACACAACTGAAGTTTATCTAAGATAAAACAAAATTATTATTTATTTTAGTAAGGATCTAGATAAATATACCAACAAATAGTCAAAATTGTAATGTATTACCCATAGTAGAAAATATTAAATAGCTGTTTTACTTTTAGTTAAACATTCAAAGTTACTATAGCTAGTGATTCACACCCTCTGCGTTTACATTTTTATCACCCTGCTTAATAATGTTCTCAACAGTATGCCGTTAAAACAGTAAAAATTATATTTTTTTATCTAGATAAATTCCACGCATCTGTTATCTTATCTGAGGTAATATAAGTATTTCATTATCTTTATTTAAATCTAGATGGTTTTGGGGCAATTATCATTTATTGAATTTATCTAGATACAAATTTAGTTATATATATATATATATATATATATATATATATAACGTTAGAAAATAACTTGGTTTTTTTTTTTTTTTTTTGATAAATTATTTAAAATTAACTAAGTAATATTAAAAAAAAATGTACGTATTTTTACTTGAATATCATTAATATATAACGATATACGTGACCTATGGTATACCCACACGAGTCTTGTTTGATGCAAGTCTAAAATAGTAACTTCTAACTTAACTTGAGTTATTATTTTCCAGAAAATGTGTATCATAATTTAGTTATACAAATTCAATTATAATTTTAAATTAACTTTGACTTTTCCTTTTTTTTTTTTTAGGATAATTTTGATAATAAAGTTATAGCCCGAACACAATATTCATCGGCGGGGCTGTGTGAGGGGAAGGGCAAGTATCGAGTTTGAAGAAACACGAAAAGTTTTGACCTCGCGGCTGTCAATTAATGTGCGAGTAGAAAAACAGCCATATTAGAATCTATAGAAATCCGGGACGTTTTATATTGTCGTTAAACATTTACGAATAGTCGAAACCATTTTTCGCTGTAATAAAAATACTGTGGTCCAAAAACATCTAAAATATCGACCGACAAATTTAATTATCAAGCGAATCGAGCGGTTCTCCGCCTGAAATTGTTTAAATCCCGTTTATTACCAGTCTGTTTTCTATAGATTAATATCTGACACCCCCGAAACTGTCCCTTTTTAACGATATTGATATTTACTTTGGAATATGCGATCCGTGTTAAAAATAAAGGACTATAATATTTTTCCCTGCTTTCACCCTGCAAACTCACACGAATAGAGAGAGGCGACGGAGATTTCGTGTATCCGTCGAGACTGCGATGCGAGTGTTTCGTTTATGATATTTTTAACAGGGTTTGGAGATTATATAGCCAAACAAAATTGTAAAACCAATAATCCTCGGCCGGATTGAATTTCACGATTTAACAGTCGTACAAATTAAATTAAACAAACATCAGTATTTTAACGATCGGAAAAAATGAAAATCCGAGATTAAAAAAAAATACTGATACACATACTTCGTACCACGGTTGGCCCACTGTTGTAGATGGAAAGTCGGGAAGGAACGATATAGATGAGAAATTTGATTTATATCTGTATAGGCAACGATAAATCATTGTAGTAACGAAAAGCAGTTCTGAGCAAAGTTCGGTTAATCGTGAAATGCCGTATTTTTACGATTTTCATCAAAATTAGCACTCTAAACGGTTAACCTTGTGTTAATTTTTTGTACATTTCTGTTAGAACAAAACGGTTTAATTTAATTGGTCTGAAAAAAATTACGCAAAATGCAGTAGTTTTTAGGATTTCCATTAGAATTTTAACTTTAAACTCTTATCAAAAAAAAAAAAAAAACTTATGATGAACCAAGTGTAAAAACGTTCTGAACATTTGTTTATCCCTAAAAAAAAGCTGATATTAATATTCTGTGCAAATGTCAGGTCTTTACGATTATATTCAAGCGTGATACAACAAAAAGAAAATAATGAAACCATTATTGCCGTAAATTGTCCCGTTTTTCCTACGTTTTTTTCTCCAATTATTATGAAAACTACAACGGAAATCAAAATGCTTTCAGAAAAGGTACTACACTTGAAAATCGGAGATGGATGTCTTTTAGAAGGGTTGTTTACAGAGAGATAACAACAACAAAAAAAAAAAAAACACACACACACACATGCATCATATTAAAACCAATACATTCATTGCTTCGCTCGGAATCTAAAATATAATAATGATTCCATGCGTGAACCATAATACGAAATTAACTGGAAGCTTGAAAAAATAATACGTCATTTTAAACGATTTATCAATAGGTATATTTTTTTAAAACAAGTTTTCAGTCAATACACGTTTTTCTTTTTCACACCGTCGTCGTCATAATAGAAATAAAATAAAATTTATTATTCGTACAACGATTTTAATTTACGAATATTATAATTCATTTTTATCGTAACTCGAAGACTGCCTATATATATATAAAAAAGTGCCCTACGAAATTATTTTAATGACTGTAGGTAAAGCGATCGTTATAATAATATGTTCTATTTGTACGTGATTTATACTGAATTCCGAGCAGAACTTCGTTATTTTTTTTTTGTTTTGTATTATTCCTAAACCGTCCGAGGTAGTATCAAATATAGTTAGAACGTCACTAATTTGAAATTCGCAATAAATCGAAGACGAGAAAACTTATTTTTTTTTATGTGCTATTAAAAAAGTAAAAAGAAAAAAAAATTAAATATTCTGATTGTTTAAAAAATAAATATATTATCTTTATCAATAAAATGGATTTCTTTTCGATTTATAAGTTTATATAACACGTTTTAATAAAACTTCAATGACATTATCGAACTTAATCACGATATAATTAAGACATTTTGGGTCATTACAAATATTGTTTTATTAACAGTTTATAATTAACAAACTTTCGGAACAAAGTAATTTAAATGAAAAGAATTATAAATACAACTTTAGCTTCTTTCAGTATAAGATATGGATCATTATTATTTAAATCTGAACCGTCAATTAAAACGTTCGATGAACGATTTGGGGTGGAACACTATACCTATAGTGTGCATTTAAATGTAATCAATATTGCTGATTTTTTTTAAGTATCCGCCTAACTAAACCCCTCACCTCTCTACTAAAGTGGAGTTTACATTTGTATTGAAATGGCGATTAGTATGATGCCTACATGAAAGGGATAATCGTTAACCGTGTTGTTAAAATAATTAGGTAACAAAAACCTACAAAAAAAAAAAAAAAAAAAATAATAGGTAAATTTTGAATGGCTCGGAATTAAAAACGTAAGGCCTATTATATTTCAAACGTTACGCAACTATTTTTCAGATATTCCATAGTATACCCCGTCGGAATGTGTATTTGTAATTTTTATTTTTAATATGTAATTTAACGTTGTTTTTTTTTTTTGTTTTTTTTTTTTTTTGTTCTCCATAATACGACCTATAGGAGATAATATGCGAGATATAATTAATAAATGTATTTTATGTGGGTATTTACTGTTTATGGTACGAAACTATGAATAATAGTATAACGTGACGTTTATGAACGCGGCAATAGTTTCAACGAGACAAGCATCAATTTATAACATATAGATACATAAACGCAAACATTTGGATACGCGACAAATTGGACGCACACGACAACTCGACACGTGTACATTTGATGTGCGAAATATATTATATTTGAAAGTACCGGTCATATATATACATAAGTATATATTACGACAAATATACCGGAAAAACTGTAACTTGGGTCTATACCCTATAATAAAGGAGAGAGTACAATTCCGTAGGTGTGTTCAGACGTTAACAAATATCTATGCGGGGGGGGGAAGATGCTATGTTAAAAACGTCCAGAATTCGCAAAGGAAATGGCTTATCAATTATTCCGCCCTTTGATAAATTATGCGTTTTGCGATAATAGTGTAACGGAATTCATCGGGTAATAAAATACCAAAAACAAAGGAATAAATTATCGGTTTCGCCTACTTTATAATTAAATTATCGTCGGATTGCCGATTCGATAGTCTAAATTTCAAAGTTTGGAAAAGTATCCACCCACTGTCGCCGGCCCTAGGTCCGTTACGAATTATGCGGACCGAATTCATTGCAACTTTGTCGTTAGTGCATGTACATATCGACTCTCCGAACCAGATACTGCTCCGAGGGAGTTAGTTGTGCTAAGCTTAAACCTCTAAATCCTAATAACCGGTCGATAAAATGCCATCGACGTTTAGGCAAAACAGTGAAAACGAAAAAAATTTGATCAGGAGTGATTAAAAATTTTAGTCACAGATGTAACGGGTGCACATTCTATATTTGCAATGTCCAAAGGAGTGAGCTTAGTCTGCGATCGTATCCCGTTTATTCCGCCACGGACATCTCTGATTAATATTGGGCAGTTTAAACCAGAATTTTTATTTAATACTCTATGCATTATTTTCTTTAACCGCCACTCCCCCGTGGCCCTTGTAATTGATCTATACATTTTACAGCTTCTTCTACGAGTCATAAACTTTGAACTAAAGTTATTTTTTTTTCGTGTTTCTAGTTGTTTTATTGTGTCCTCCGAAAATCCAACATTGTCATATATATTTATAAAAACACGAAATTGCTAATATTAGACTACGATAAGAGTTTACACAGTTGGCCAAATACAATCATACAACACATATTAACAAATCGTCTAAATATGTAAGACAAAAAAAAAAAAAAAAAAAAATGGAATTATTGAGAAATACGTAAAAACATGTATAAAAAAAAAAAAAAAACATGCCAATAATCAAATATAGCGAATTTTATTGCGAACCACTTGAAACCCGCCTAAAAAACAATTATCGTGTAGCGGCAATAATATGTATTTGAACATAAACCCGAGCTGTACTTGAAACGCCTTTCTGGCTTTTCGCCCGTCGACAACGTCGCGCTCATTTCCGTACGGGACACAGCGTACCGACAAACGGGACAAACCTGCGTGCGTCTATACGATAATAAATGTGTACGGCGAAGAGGTATACCTATATTTGTAAAAATAAAAAAAAAAATAAAAAAAACTATAAGCCATTTTAATAACGCTTTCGGAATGCGTAAAGGTATTCCCCGCGGGAGACGGTATGCGTATGTTTTTTTTATTTTTTTTTTTTTTTTTTTTTTTTTTAGTTCGAAACACATTTCTTTGCGGACTAGGTATAGTGAGAAATCGAAAAAATAATATTGAAATGCAACGAATATAGAGCGCATATTATACAGTGTAAAATGATCATACGTCGTAATGCGTATTCGTATATATTATATATATATATATATATATATATCGTGTATAACAATTCGTGGCTTTGTATACCTATAATACCGTCGGACGGTGTTGTAGAAATTCGAAAATAAAAAAAATAACGCTCGTATAACACGGAGTACAACGCTGTATAATATTAAAAAACGGCCGTATAGTCGGAAATAAAAATGATAAAGTAACAATTCACGACAAAATGGATTTGTATACGCGCGCGTGCCCGTATATCGTACATTGTGAGGAATTTTATTACAAATGATACAAAAAAAAAAAAACGATTTTATTTCGTCAGATATACGTATATTAACACCTATTCGTAAATAATAACTTATCCACAGTGTCGAATATAAAATTTATTATCTTGACGGATAACTCTACTGCTGTAAAATAATACGGGCGACTATACCGTTCGATAAGGCCGCTAAACGACAATATCGAAAATAATATCGCGACGGTTCGTCCAGTGTATTGCGCGTTTCAAGTTTCCACCGAAAATCAAATCCAGAAAAACCGTCTAATTTTACAATTTTCGACCGAATAAAAAACGTTTTTTTTTCTTTTTTTTTTTCTTTTTTTTGGGGGGGGGATGACGGGCGGTTGGGCGGGCGGCCGTTTTCCTAACAAACACGCGCGATTATCGATTACACCGAGCTGTGCTGTACCATATTGTGAATTTACATAGCATCAAAATAATATTTGTAATATTTTAATCTCGTCAACAACATGAAAAAAAATCAAAAAAATCGCGAGGAGAATGGAGCCGTCGTTGAACATATTTCGTATCCGTCGCTAAACTACTATACCGACCAAAAATAAATGCATTTTATGCTATCCCTTGGAACCGATTTCACCAAAAAAAAAAAAAAAAATCAAATCATTTAGCTAGAACAAATATAAATAATTAACGTCGGCCAAAAATATTTTCGCAAAGAATTTGGTTTTATTTTTGACTCGTTTAATATTAAATTTTCCGGTATTAGTGATTTTCAGATACCAGATTCTTTTTCGAAAATTATGGATATTTGACAACAATTTTATAGTGGATTTAATAAAAAAAAAAAAAAACCCGCTTTTATTTAATAATGAAAATAATTATACCTCGACTATTATTAAAAATAATTTCTCCGGACATTTTTTCAGTTCAAATATTAAAAATTAATGTAAAAATATACGAAGATGGTGGAGTTTTAAATGTACATATGTGTACATCTTAAATTTATATTTATGACTTTTAATAGAATATTAAATTTGTTGATGTATTGAATATCGTTCGACTATATTCCATTAAAATAGTTTCTAATATTTATGTTTAATTTAAAAAGGTATTAAATGATTTTTATTTTATTTTTTCAAACGTACAAATTAAATTTATACGAAATTATCTCGAGTTATTTAGATAGAAATTTTACATTAAAAAACGTAACAGTATAATGAATTATTCATGTATAACATCAATTAAGAAATGTATTATTTACATTTATATTTCGATGTGAATTTACTATTCGTATTTAAAACAAATAATATTATATGGTGTTGTGTAAACTTAAATTTTATCGTAAAACAACGAGAAATA
This sequence comes from Tuberolachnus salignus, assembly GCA_956483605.1. Lineage (NCBI taxonomy): Eukaryota > Metazoa > Arthropoda > Insecta > Hemiptera > Aphididae > Tuberolachnus > Tuberolachnus salignus. The sequence continues at coordinate 24,684,027 of OY101435.1, forward strand.
TTAAAATAAAATGTTCAAATCACTCGAGGTGTATGTCTATACACTAAACCAATGGCGTAGCCAGCCAAACAACTTGTATATTTAAACAACTAATTGTTTAGGATTGTCGTGTGTGTCCATTGAAACCGAATCACTTAAATTTTCCAACACACATCGCAACCGGAAAGCACCAAAAATATGAGTTAACAAATTATTTTTACCGAAAGAAAAAAAATTATTTCACTTTTAAAACATAAATTATTGTTTAAATTTTCATTTTTACAAGAAGTATAAAAAAAAAACTTCTTATGACTGCGATTTTCGATTGTGCAACCAAAATCCACAAAAATAAAAAAAAAATAAAAAAATTATTGCACTCAAATTCAATTGTAATGTTTAGAAATTTAATTTTCAAAATCCAAGTAAAATCCGCACTAGGAAAACTCCTCTTACGAAAAAAAAAGCAATAAAAATAGGTTCACTCTATACAAGGCATTAGTAAAATATGATTTCGAGCAAAAAAACGTTCGCACGCAAGCTTGGTCTTAATATAAAAATTAAAACTATTTTTTATTTACTAATTTTTAAGACTTTTTAATTGCAAATGCAATATTACTATTACAACATTGTTTACTAGGTGACGATATATTGTATATCACGATTTTTTTATTGAACCGTATAAACGCAATAGATTTAAAAAAATATATTAGGAAATTAATTATTAGTATATTTCATACACACGAGTGAAATATATAAACTGTACGTTAATCAGTTACAACCGTATAAAAATGCAAAGGTTCGCTGTAAGTATACAATTTTTAGGATTTTCATTGGCGATCAATGTCACTCAAAAAAATAATCCAGCAGTGTAGCAGTAATTTTAAAATTTTAAAATAAAAATTTCTCCTATTTTCCATGTACAACAGTAAAAAGAAATTATTTTTCGAACTCAAATGAAAATTAAAAAAAGAAAAAAAAAACTTTTTAATTGGTGAATAAAAATCTACACGTGCTATAAAAAAAAAAAAAAAAAAAAATTATTATTAATCAAAATTTCAATAATTAATTAATAAAATAGATTGCATCCGTATTACACTAATCTGTGTTATTATAGAACAAATTTTTAAACAGCTCATCCCCGTGTGAAAATGTACACTATTTCGTTTTTACAGGTATTATAAGTAGATGGACGTGCACGGGCATCGCCAGCTTATAAAAACCGTTAACGTGATACTCATTATTATGCGACAGGCTGCCCACTTTTTGTTATAAGTATATAACTTTAAACTTTCCGCTTTGTTCGTCGACAAAGGGTCGACACTTTTGTTAAATTTCGAATTTTTGTCCGGGTAACTAAACACTACCTATTAGTGTTTCCATCGGAACAAAATGGTATCCGAATTGGCACAATACCTATAATATGAGCTCGGGAATAATTATTTCTATCAACGGCGAAATTCGTCTTTCAATGTTAAATGGACGGCTTTAGGAGAAAACAGATTTTTGTCAATTACGGTTACTTTACAGGACAGACAAAATACCGTTAGCGCATATATCTCTTATGACTTGTTCCCTTTTTCTTTCTCGTATTGACTTGATGTTTTATGAAAATGTATTATCAAAGGATAATACATATAATAAAAAAAAAAAAAAAAAAACAATAATGTTATCAATTATTATCAAATATTACCAGGGTTGTAATTTTATAGCTTAACATTTTTTTTTCATGCTCAAAGAACTAAAATTTAAATCTTGCATATTTTGCGATTTTTTATATTTGAGTGCAATTTTTGGATTTTTGAGTTATTTCTGCATTATTACTTGTTTTTAATCAAAATCGGTCATATATTTAATATAATAAAAATAAATATTAATTAATAATACTTATTATTTATTTTAATTTATAAAAAATTAATATTAAAATAAAAATCTTAATATTTATTTATCAATAAAATAATAACATTTTTAATAGACGTGTTTTTTGATTATTGTCGATCGAATTTGTAAATTTTCTGTTTTTATTTTTTTGCCTATTTTGTTATTTGTATTACATATTTTTTTAGCGAATATTCACCCGTATTCATGGTATTAGCGTATATGTATGCAATTTTAAGTGCTATAAAATCCCAACCATGGCTATTACTACGAACGGTATTCATAATATTTCGATAACAAATCGACATCTGTAAATTACAGTGTACCCATTGAACGCGGCTTGAAATTTCGCACAGAACTTATTTTCATAAACCGAAAATGGCCAGAATTAACTTAGAGCCCTTCGTTAATAATAACCGTCAAAATCCAGACGAAATCAATATAAATGAACCGTTTTAACGATTCCGAACGTAGGAACGGCATTAAGGACGTATAGTTTTAAGTACCTATACGGCACAATGAAACAATGATGATTAAGTAAGACAACGGAGTAGAACTGAGAAACTACAACCAAATGAGCTTAATATATAACAATAATATTCTCGATGAAAATACATATTTTCTTCTTTTACGCAATAACGCGAATAAAAATTGGAAAGGTGCGGACAAAAACAAATATTTTACTACTAAATCTTTAAAATATATTGTTTTTCATACGTATATACTATAATTGTTAGTTTTTTCATATATATATATATATTTAATAAAAGTATGTTTGTATTTATGTTTTGTTAGATGTAAAAACCGTGATATTATAAAATATATAAGAATATTACTTTCTGATATATTTTTTATTTTTTTCAATCTCCAATATATATATATATATAAAAACCAATATTATATTAAATTTATGCACTATATATATATATATAATAATAATATAAGTGAATATTCAAAATTAATAATACACGCATGCAATAAAATTCCTTGAAAGCACGCTACGATACGAAAATAATAAAAATATAAAATGTTGTGTAAATCGACGCCTACCACCTACCTAATACTCTTATTTTCAATCCAGAAATATGTAATTCACATTATGGAAGCTCGTCGCGCCGTGACGATGCGTCGGAAATAATAACCATCGAAAAGTTCAACATTTTCACTTGATTTCCAATCCTATATAATTATCTTATTACGTCCGCTATTTTTGGTTCGTTAAACACTTATACCTCTACCCATACGATTTATTTGATCTAAACTATATATGAAATAATAATAGTGTTAAAAAAAAAAAATATAATAATTTAATTCTCGAACTCGAAACGCCCATAACTGCCCCCAGTGGTGGCGTATTCAACAAGAGGGGCGATGCGAAAACCCCCAGAGCTCTGGAAATCTTTTTTTTTCTTTTTCTAATATTTCTTGTGCACAAAAAAAAATTACAAAATATCTAGTGTGATACATTATTACGTTGTTCGTATATTTTTAATGTTATTACCAAAACTGCTGCGATTGAGTTAATATAGAGATGATGATAGTCGTGAATGTATCGTGAGTATCGTGCGAAACCGATAATTTTAATCAAGAGGCAACGAGTCTGCCGACGATTATTATAAAATGTAATTTAAATGTAATAAAATTGCGCGATATAGGTAGTTATGATTTTTATGATTGATATCAGCCTCTCAAAAAAGGTTCAAGTGACGCTACTGCTGCCCCCGCTGTGTTATCATTTTGATCACAACGGATTACGTTGATGTTCGAAATCCAAGAATCAAACCAATAGAAAAAAAAAAAAAAACAATTAACTTTTGTTTAACGTCAATAAATCAAAATCGACGATAAAAAAGTATATCAATAAATTGAGTCAATCCGAGTCCAAAAGTAATTAAACTTGGAACGGACGCGTGTAATTTAAACAATTAACTATTGCTGTCAAATAAACCACTATAATATGAACTGTATAAACTCTTTTAAAAGTCTGATAAAAAAAAAAAAAAAAAAAAAAAAATGATCTCAAAGAGAAGGCTGATGTGGGCAGGAAGTGCGTGACGGAAGCAAGGGTCGCCAGTACGAACAAACGTCGAAAAAAACCAACCGGCAAATGACCACTAGAAAGACCATGACTACGCTAACAACAGGGGCGTACTTATAGAGAGGCTGAAGGGACATCAGCACCCTCCCTCGCCTTTGAAATATCTAAAATAAAAAATAATGGATAAAAAATTATTTAAATAAAAAATAAGGATGAGTTCTAAGATAACGGAAAAGGATTTATGAGAACATAAAGTTGCTCCCCCCCACACCCAAAAAATATCTCTGGATACGTGCCTGGCTGGGAGGATTGTGTTGACTATGATGTGGACAAATGGAACCTGATGTGGGTGCAAAGAATCGCAGCAGCAGATAGACTGGACCAGAAAGGAATTTTTTTCGGTGGTACGATCTCAATGACCAGAAAAACCAAAGAAGAACGATATATTTTTATTAGAACAACGTCGCGTTATTAACTTAAAATCAAATGGTTTTTTTTTTTTTTTTTTATTGTCATTTGTAAAATAGGAATAGAAAGTAGGAAAATAATAAAATATGAATATATGTATTCGGTGTCATGAGCGACGAAACGGGAGTAATTACTTATAAGTTATAAGCAATGCGACTTATATTTAGAAGACGTAATTATTGTAATAACGCATTTTCTTTAAATATAGTGTGACCCATGTCCTGTCCAATATTATATTAAGTTAGTTTGAATAATTTATAATTAGTTCCATAATAGAGTACCTATAAGTACCGGGTCCTGCAAAGTTAGCGGGCCCGTCGACGTTTTACTGCGGATGGCCCGGTCCGGTACCGAGCATATATCGCCATTATAATGACCGTATATAAATTCATAGCCCGGCAAATTAATTGATCGTATTATTAACTAACTATAGGGCTAGTTAAAATTAAGATATTTAAACAGACCGTAATTTTTCTTTTTAGTTGTGAACAACAAAAAAGTTGCACAGGGATTTTTTCAAACCACGTACAATCGAAATCCTCCCTTCCGGTTAGATAAGGTACAAAATATTATAAAAAAAAAAAAAAAAAAAAAAAAAAAATACGTCGCATTACTTATAGTCACGAGACGAGATAAAGAAACGAAATAATCTTTAGCCTGCATAAAAGTTCAAAAAATTATTTTAAAATATAAAAATGTTAACCATGTCTTTTAATTATTCAAGGCGTGATTTACACTTTTGCACGTAGAACAATCTAAGACTGCCATTACAATATAATATATAACACCGATGAATATAAACGACGAATTATATTTCGTATGGGCACTATAAAAAGTACGAGATTCTACTGCAAACTACTACTTTTCCACACCATCTACACACAAAATGTGTCCCTGCACTATACTACACGTTTATATTATAAAAACCCGGCAGTTACTTTTAAAACCTATCAGTTTGATAATTTAATAAAGTTAAAAGGTTTTCCTCTCTCTTTATTGTACAATCTGTTAACATTTTTTTTTTTTCCTTCTTTTTTACAATAACTGCAATAAAATGTGATGATTGGTAAAAACGCATTAGTTGAGGAATATCTGCTGGACAAAGTGTCGAGACAACTACGTTTAAAGTGTCCAACAGGATTTTTCGAGAGAGTGTGGCCGGCAAATAATTCGTATTGCGACTTACTTAAAAACTCAAGATTATTTATATATTATAAATAAATAGGTTTTTTTTTTTATGGCTACCGAATAAGAGAGTTTAATTTAATTATCGTCTATTCCTTTACTTCTGGTCAAAACTGACGTGAACATCAGGTGTGTGTGTGTGTGTGTGCTCGTATTATTATTACGCCTCGGGAAATACTTTCGAGATTGAAAAGTTCATCTGGCAATATTTTAGAAACCTCGAAACTAAAAACGGACGCCTCTACACTCCGTATATACCTCGGGCCATTTTTTCTTCTCGGATTTATAAAAATAATTATTTTTATTCGTGTTATCAAACACCGCGCGTTTTAACGGTAATTAACCACAGAAACGTTCATTAAAATAATAACTGTACGCGTTTATTAATATCGATTTTAAATTGTACCCGCATTGTACAGTCGCTTTTACGGTATAGTTGAAAACTCGAGTAAAATAAAAACCGTCGAGTGTTCAGCGTTGTGGCGGTTATTTTACCTATATCAATAAAACAATAATAATAACAATATTAAAAAAAAAATCTCAAACATCAGGATCATTCCGCAATTCGTACGTCCGGTAAATGCGATGGTATATTGATATAAATGAATAATAATAATAATATATCGTAACACCGGTGGGCGGTCGTGAACTTCATAAATAATAAAACAAATGTCCTTCAAATAATTCGACAACTATACGGTATCGGTGCAGTACATGTACGTAGCGTGCGCTTCGGCGCAAAGAAAACGCACAGTCAGCGTGGTCGGTGTGGAATTACAAAATATTATACCGGCCCTATATATATATATATATATATATATATATATATATATGTAGACGACGGCGACGGCACGTCATGACAATGAACTGCCCATATGCGCCGAGGACTAACCAAGACCACTGAGCAAAACAAACATACTCGGCACCACGGGTGGGCCCACTGTTGTATGCGGGAAGTCGGGGGAGGTAGCACGTATATAGAATGTAATTTGTATCTGAACGCAAACGGAAAAAAAGATTAAACCGCTTTGTTGCCGTACGTTTTCCCGGATTATTCGCGTTTATTAAGGAAATTACGACGAACAAATCGAGAAGAACAAAAAAAAAACCGAATGCCGGGGCGGCTTGGTTCACAATGCGTTCGGAGAATAGATGCTACACTTCAAAATCGGAACGAGATTTCCGGTAGACGGAACCGTTCGCAGTCGGGGAAAATAACACACGCACACGTCATAGTAAAACTCTGATACATTCCTCGTTACGATCGGAATCTAAAATACAAAATATAAATATATACCAATACAATTTACATACATATACAATTGTACATATGCACTTATACATATATAATATTTTTTTTTTTTTTTTTTTTATTCGTTCGCGCAGTGTAAATATAATAGTGACGGATGACTGTACAACGAAAAGATATATATATATATATATTAGAAGGAAACCGGCCGTATATTATACGACGCCCTACATTAGGGTACGAAAAGCTATCGTATCTATACGAACTCGATCTGATACAAATTAAAATATTGCGATTTTTACAATTATATTTAACAACCGATATATATATATTTTAACCGTAGTGTAGAACGGACAATAAATCATAAGCAAACATATCGCTGAGACCATTGTCATAATAATATTCGTACCCACGAACAATTCGCGACAACGATAATTTGTCGTCGAGTATCGTCGGCATAATTAACCCATAATGTTAACGTACCTGCATTAATTTCGTTTTCCAGCAACACTAAAAATATTCCTATTATAATCAAATATTAACGTACACCTATGATTTTTCTATTCTCAGTGTAACGGGGAACATAAGCGGACATTTGTAGGGGGCTTGAGAGAGGGCTAAGCCCCTAAAAATGTACAAACATATACATTAGCCACACCTTAAATATACTCAAATATTATACATACTGGTATATGCATGATGTAGAATGTCTAAAATAAATCTTAGGTATTTACTAATTAAATTTTTAACGGAAAGATGATTTCTACAAGCGTGGTAAACGGCTTTGATGTGCAGTAAAATATTTTAAAATATCAGCTCTCTCTAAAATTATGGCAAATTTCCGCCTTTATCGAGAAATTTATCAGTTTTACTAAAATATGTGCTTTTTGCTCCGAATTTGTCACGTTGTACCATAAAAGGAATTTCCATCTGACGATACTTTATTTGGAAATCTTTACTAGTTTCTCGAAAATTTTACCGAAACAAATTAAAATTACCAACAATAAATAACGTTGCATAGGTTTTTTTTTTGTTGATTCCTGGATCACCTTGGCTACAAAGGGGAAAATACCTACAACCTTCCCACTTTACTATTTTCCGAAATTTTAGAATCGTTTTTGATAACAATGGTTTAACCTTGCTTTCAGTGTATAAACCAAACTACCCTGTATCTTATACCTTTTCTCAACCGTCTACACGTGGCTTACCAATTAGCAGATTCTATTTTATGTTTAAATTAAAATACTTTGATTAATTTTCTAGATAAATAAATGACATTCTTGCATTTGACTCGCAAATAATAATAGGTACTTGTGTTTTGAAAACGTCGTTTTACAACATTTATACAACTACGACTGTAATTAATATTTAAATTTACGAGTATATTTCATCGTACTATATAAATGTAGAATAATTGTATAGATTCATAAATTTAATTACTAGAAGGTACCTGACAAATTTCAATTAAAAACTCATTGATATAACACATAAAATATATTATTAGTATCCCGTATATTTTATAATATTATGAAGTACCTAAGTTAATTATTTTAGATTTTGAGCGGAGCGAGGTCAAGCGATTTCATTACAATAATGGTTTTTTTTTTTTTTTTTTTTTTTTTTTGTGTCCCCGGGATCCCTTTTTGGATAGATAATTACTTAACGAAAAGAGAGGCAATTATTTTTAATGTTCAATATAATACTTACCCTCAAATTGCAAAAAGAACAAATACACGTCAGAAATTAAAAATGCTGAGTTTAAATGGTGAATGTATTTGTACATTTTTTTTAAAAATAATAATAAACCAATGTAATACTAGTGTAAAAACATATGTTTTGTGATTAGGATTTTATTAATGGTATAAATTGCGAGTGATGGAAAAAGCATACGGATCAGACAGATATTTCGAAATAATTTAAGTTCATTTTAAGTGCATAGTACAATCATATTCAAAATTAAAATAGAAGTTTTTAATAGTTCAACTTAAACCGTGATGACTCAATTTTTAATTTCGTACGAATTAATTTGATTAGAACTCGTTTTATGAAATTAACTAAAATATTTGAACATTCGAAGTATACCTATATGGACATTTTTAAATAGCAAACAGAAACCGATTCTGAGTATATGATTGGAGCTCATTTAACTCGTGATTGCCTTAAAGGAGGATTTTTTTTTTTTTTAATGTAATCCGAGTGCCGAAAAATCAAAAAAAAAAAAAAGTTTTAAATTCATCTATGTGAGCCCCCGTATTGTAGAAATTGAGATGTCGTCAGACATCTCTGTATTAAAAAATGTACATCTCAGCAACGCGGTAAAGATTTTGTTCTAAACCAATGTAGGTAATCGTCACTTTTGTAGTCAGGTTTTTTATTATTTTTTTTTTTTTAGAAAAAGTTAGAAATTAATTAGACACGTAGGGTCGGACGAATAATCCGCGTATTTTATGGCGCCTACGGCATAGCGAAGTTTTGTAGGA